>CM065925.1:35724933-36172433 GCA_033439105.1 Magallana nippona | reverse complement strand
CGGGTTTTTTTTTTTTGTAAACTTCTCCGTAAATAGATTTATCATATTATTTTTATATGATTATTTTTAAAATGATAATTTAGAATCATGAAGACGTGATATGAGAAAAGATCTTTTTGAGAATCTACCATTCTAATGGTATTCATACACTGATAATACCAATGACAATGACAATTTCTTTATTCACTTAACTGCATAATTTACAGTGTTGAGAAAAATCCAATAAACAAAAAAACATATAATACAATGCATGCGTTGAAGGGTGATAATACGGAAAAAAAAAGGGAAAAGAAAAAAAGTAGAATTGGCAATTAACCTGGAGAACTAACTCTCTCAATTATAATTTTAATGAATGTACACAGATTAATCAACAATTTTTTTTATTATTTGTATTAAATAGTTGTTGAAATTTGTAAATATTTGGTTGTGTGTAGAAATATAAAGGTATGTAGAAAACTCTCTTATCTTTAATTGCTATTATCTATACAATGAAATAAACAGTGCAATTCATCTCCTATCAGATACTGTACTTGATGTGTAATTGTCGTGTCTCCTAAAAAAAAACAAAACCATACACCTTGCGGATGGATGTGTGTACTTATAGGAAACATCTACTTTTTTTCGTTGATGACGCACATGCCGATTTCACAGGCGGAAAAAGCTTTGACGTGCAACGGTTAAACCGATTATACTTGGACCGTCGCACATCCTTGAGTGTCTTATCACTAAATCTCCCGCCAACCGGGGTACATTGCTAAACTGATTATTATTACTTTTATCTTATAGGATACCTGGCAACGCACACTCATGAGAAATGAAACAGTTCAGCAATCAGCAAACCGTATTTTTATGATAGCTATTATGTAATGTATTTTAAAGTGGTCGGTCAAATTTTGTCGCGTCCAGGCTTATATAGGGCGTTCACCCCTGACCTTCCGGTGTATTATATAGGGGTGTTGGTTGGTTCGATAGAAGGATAGGAAATCGAGGGTAAGGGGGTAGAAAACGCCTCCCTTTGAGGACCAGAAGTAAGATGGACCGTGTTTATTGCGTCAGCTGTCCTTTCAAAATAAAAAAAATAGAACTTTAAAAAAAAAAAAAAAAGAATAACTAAAATTGTAAAACAGTTTTTATAATAGAATTACTATTTTATGTTGTTGTTTTTTTTTAAATAAAGTATGTCCAATTATTTAACATGCTCTCGCTTCACGTTTTTTGGTTGTTGTTTTTTTGGAGGGGTGGGGGTGGGGGGGGGGGGGGTCGGATGGAAATCATATTTCAAATTGTTTTCATATACTAAACATATGAAAAGAATTATCAAATAATATTAAGATTCTTAATATTATTTGATAATTCTTTTTAGAATATTTAAGATAATTCATGTTTCCAGTTAACTAAAATACAATTGTACAGATTCAGAACAAGAGTTATGAATAATGCATCAACAGATATTGAGCGTATCGCATTTTTTTTTCTGGAAATAAATGCAAAACAAATATCAACGGATAAATAAAAGATAAAACAGAATTGCACGACATTGCACATTGTATTTTGGTTATAAAGGATACAAATATAAGCGAACCTTACAAGCTTAACTTCCCCCTAAAAAAAAACAAGATAATGGAAATTAACACGCTGTAATTCATATCACAGATGTCGGCTGCAGAATGATGCAACAGTTTGATGTCAGAACACGGAGGCAGTTTGCAATATGAGCAGCATTCTATTTTTCTACAAAATCGTGCTATAATAATAACTAGATGCGTATAACGGATAGATGAGATTAAAATAAATCGTTAAAATATACCAAAGGAAATATTTCTGTACTTTGGAAATATATTCTTTTTGTATACATGTAGGACGGGAAAAAATGTAATTTTGTTTTATTCATAGTTGCGAGATAGCATTTCCCATAAAACACACACACCATCATTATTATATTTTTGGTCCTCTTTAAAGTGGTAAATTACAACACAATATTCAATATGAAAATTGCAGCTCACATTGATTTTAAATATTTACAGATTTGCGCATCCTGTCTCTGAAATAGAAAACATCGTTACGACAAAGACGTGATTTGTGTAGCAGACGATACCTTGAATGACGTGAATTTGCGCAAATGTCTATTATATGTATCTATATATAGAAGGGAAATTTATAATAAAAGCACAACCACGACAGTTACCCCAATCAATGCAGTGATAAAAAGAAAGAAGTCTGTGACCTTTTTGTTCATCTCAAAGGTCACATTTCGTCGTTTGATGCTGCAGCAGATTAGTTCATAAAGATAATCGTTATCGAAAAATTGATAAGCGATAAAATTTAGAAAACAAAACTTGACGTAGTTTTAATAAAAACTTTTACCCCAAATCACAGCTCGGCATACCTTTGTACTGCATTCTATAACACCCCGTCTAACACAAGTACAAGAAACAGCCACAAAAGATGTACCTAGCCGAGAGGGTACAAAGACCCCTCAGAAAAGAAAAATGAACGAGGATACCCTTAGAATAACAATACACATACATACGAAGTCATCTAAAAGACCTCGACTAGCTGTAGCACAGATGGTTACAAGATCCATTAAAGCATAAACGTATTCCTTACAAATACACATGTAGTATACGCGTTTCTCGACATTATTAAAATGAAATAAATGTCATGCAATATGCTATTAAGCGTTTCGACAAGGCCGTAGACTTTCGGTATGATGTAACAATCTTTTCATTTTGAAATTCAATTTGACGCTGTTATCAAGTGACATTTCGCTAATTATATAAGCACAGCATATGGAGAAATAAGTCCGATTTGTCTAATTTGCATACGGCCGCCATCTTGGATTTGAGGCTGCAACTATTTCAAAGTAATGTATAAGGAACATTTACTTTTACGCAGGAACTTTTTGCCATGGTATGAATTTCACCTATAAACCGGTAAAAAAATGACGCTATTCGATTTAAAATTGGTTTATTTTCTATTGTGCCATTTGAATATGAAAATTTGAAGCGAGAGATGAACCATTTTCATAGTAAAACAGTGAATTTTGGGGATTATTACCAATTTCAACACAGAATTTCGAATTTTTTAATTGATATAAGCGAGTTGCCATGGTGCTCCCTAGTATTTGATATTTTAAACTTAAAATTAATCTACATTTTTATTTATTTCTTATTAAAATTAATGTGCCAATAAGTTTTAAAAATTGTCTTTTTGAGGAGTGCTGCTTGTAAGTAAACGGCCGCCAAAAGGGCGTTTAGATTATTCTTCCGAAATTCAAGTGAACAGGAATCAGTCTCAGTTTAAAATGAAGCCTCTCTACTTTGAATTTTTTTCACAGACAGAACACTTAGGTGTTTTCTTCTTCTCTTCTGTTGGAAAATTTCCCTGCGATAACTTTCTAAAATCAATGTTTGAATTGTGGCGCCCTTTGAACTATATGCATTGTGACGTCAGAATTTACGTTAGTGTGGTTAATGAATATTAATGAGAAAAAATCGGACTTATTTCTCCATATGGCCTAAGAGCCATAACAAAGTACATGTATTTCTATGAGCCACTGACCAAATAAAATAAACAAACCTACGTGAGTGGTCAGCACTGTCAAATAGACGAACCTACGTAGTATGTAAAATTGTTGTTTGACATAGGCTTCCCAAACTCCATGTGCATGGTTTTGTTAAAGTGGCTCTAACTAATGTGCATATAAACTCCTGCACGATTTCTTAACACGATCTTTTACATGAAATTTTTTATGAGCTTGTCCACGGTCTGTAAGCGTCTGCTGAGAAACTTGTTGTGGATTTCAAACACGCAATGATGAATTTTGAAAGTTTTACATGTCTGGTATTTTTGCTATTTATCGACTTCCGGTCCAGCGCCACCTATATTCATTCTGTCATTACGTACACCGGCCATTTGGGAAACGGTTAATTTACTCAGTTTTCAATTTAATACTTTCACAAATGATAACGTATCACATAAATTTGATAGTTGTTTGAACTTATTTTTGAGGAAGACTCGTTTATATAGAAATTGGAATAACAGGAGATAAATGGCTTCACTGACTTGTGCTTCGAGGAGAATTCTCTAACTAGAATACAATTGAGCCGACATAGTTCTTAATTTTGTGAAACGCATGAAATAAAAATAAAAATCTTTATACGCAAACAATGATCATTACTTAATTTACATATGGAGGTTGATAATATCGCTGTATTGATTGAATCTATTAATATCTTAATGCAAATCGCCTACACATCAATAAAAAATTATATTAAAAAATGATTCATGTGACCTATGAACAACCCCACCTTGATGATGTAAACTACATCCTTGTACACAAATAATTTTAAAAACCTTTTAAATTTGCTGTGTGCATATGGAAATTCATTTCCACCAATGAGGTGTTAAAATTAGATTAAAATTGTTACCTCCACTATCCCTGAATGTTCAAACTAAAAGGATAAAACTATTAAAAACTCTGAGAAACATGCAAGATAACCTGTAAGATAATGCACAAATACAGAGATGTACATCGGTCGTACATTAAGATATTTCATAACAATATACTTGTGCAGATAATAAAATAATTCAGGAAATTCCTCAATTTTATTCTATCTAATTATTGAATTATATATTATTTACATGTAGTGTAAGATAACACGACGTGTTTCATTTAAGTATGAGATCTGATATTTTCACGAAAGGTATTTTTTTCACAGCAAGATCATGAAGTTCTATACATTGATAAAATTCATTAATTGCTGAGTCGTGAGTAAGGTGAAGAATTGGATCCTAATTTCATCTTTCGGGTGAACATCTTGGGAGGGTGGGGGTGTGATAAGATATGCTAACTCAAAAGTAAATCAATGCCTAATTGTTGTCTCGCTTACGTAAGCCTTTCAATAACATGCGACGGATACTGTTACGGATGTTACATAATATATTGTTCATTAACTTAACAAAAACGTACTGAATAATGGGATATGTTTATAACTTGACCTGTGGGCTACATCGCTCACCCGAGTTCCTATATAAACTTAAACTCCCACTATAGTAACCCCCTGGCTCCGATAGGGGTTGGATTCATTATTTAAACAAATTTTGAAACTTTGTTGTATTAAAAGTATTCGTGTATATTCATGACTTTTAATTTACCTCAATTCTTCTATTGTCGAGACAACGAAATTCTTGTACTCCCTTTATATTTAATTTAAGTATGAAAAAATTTACAGTATCTACTTCTCACCATAATCCCTGCATTTGTTGGTATTACAACATTAAAACTAACTTGAGATGAATTTGAAATATTTTCGGCATATGTGGCCAAGATGAAATTTGAAATCCCCCCTGACCCAATTTATGAACCAAGACTCAATGTTTGAACATCTACAAAACATCAGAATGCTTGAATAATTAATGTAAATATTGTATGTGAAATTGTTCTCAAAAGAATTTTTATGATATCCACACTTTTTTTAAATTTTAAAAATGTGTTAGGGACTGCCAGGGAACGTTAAATTGTGAAAATTTTACAACTACATAATTATGCTACTTTTTTGCTAGAAACTCTCTCTCTCTCTCTCTCTCTCTCTCTCTCTCTCTCTCTCTCTCTCTCTCTCTCTCTCTCTCTCTGCGATAAACTTGACTTCCATGGCATGGAACAAACAAAACCATTAAACGAATTGTTTTACGACGTTGCAGTTTTATCATCTACTGGGTGTGATATACCGGAAGTATATATTGATTGCATAATCAAATCTTTCCCGGTCTTGTACGCTGCAAGATATGGCCGACGTTGGTTTCATTACGGAACAATGATCAGCCAGGAAGGAAAGTGACAGACCTCACGAGAATTAAACCGCTTTATTTCCGCACTTCTTTACGAGAGGCTTCCAGAATAAAGCAAAAATATATAAATAGAACGTTTGCAATCTCTCTCTCTCTCTCTCTCTCTCTCTCTCTCTCTCTCTCTCTCTCTCTCGTTTTGGTAAAATTTACCTTTAAATAGTATTTAAATCAGAATGAGCATAAAAGTAATTTAAATGGTAAAAATGGATAAAACTCTGGCAACGTCTCTTTTTCCCGGTTTTTTAATTTAATCTCTGTCTGATAAAAATGATGTGGTTAAAAACTGTAATCCAGCCCCCAACCTTAAAAACGTTATTGATCCGATCGTGTCCATGATTGAAAGGTTTCCGTCTCCGTCGTCTAAATCGGGTTAGTTTCACTTTTAAAACTCAGAATTCTGGGCTTTATTTTTAGATTTAAAGAATTACTTTATAAACATATATTTCACGTAGTGCCAGATAATTTTGCTAGTACCATTAAAAAAAACAACAATTTTGCATCTCTTTAAATACGTATATAGCATTTAAAGTACTATGCTAGCCTACACAATTCAATTTATCAACATTTTTAAGAGTGCTTCACATTAAAGGTGAGAAATTTACCTTTTACATAACATTTCAAATATTTATTGAATGATATGTATTAAAAATAATAATGAAAAAATAACACACGTCAGAGGATTACATAATCTTTATCTGCAATTATCGCTAACTTTATCCTGATTTAACCACTAAAGAATTTATCAATATAAAGTCGTTAGACAATTAGTAAGTAGCATACCATATATGGTATTTGAAAGTCAGACGTCAGTCTGTGCAGTCAGAGCAGTGCGTATAACTTTGACCACTTCCGGCCGAGATAAAACAGATCAAATTGGCGGAAGTCGCATGTCTTACTGATTTTTTTTGTAAAGTGATGTATTTATTTTTTTACACATGATGGAGAGTACCTTATTTAAGTGGTAGTGGTTATCTAATAAAGCAAACACTTAGTCTAGGTAAATGACGCATTTGAATGCAATTTTCCTGATCAAATCACCACTCAGTCGTTCCCCCATACTTTTTATAAAAAAAAAATTGTTTAATTCATTTTAACACTTTATTATATCCTTATTTTATAATACATGTATCTACAATAAGTTTTGAACCTAGTTAATTCCCTTCCCCATCCCTGGGAGGCATGGCTTCAACAAATACTACTCTACCATAGTCAATGAAGCGGTTGTAAAAGTTTATGTATACTTGTATGTGTAGGTACCGTCTATTTGATTTTCTAGAAGAAGGACGTTTGTGACACTCAATCCACAATCTAATTAAAATCAGATCCTCGATCCGGATCCACTCCTTTTTTATTTTATTGTCTACAACAATAGAAAAACAAGGAGCGGATCGAGGATCTAATTTTAATTAGATTGACTCAATCCAGTTTTCATTATTTCTTTATTTTTCACCCTGATAGAAAGCCCGACCTTTTATTTGACCAAACTTGAATGTCTCTTCACGTTTAGTTGGTTTGTGTCAAGTTTATTTGAAATTCAATTTGGTTCAAGGATTCGCGGGAAGAAATCAAACATGTTAAAAGTTGACAGACAAAAGGACAGACAAACGACGGGCGACCAGTGAACAGAAACAAACAAAACAGGTAAGCTAAAAGTACGTTAGTCCTGTACATGTAGCTCTAACTGTTACAGTAAAACACGGTTATAGCGAACACGCTTATAATATATTAATGCTTACAGCAAAGTGATTTTCATTTCCCGGTGACTTTATTACATGTTATAAACTTGACGGATATATAACGAATTACACTTATAACGAAGTGAAATCGCCCGTCCCTGGCACTTCGTTATAAGCGTGTTTTACTGTATTTTCTTTCTTGCACGGATCTAGAGGAGGTCGGGTGGATCCGTACCCTACCCCCCCCCCCCTCCACCCCCTTCCCTCCCTGGAAGAATCACATTTCTTAAATTTGCATAGTAAAATTACCGAAAATATGTCTTGGAGCCCCTCACCCCGGCAAACTTAAATATCCCTCGCCCCCCCTTTCCGGAACAATTTTTCTTGATCTGCGCATGTCTTTATACCTCTTAAATAGCTAATGACACGATAAATTGTGAAAGTAACTCTTTTTTGAAAATATTAGGAACATGGATCCTAAATGTTTTCAAATCGAAAGTTTTCTCTATTAGAAATAAATTATCAACGAAAGAGAACCTTAAACATGTATAATTCTCAAAACAAATTAAACCAGGTTTTGAGTTTGGTTTTTCTTTTGTAAAAAAAAAAATACCGGTATACAACGAGAGTTAATATTGTTTAAAAAATCTGAATTTATTTTTTTACATCATGCCTGAGGCAAATATAAAGCATAATTATATAGCGTTTGAATCCTAATTCGTATCTGCGAGGAATGTTTGGGTGGTTGTTACACGACAATGAAGGCAACCATACGATTTTATAGATTTTTTTTACTTTATTAGAGACAAAGTCAAATATGACAAAAAATCTCAGATTTTAAGGGTCGTATGACAGACATTAATATCCGTCGACGGATTCAAAATATCTGTATTACAGGGGGCGAAGTTTCATTACAGTGTTACAGTTATTTCTGTGTATCTCTCTTCTAGATGGTATTAGATTGTATTGTTTGATATTGTTTGCGTTGAACCGAAATATTAATAATAATCTTATGAATAATAATATATCGTAAGTGGAAAAAAAGATATAAAAATACATGTACCCAATTAAGTGATTGCTCTATCTTTAAGAAAAAAAAAGGATTTCTAAGTGAAATTGATGGGATACGGACATTGGCCTGTATTTAAAAGAAGTACTTCCCGAAAATTACATACACAATTACATACAATCCTTAACTAAGTTATATAAATCATGTAATTATAATATTATCAAAGAATAATATGTAAGTTACGTAACCAGAAATTTGCCGAATTAAAATAAAAAATAAGGTTTCAGATGCCGATCAAAGAGCGAGGAAATATAAATATGAACAAAGAACAAAATCTTAAAACATAGAAACATTGCTTAATATGTTTGTTTATACATGATATTAGTGTAATGCAAGTCCATATGTGTGTTCTATGTCATAATATCAATATCTTCCATTATGTCTTAAACCCAAGGAAGGATAACATTGATATAGTGAAAATATTGGAATCACAAACACGCATTAAAGAACAATCATTAGCTATAGAAGGGGATATTTCAAGCTCTGACGGCTAGTTAACTTATTCTGGACCTATACTGTATATAATCAATTCATTAGTCATTACTATTACTGCACCAGACTCTAGGCTAGCGAAACATTAACTTTTTAGCTTCTAAATGTCTCATCACTAAACGAAATCTTGTATTTATTTATTTTCTTTTTGCCAGGAGTTTACCGTTTTTCATTGGTTACTAGTATTTACAAGATATACAGGTAAACATTTTTTTAATTATTTTCTTTTCATACCGTCGACTTTTCTCTAACATTCAGCCACAAAAAAAAAATTGTCCATGTAACATGGCGACGAGTGATGTCGTAGATATCGTGATCCATGATGCGCACGACTTCCAAGCAACATCCGGCTTTCCGTGTCGATAACCATACTCAGTATACTCAAGCAGATCTATTATTACCTGAATGTCCTGAATCTATTAGGGAGAGACACGATCAATATCGAAGATTGCGAATGCAAAACTGATACTTGTGTTTGTACTAACGTTAAGAAATACTGTTTAAACTACCGTAACAACCATAAAAGTCAAATGCTAGCATGGTATCTTAAGTTCTTTGATGCAAGAACAGGTTACATTAAGGTTAAAGGCGCAATTGGTATACTGTAAAGCAATTTTTATTCGCGTGCGAAAAATTTTCGTGATGTTCGCAAGCGCCTCGTCGTCGCGAAGATTTCTCTCTGCGAACCAGTCGTTGTCGAATGATTGTTATACCACGATGGGTCTGGACAATATATGATCGCGAACATTAGTCGTCGTGAACAAGTTTATCGGAAGTAAATCGCGAAATAAAGTCGTCGCGAATAAAAGTTAGTTTACAGTAATTGGTGAAATTGTTAATGTAATCATATAATAATATTGCAATTTAATGATCCATCATTACTCTACAGGGTCCGAGACCATGTTTGATAATGATTATGTGGCGACCCACGTGTCAAAGCTCTAAAATACACCTGAGAAATATGATTCTTTCAGAATCTACAAGAAAATGGCAAAAATATTTAAAACGTGCAAGCAGCCTTTGAAGTTTTGTCATACATGATTAAACTATTTTAGAATTCATATTAATATTGTTAAAAAGGGTTTTTTAACAATTTATATATAAGGCCTACATGAATAAAACTCTTGAAAAATAAAATTAGCATTATGACACATATCTAAAATATCTTTGTTTTCGGTAAAAACAACATATTAACAATAAAAAATTGACGGAGAAGAGCAACTATGTTCACTTATATCCTCTGTCTATTAGCTTGTTATGACATATAACAAGCAAGGCGATGATATTTGAAAATCAGGGTTGTTTACCGGTATAATATAGTATGGCGGGGCTATAGTTTATGGTATTTTGCAGAAACAGGATGAATTTTATGCACACGACATAATACAACAGGTGTAGTAACGAACGTAACTCACTGTCTGGCGACAGACAATGCTTATGACGTCATTCCAGATTAATTTCATGTTTTCTTTATACTTATTCTCATTATTTACAAAAAAACCAGAGACTGTTAATTATATCAAATAAGGATTTTTTTAAAGAGTATTGATTCATAAAACAACGCGGAGCATTGCCAGACCTTTATTTGTTTGATATATCATTATGTTAAAATTGATTTCTAACATAATATCCGACGTTAATACGAAATACACCAAAACAGATCATGAAAGAAGAAAAACTTTAACCCCCCCCCCCATCCCTTCAAAAACATGCACAAAGGAAAACATTGCACAACAAGATTGTTTATTCGTTTATTGAAATTTCTAAAACCGTGCCGTAACACTTTGTAATTAATCACAGATATTATATCATTGTTATTCCGTATCCTCAGGTGATTTGTAACGACAGAAAATAATAAAAACTGATAATTAATCTTAAAAATTAATATGATATCCAAAAAAAAACCTGAAGGGAAAGTCTCAATTCAAATGAATGTATTGCGTAGTTATTGCATACAGAACCTTAATTAGTGTAATAACAACACGGTATAGTTCCACTTTTATTATTGCTGTTGATTAGAATATTTTCCGAACAATAAAAAATCAAACCCTTAAAAGCTTTTTAGAAAGAAAAAACAGAGATACACAATTAAGTCTTTCTAACATTCAAAACGACACTAAATCTATTTCTTTCCAGTGAACGAATACCTTGTTTTAAACCGTTATATGGGATGAACAAATTCAAACATTAAAAGTACAACTTTATTTGGCTACTATGACGTTCAGGAATCAGGAAAGTATTTTATTAAAAACCGATATCTAGAAAAAGAAATTGTCAATTTTCACTGGAGGAAGGAGGTTGTTCTAAGAAGGCTCGAACACTTGCCATCGTATCGTAGTCTTCGAGACCAGCTTTTGGTGCACGAGCCTCAGAGACTTTCGTTGACTGTTTCAGCATGTCATATGTCGAGTCCCTTGGAGCCGATACTTCAGGGAGACCACTTATTCTCACCCTGTTTCTAGTTCCGTTCCGTTCAGAGTCCTTCTTTCTTAATTTCAAAGACTTTTTTGGGCGAGTAGATTTCGTTATTGGTGCCGAGACACAGGATTTCAATCTGTTGTGAGTTTGTCTGTCATCTCCAGTTCTCGTTTTCATACTTTTCGTTTTATGTTGCTTGTATCCATTGTCCCACACTTTTTCATATATCAAGTTTTTACGATTTACAAGGTCAGCAGTATTTTGAGAAAACGACACCTTTTTACTCAAATTCAACTTACTTGTGTCCTTAGGTCTCTCTAATTCATGATATACCGAATTAATGACATCAGGTATGCCCAAGTCGCCATCAATATTCGTGGAATCATTTTCTCCTTCCTTCTCCAGTCCATGATATATAACTGTGTTTAACCCAGTGTCTACATTTTCAACTTCATAGTACAAGTCACTTACATCATCACCTCTTTTAACTCCGCTAGACTTGTTACTTTTCTCTTGATCAAAATCATTCAGTTTTTTTTCCAAAAGAAAATACTGTCCATCTGCCGTTTCATCGTCTGCTCTGTAAGCCTCGCTAAGTAATCCATCCAATAAACTACCGTTTGAGCCTTGAATCCCGTCTTTGATGTCGCTATACTCACCCTCAATTTCATTATACTTATTCTCATTAAAGGGTCTGGCACCGTGAAATTCTGAACTTAATCCTCTTTCCGGAAGTGATAAACGAGGCCTGTTCTCCATTGGGTCAGCAGCCATTTCCTGTTCCGGTATGGTTAAATACAGTTCTTCTCTTGAGCTTTTGGCGTTTTCGCGATTTGTGTTCCTTTCAAGCATGATTCGGAAGTCCGTGTAATTGTTTGGAGTGCTTTCCACAGGTAAATTGGCTTTTCGTTTTTTGAGTCTAATGCAGAGCAAAATAAAGAAAACAATAAAAATATTTAAGTATTTTAAAATAAAAATTTTCAGAAAAATATACAAAACCAAATATCTGATTATAAATTGGTTGTTGTTGTTGATATATTTAAGTTGAAAGATGAACATAGGCACATTAATTGAATCTATTTATTCATAGATAAAGGATTGTTAAAGAGATAAACACAAGGTATTAAACACTACATGTATAAGGTATGATATAATCGTTGTACTCTTTAACAGACATTTCAATGGTTACGTAACTGTAAAATAAATGTGAATTCAGCACCCTTAAGCCAGAAAAAACACTACAAAATGCAGGAGATAAAGATCATCGATATCCCAAGATAAAACTCAGACAAGCCGTCGTTCGCTGTCACGAAATGCATAAACCTGTCCCGAAATACAATGACACGAGCCGACTTTGAATCTGTTTAAACGTTTATCCGATTATTTTCCAATCAGGGTCGACAATACGTTCGTTGAACTTTTGTAACCGTATTAAGGGGGGATTTTCTAGAGACATGCTGGTAAAGTGATCGGTCAAGGGTGTGAATCTTCTCCGTATCATGTAAAGAAAGAATCGAATTCTATAACTGTGTTTTACACCGACTGCAGTTTACAAATTATAGGTCATGTAATAGAGAGAGGTCATATGAGAGAGAGAGAGAGAGAGAGAGAGAGAGAGAGAGAGAGAGATTCATGCAAAGAAAGATTACTCGATATGATAACTATGTTGATTTCTTTTATACGTATGACATTGATAAATGTCATCTCAATAACTGAGCCTTAACTTCGACTGAAAATTTACCAAAAACAATCTACATATATATTTACAACTTATTAAATCGTTTTCTTCTATAAACATAAAGTGAAGACAAAATGCAATTAACTTTTTGTTTACCTAAAAGCGTAAATGTTATTGCTTGTAATAATGTTTATCTGGTATTGATTTCCGGTCAAGCGCCACCTACACTTAATCTGTGAAAGCGTTTATTGATAAATCATCTTAAACTCTGACTCGGTCAATAAACTCTGTGCGTCATCAAAAAATCCGTACAAATTAATATGCAATGTATAGGGCTGTTAAAAGAACAACTGATAAATAAAACGTCAGTTGATCTATTTTATTAGTTCCCGGTAAAAAATATACACTGTACTTACTTTAAGGACCAGACAATGGTGATGAGTATGACCACCAATAGTAGGAAAGATAGTACTCCTAGTACGATGTACCATATAGTGGTCCCAAGAAATTGTTCGGAATCTTCTGAAAGTAAAACAATATGCACCTAGAATGTATTTCAACCATTCTCTTTATTACCAGTCAAAACAAATTAAACGAATAGAGACCCTGCTAAAATCTCGTTTTTTAAAAAATAATTATACATATAAATTTTGCATTTGAGACGTTACACTGGATAGATCACTGCTTCACATCAATTTTTTATGTTATTTTAATGTTTATATTGGAATTATCATATTGTATCCCAACGCATATATTGTTTAAAAAAAACAAAATTCATGAAGTAAATAAATGTATATTTGTATGTACTCCTTTTGATAATTTATGAATTTTACCATACATTCATACATACATACATACATACATACATACATACATACATACATACATACATACATACATACATGTACTTTTGATTATTTATTCATGATGTATGATTACCTATTCCCAAATTAGTAATTTTATGATTGGTTTTGGTTGCATTATTATTTCCAGATTGCACTGTTACTGTAGAAGATGTAGTCGCATCATCAGTGACGTCACCACCATCGTGCTCACACAAAACCCTCAATTGATCCGTACAGGAGCGTAATTCTGTGGTCAAAGTTCCGTTAATGTTTATTTTCCCAGCAACACAGGAGGCGTTCCCAGACAAAGGCAATTCTAAGAAAAAGTGTCCGTGAATTAACCATCAACAACCAAATTAATTTATCAAATATTCAAATATTATACTCAGTTATATAGGGAAAAAACTAACCAACGACGATTCTTTGCAAACATCTTTTCAGTGCGACAATATAAATTGTCTTCTCATTCAGAAAATAGTTTTTTAGCACATGATTAACATCAACTGAAATAGTTATATTCCTACCGGAACCAAACTTTACTTGGTGTCTTCGAAAAAGTCCGACCCAGTACTTATCGCCTACCATGGGTGTTGCTAGAGACTGTTTGGCGAGAAGAAAGTTAACGAACTCTAAAATACCGACGGCTGTCTTGTAGCTGCCAAGAACTGCATCTTGCCAAGAGTCCACGGGCAGAGTGTACACAAACAGATGGTGGCTTTGTGGAAACCCCAGCACTTAATAAGAAACAGATTCTAAGAGGTTTTGAAGAACATATTAGTTGCGCTATAGTACAATGCATACTCATTTTGACAAACTGTTAAGAATATATTGCAGACTTTTTAACAGTAATGCATTAAAAACAGAACTTTCTGGTTCAAATTTTAATAATGATCCCGAAATTACAGATTTTGACAGATCTTATTTTATTTACCTGACCGATATATGTACCCTAATTCCTTATTGTCACAAGGTAAAGCAACAGCTTGATTAAACAGGTGAAACTGGGCACCAGTGTAGTTGTACTCTCCTTTGTAACCGGAAGCCATGCACTCTCCAACACCCGAAAACTGGTCAGGAACTAACAAAATAATCAATGTTTATTTTATTTTATAAATTGGTTTTAAAAAAGTTTTTTATTCTTATCTATATTGAAAATTATGGTTGATTTTATGTCATTACATGTAGATAAAGACCAAGTTAACAAAGACAAAATATCAGACAAGTAAGGACATTTCAAACCAAATATATAAATGACTCATTATGACTCGTTATATCATTTATTTTGATTATTGGAAATTACCTATTCTGGTATAAACTTGAAAACTACACTTCATTTTTTATTATTTTGTTGTGGAATGTCGTTTTCAGGCTTCTTCAGGAAGAATTCCCAACCTACCATTGATGTTTACTTACCCGTCTTGTACACGATGGCCTCCCCTGGTCCGCCACAGAAGTCCTGTCCCGAGCCTGAACACCTCTGGGGTAAACATCTCCCAATGTTAGCAAGGGTGAAACTGTCTCCATAGCAGATACACCTATCATTCTGTAGAAGTATTGGCAATTCAATGGTGTGAAAAGAAGTTTTATAAAGCAAATTCTTAGTGGTTACTCTTCTGATTTTTAGGTAAAGTGGAATCCGTTAATGAATGAGGTACAATGAATAGTGATACTTTGACTGAATTGTCTTCCAGCACATTTATTACATCCGATTCGATTAAAGTTTCAATATTTAGTTTTTGAAGCAAGTAATAAGATATTATATTATTTTGAGGCAGTTTTTGAGGCAAGTTATATGATATTAGGAATCAATACTTTGTCAAATTTGAATTCAATATCTATATAAAGTGATAAGTACTCATATGTTCATGAAATAATTAATCAAAATTTTAAGCGAATTAGAGCCTCAGCTGCTTTCAAACAGTGTATTTAAATAATTTAACCACTCCACATATAAAGAGTTTGAGGTTTGGTGAAGTTATTTTTATATTCTTTTCGACTTTTCAAAATAGTCAATACCACCACCTATGCCTTCATTCTTATAAAAAGATGAAACGTCCCTATAAAACTCGAGTATTAGATTGTTCTATTTTTCATATGATGCATGCAGCAAAAATACACTTTGGCTTACTGTTCTCATTTTTATCTCCTTCACAGTGTTTTCTAAACAGCATGCACACATACGATCTCGATCGCAGTTACGGTGCTATAACAATTGACATTACATGGTAAAATGTAGGCTTTTCTTTCGGTCGTTATATGTAGGATTTTATTATTTTCCAAAATTAAGCCTTTTTCATTATTTAAGGATGTTTAAGTCAGAAATTTAATCTTCAGCTAAATAAGAAACCACTGTGTCGGCAAACTATATAATTAAGTAGAAAAAACCTAGCAACAGTCCTCTAATCTGAGAAAGTATATTTAAAAAACTTTGCTGTCAAATCCCACTTTCCTCTTCTTCATATGAGAATGAATTGGAGTTGGACGGAGTGACTCATTTTAAAATAATTTTCTTGTACTTTTTGAGAAGGTCTGGAACATGCTTTTTAAAGCCCATACCACGTGCCTGTACTACATGGACCGTAAGTTTTCAAAGTAAAATGACTTCTTTTCGGTTCGTTTAAGTACAACATGGTGTAGTAATAAACTAATGTGTATTTCTTTTAAAAAATGAAATAAACTTATGAGGCACAACAATTTGTATTGAACTTATGAGACGCAAAGATTTGCATTTCTACTTACAGTCAACCCAAAGTAAGTGGACCCCTCACAGTACTCGATGCATGACTTGACATCGTGGGTCTCCAACGCCGTGTTATTCACAACAGATGCCGATACGACTGTTGTGACTTTGTAACAACCTAAAAGAGTGATGTCTTACTATAGCAAGGACTGATACCGTGCACCAAATAATGATACAGACTTCGAGCTACAACATATTTTACAACGGTATATTATTTATCCTGCTATATTCTACTACAATCAATGAACGGGTATTGTTATGTTTTTTTTGGTTAAAAAACTAAGAATAAAGACTTTCGAATAATATCAGACATGTTTACCAAGAATTTTTGTCCATTTGGTGTATTCTGCATATGCTCCTATCCAGAATACCTCGTTGCTAGTAGACTTGACGATCGCTTTGTCATTTGAGACATTAAAAGTGGTTTTGGACCCAAGAGGAATGCATTGTTCTTTGGCCCGTATCCATGGGGTTGCCAATTGGCTGTAGCTTGCATTGATATCTGTTAATCGTAGTTTTCAACTCAACGTTATCTGCAGTTTGCGTATTTACATGCCATGTTCACCAACATTATAAGACATGTAACAACGCTTACAACTCTAACAGTGCAACGTCAATAGAATTCTTTTCTTTTACAGACTTTGAGACATGTAATCAAAATATGAATGAGAACAGAAAATTTTCACACCGCAACATCAATAGAATTTCAAACTTACCTTTCCCTTCACAGACTTTGACACATGGAATCAAAATGTAAATGACAAGAACAGAAACTTTTAGTAGCATTTTACATCCCGAGTTGAATCATTGACAGATACAACCGCACACAAACTGTCCCACTACAAGGGAAAATCGACATCCTTGTCCAGTGTAACGCATCCTTTGTAAACGGACGCTAGAACATCTCAGTGAAAACTTACTGAAAATTGCGGCATATTCCTTAAGAGGATAATCATCATTAAGAAATGTACTATGCATTAAAGGATTATGATAATTATTATTTATAAATGTCACAACGTTCATGCAATAATCAATGTGATCATTTCCAAGTGCATTGCTATTAGCTTTTCAGTGTTGCTCACAATGGAAAATGTGCAAGAAATGATAAAATAAATATTAATAAAATAAATTTTACAAAATCTACGTGGTTTTAAATTACTTCATAATATTTGTTAAAATAGTTTCATTGAAAGTGTTTTTTTTTCTACTGAATTAATGTTAAGAAAATATAAAAAAAAAATAAAGAAGTACAATATATATTTTTCAAAAATTCTGAATCGATTAAATTGTATTACACAAAATGATTAATATTTTAATGACTACTAAACAGTAGGAAACGTTTACAACATGAAAAAATTACATTACATAATTGTGAGAAAAAAATCTACAATGAATTAAGTATCAATATTATGAAATTAACATCACTCAGCAACCAAACAACAACAATAATTATTAAGAAAGAATGTGAGAAGAAACATAATACAGAGAATGAAATATATATTACTTTACAGTATGTATATTGTGGTATTTGATCGTTCCTCTCCTCTAAAAAAGAATTATAATTTGGTAAGCTTTTAAATAAAATTTTTGGCACAACTTTGAAAAATGTGGTTCTATAGAATGTAAACGCTGTGTCAGAAGAGGGAAAACAAAACGATTTTATAAAGGTAACATGATACTTTTGGTAACGTAGCATTTTAATCTTTTCTTTAGATCATTTTGATTTAACATTTAATTTACTGTCATAGTCAATATTTTAATAAAGTAAATAAATATAAATATCTTTATTATTAACTACAACTTTTAGACGATGAACCTAAATCTTATGAGCTATAAAACCATTACACGTATCATATGGACTCCAATGTTTGCCCAAACCTATCATTAAAACTGTCTATTTGTTGCCTAAGACCTTAGCAGCTTCATCGAAAAACAACATTTAACAAAATCTTGAAGTGCAAACACATAAAATCAGCCTGTTCTTATATTTGAATCATTGGTAATATTGGGGTCCATTTAAGCTTTTGCCTGAACCCTACGTTCTAGGAGAATCTAGACAAAGAGGTAGCCATTCGATGTGATCGTTGCAACCATTTTTTAAGCTGTAAAAATAAGAACTCAGCATTATTTATTTATAAAATGATAACACAAGCTGTCGCATGTTGTTGTAGGTTAACTAATTTCATTCCATGTTGAAAACAAATGTTTGCAATATATGCAATACCTATTTACAATGGAATAGTGTGATGTATTTTTAACATTTTTTTTTATAAACACGACCTCATAATCAAACAATCTTTGATTAAGTAAATAATGGATAACAAAATGACGTTCTCATTAATACTAACAATCCTTTTCATTAGTTTTTAAGCATCCCTGTCTTTAAAAACTGACTACAGAAGTATTTAAAAAGAAATTACGATGACAACTTGAATACATGAATATGTTGTATTTTTACATAGTATAATAATTCACAAATAGTTATGGTGACCCACGGTATCGTCATTTTTACTGATGCTATGAAGTATTTCTTTGAAATATAAGTTCGTTTAAAGACCGATATAAGCCTTAAAATATTTGTTTATGATTTTAAGTATTTTTTTCGAAGAATAATTATTGTGATTTTGTTTGCAAATAGTGCACTTTTAGAGCCTAAAGTTTACTGATGGTTTTTACCCTAAATTGAATAACTGATAAAATTCGACAAAAGGCAGGAAAATATTTCATTTATTTTTGTGGCGAAATTGTATGTTATAGTAAAACAACGTTTTGGTAAACATTTTATAGAGATTTTGAATTAGAAAACGTTGTTTATTAAAACAAATATCAAACAATCATATTCTATAAAAAAAAAATTGCAGATCTAATAAGAAGGGTGTCGAACAGAAGTATTCCACAATTATGCAATAACTCTACGTTGTATGTCTGTTGCATAGTTTGTAAATTCATTTATCTTGAAAAACATGTTTTTCGTGGTAGCAACAGAATCGATTTCGTTCAAGTTTACTTTTGTAATCATTTTACGGGTCATTCTTTAACAATCGAAAATCTTTCAGTTAATCAAATCATAAAAATTTTTTTGAAAAGGACCTAGACACGATTTGAGCTTAAAATTTTCAATGTATTTTATGTTTTATTTTTAATAACTGGAATTGTTAATATGGGTATTTTTAATGCTTTGAAGGTCAAATATCGAGTAACAAGCAAAATACCAACAAGAGATCGGAAGCTCGAGTCTTTTTATTGTCTGCATGTGTTGTATTGGTATAAGTTTCAATTAAATTATGCTTTTTTGTTGATAGTATTTATGAACACACCAAATTAATTAAAATTGTTTGCTACGAGTCATTTTGCTATAGGAAATGGCAATTTCTTTACCTTACATTATTTGTAAACAAATATAAGACTCGAACTTTGTTTACATAACAATGAATTCTTACCTCTGCATCTCGCTTGTAGCTTGACTTCTAACATTGAAATTTTGTTCAACCATTAAAAATGCAAAAGCAAACCATTTTATACAACAACAACAAAAAAAAATTTTTTTTTATCTCAAATCGTGCCCCTTTGAATTCGGTAATTTGATTTGAAATGGTTTTAGTATAATATGATTTTATTCAATATGTTTTTTTTTCATGGATTTTAAAACATCATCAAAATTGATATTCATGAAAATGCGCATGCGTTAACATGTAAGGCAGTGATTTTATTTTGGCAGAGAGATTCTACCAAAAAAATACAGAAATAATGGACTAAGTGTGAAAAATCTTAACGAAACATATGTAAGTACACTTTAAGAGTGGTTTGTGGATAAATTGCTGTAACTTTCATAACTTTGATAGATGAAATTCTAAATTCTGAGTTTAGTGCGCTTGGTTAGTCCAGCAAATCGTAAACAACGGTGAACATAACTCATACGTTCAACTTTGTTTAACTTACTAGTGTACACGTCAAACAGTACGCCTAATATTTTAAATGCCTGAGACAAAGAAACGTCCACTCGATACAATGGAAACAGGTGAGAATTCCGGAGAGTCAAAAGAGGAACACGAAAAAGTACATGATTTTCAGACCAGGGACATAATGAATGGCATCGCTAATATTCAAAATACTTTAGCTAATTTTATGCTACGATTAGATAGCCAGGGACGAAACATAGATGAGATAACGAAAGAAATAAGATCAAAAAATGGAATAAATGACAGATTAGAATTCGTACAAGAACAAGCAAATGACACTTTATACACAATTACAGAGGTTCAACAGAAACAAAAAAAAATGGAACGAGAGATGGCAATGTTAAGAGACTACGTCGTTCGGCTAGAATCCCAAATAAACACCCAAAATTCTCAGATTCTAGAATTACAATCAAGATCGATGGAAAACAATGTTATAGTTAACGTAGTAGAAGAAAAGGCTCCCGAAAAAACAAATCCTGAGAAATTACCATTGATTTTGAAAAATGTATTTATACAAGACACGGGAATGGACGAAACTACCGTGAATAGTCTACGCATCGAGAAACTGCACAAAATGGGAAGCTTTGATTCCTGCAGAAATTTCTCCAGGCCTATTTTTATCCAGTTTGCCGACAGACAAAGTAAAGATGTAGTTATGAAAAACATAAAGGTTCTGAAGGAAAACCATTCAAGTTTCCGTGTTGCACAGCAACTTCCTGAAGAAATGCGCGAAAGAAGGAAACAGCTTTATAACATACAACAAAAGTATGCAGAGCGCAACATAGACACCAGAATAAAAGGAGACAAGTTAGTTTTCACCCAGAGTAACTCGGTATATAGAGACAAACTTGGACCCAGACCCACTGCCGATGAAGTTATTACAGGGGAAGAGGTAAAAACCGTGTTCAGTACTGGCAACTCTTTTGAAGATAACGGGAACCGCTTCAGCGGTCACGCCACCGCCGCCGTATCGTATAAACAGGTCAGACGATCACTGGTCGAAGTCATGAGACTGGAAGGAGTACCGAGCGCTACTTACAACGTGTACGCCTACAGGTTCGAAGGACAAGACGGCGCGATCCACGAAGGTTCGAATGACGATGGGGAGCACGGAGCAGGTAGACAACTATTACGAACAGTGGTCGATAACGAAATTAAAAACGCGCTAGTTGTCGTATCAAGATGGTACAGTGGAAACAAGCTGGGACCCCGTCGTTTCTCCCACATATGCGATGTTGGACTCATTGCTGCGAAAAACTTGCTCAACAAAGGTTGAATATAACCTCGAACGTGACACGTTCAATGTTTTTGACCCTGTATAGAGTGTTAAATCATTCCCAGTTAAACGGTTAATTTATCTTAAACGTTATAATTACATGTTGTATGTTTCTATGAAGGTAACTACTATGTGCACAGAAACTTCAGCACTTTCCTATATATGAAATGTGGACTACTTTAATTTATTTATTTATTTCCTTAAGTCACAATTTTTTTCCTTCTTTTTCTTATTTGTTCACCAGGAGTTGTACAATTCCTGAGTTCATATACGTATTTCTTAGACATGTTTATTATGTGCCCGAAAAGTTCTGCTTTTTCCAATATATGATATATGAACTATTTCAATTGTATTACTATTTTTATTTATTATTATTTTTTTATTATCTTTTTTTTAAAAACTTTTTCAATTTTTTCCCTTTCTTGTACTGTATGAGTTCTACAATTCCGGAGATCATATATGTATTCCCTAGACATCAACCCTGCATACTGAGTTGACTCTATACTTTCAACTGTACAATATATTTGTAACTGATTATGCTGTACATAATTCCATATGAAGGATCAATATAGGTACAGAAATTTTTGCAACTCTTTATGATATGTAGATGTTTCAAGTTTATTGTAAATATTTTTTTTCATGAATTGCAAAATTCCGTAATTTAAATATTCATTCCGCTTAAGCATAGAACTTTGATTTTACGTAGCATTTAATTTGTTAATATCCGGTTACGAACATGGATATATGGATATTCATGGAATGTGGTTTCTGTAGAAGGTAACATTGGTTCCTTATTTTTGTCTTTTTTCCAAAAAACACAGTAGGGGGCCATATGTACTCTCTTAAATGTTATTTTTTTCTCGTTCTCCTGTATTTCATCCAAGAAATTACAAGTTTCTGCTGTAACTATCCCGAGCTAAGTTCTACACGAAAGAAGCACTTTTATAAACGGGATCTTACAAGGAGTTAAATAATGTATCGGTTTTATTTTAGACGAATGAGCATGCCTATGGCATCACCAACACCCAAAACTGAATCTATTCGTTATGTCACGATATTTTATTACAAATTTAATTATTTCTATGATACATGATTATATATTTCTTTGGTTAATCTCTACGCCAATTTCTCACCAAGACATGCTTGCACATTATTTTTTTCCATCTTACATTTCATTAGTTTATCTCTTCTTCTTCTTTTTCTTCTTCTTCTTCTTCTTCTTCTTCCACAATGGGGCAATGATTATAGTAAACAATGCCCCTACCCCCTTTCACTCGCTCTCTCCCCTTTATTCCCCCTCTCTATCTTTCTATCTATCTATCTCTCTCTCTCTCTCTCTTTTCCAAAATATACTTTCACTACATAAGGACTGTATAGTATAAAATAATAAAATAGTTAAAAGTTTTCTTATATGATTGTAAAAACTTATGTACGAAATATGTCACGTATGTTCATGTATGTTCATGTATGTGTTGTGAAAGTGAAAAATTCAATTAAAAGAAATTGATATTTATCATAAATGTGTTATTACTTAAACTATTTTATATTTTAATAGCAAATTTTGGGCATAAAACATTCTTATTTGCAACAAACAATACATTGTATTTTTGAATCTTTTCTATAAAAACAAATCATATAAGGTAATTAATTGTTTTTATTAATCTTTAAAATAAATAGTTTATAGATGAACAAAACTTGTTGTACTGAGCAACTTTATGATGTTACTGTAAATGTATTACAATTAACTGTATATTCTATTGTGTGTCAAAATATCAATTTAGTATGGGGTATAAATCAAATCCACGCTAAATTATTGAAAATCAAATCCACGCTAAATTATTGAAAATCAAATTTCTGCAAATGATCATTCATGATATATATAATACGTATACAGTAATTAAACATCAACAAACATATCGTACGTATACTAACGTATGTGTCTGAACATGGTTATTTCGTATCCTAATTCAGTGATGCTAAATAAATCATGATATCGTTTATGATCAGTAAAGAAACAACCGTTCAATTATTTTAACCTTTTTCTGTGTCATCTTTCGACGTTTCAACATAGTCTCGTATACTATTTAAGGTATCATAATAACCTTGCTCAGATTTTCTTGAACTTGTGCGATTTCTTCTAGTATGATCATATAGGGATTCGCGTTTATCGGACTCTTTAGTTTCTGTCAAAAATGGAGCAATATACCCACTAGAGTCAAATACGGGCGCAGAAATATTTGATGTTTCCTGTCCTTTGGAATTTTCACTGTTTCTTGATTTCATTTGTGGAGCGGATACTGTTGCCTTTAGAGCACAATGAGGCGATCGACTACTACCTGTTACTCTGCGAGGTTTACTCCGTAAACTCACTGCAGTTCTTTTCTTATTCAAGTCGACCTCAAATCCCTCTTCGACAGTCTGTAAATTTCCCTCCTGTGAATGAATAATTCGCGATATTCTCGAAGGTTCATAATTGGCCGCTCTCCCGCCAACCCAATTTGACAAAGGAATTCTGTTGCTAACACGCAATGTGGCTGTACCATGCCTATTCACACCTGTTACGCTTGGGGATGGATTAGGTTCTAACACATGGTACACATTGTCATTAGATTCGACATCTCCATAATCATCTTTTATTACTTTTTCGTTATTCTGGAGTTTTTCGAGAATATGATACTCATTTTGTGGAACCACGTCTGGAATATTCTTTGAGGTTTTTGGTTGTGAAACAGCTGGTGTTGCTTCGTCATACATTTGTATGACACTTTTGATCACATTAAAATCGGATTGTCTCCTAACCGGAAGATCAGATAATCTTGAAGCCCCTATTGTTCCATTAGGTGGATCTTCCACAGGTACGCTTGGCAAACTTCTTTTCTTCTCTTTTTCTTTTTTCCTCCTTGAGCTTCGTTTTTTCTTTCTTTCTGGGAGGGAAATGGGTTCTGTATACAATGGACGATCGGAAAGAGTTGAGACTGTATCTCCCTCTGGAACAACATTGTATACGTTCTCAATTTCCGAGTAAATGCCGTCAGAATCAATGGTGTCAGTTTTTGAGGAAGTTAGTAGAATTGCCCTTCGCTTTTTTCTTAATGTTCTACAAAAGAAAAACGAAAAACTGTTAAGTAAATTCATCTTTATAATACATAGTTTTTTTTCTACGTTAAATGTATATAATTTTGATAAATATGAAATTCTATACTCCAATAATGAAATATATATAATTTTGATAAATATGAAATTCTATACTTCAATAATGAAATATATATAATTTTGATAAATATGAAATGCTATACTTCAATAATGAAATATATATAATTTAGATATATAGATTATGATATACTTACAAAACTATCCACCAAACTCCAAGTATTATCAGAGCTACGAGGATGGTGGCAAAAATTGCAATGATGATGAACCAATCAAAATTCGCCAATGTATCATCTGGTTAAAAAATAGAGAAAAAGGCATGATAAAAATTATATGCCATCACATACCTGTATCCTAAAAGATTTTATTTATCACATGTTTTAATCCTGTTTGTGTCGATTAATTCTTTTATGTAGCCTTTTTTATGCAAAAGACCCAATCGTAATTTCAACAGTAATGTGTAAATTCAAATGTTATATTTTTGCATTGAAAAATTTAAAAAATTCAAATTGAAATCCACTGCACAATGGCGCAAACTTGTGATAAATTTAACTATTTCGGTTCAAAATGAATGTTTGGCGTGATTCTTTAAGGTGGTATGGGACATCTGTCAATATTAAAGTACAATATAAATAAAATACTTTCACCGGTTTAGAATTTTTAAATTTTACAATATTTGACCAAAAAATACGTTTTAAAAATTTTTGGAAAGGTAAAAAGTTTAAAAGCTCTAGCTGGATTCGAACTCATGACTTAGAGATCCGTAGTGAACCCCCTTACCTACTCCGCTACGGTGTTAGATGATAATTTGGGGAAAGAAACTATTTATAAAATTATGCTTAATTTTATTATTTATTTCGATAAATAATACGTCACAACATGGAGGTGCCCCATACCACCTTATATAATATCGTGAGAAATAGTGTTTGTATAAAAAATGCGTGTGGTTAATTTTTCATTATCATTACCAGCATCAACTATTATATTTCCCATTGATGTTGTCGTCGAGGTTGATCCTGCTGTGTGAGTAGTAGTAGATGATATGGACGACGACAGAGTAGTATTCTCAGTACTTTGTACTTCACAGAAAACAGGTAAACTCTCATTACAGTTGCGATACGATAGAACCAGTTGTCCTTGGATGTTTACCCTTCCGGCCACACAATGTACGTCACTTATTTTGGGTTTATCTAAAATTACAAAAAATGAAGAATTAAATATTAATTTTGCAGATACATCTTACATGTGCATTAAAATGCATTAAAATGTAAAAATGTAAAAGTTTTATACTACACATACATATACCTGCTGCAAATTCCATCTTATGCCTGCGAAGAAATCCAACCCAGTATCGATCTCCTTCTAATGGCTGATTAAGGTCCGCCAATCGAAATCGAAAAATAACAAATTCAAGCAGTCCAAACTGATTTCCATAGCTATTGTCTACAGCTTCATACCAGGAATCCACAGGTAGTGTATATAAGCGAAAACTATGAGAAGCTGGAAATGCCAAACCTAGTTGGGAAAAAACCTTATTTTGTTGAATTGTATGTCACCATGTAAAAAAAAACCAAATAACATCTATATTTATAAACTTATTAACTTATCATCATATTGATGAAAAAAAAATATGTTTGATCATAATGATGTGAATGAAAGAAAATTATGTAAAGAATCAGTCATTCTTACGTGTTCGATAAGTATACCCCAAGTCTGGGGTATTACATGGTAAAACAACAGGTGCCCGGAAACCATAGTAGCTTGTACCATCTTCGGTGAAGACTCCGGTATACATGGAAGCTAGGCATTCCTCTACACCCCCAAACTCTGTAGTAACTGTCAAAAATACAGAAAAAACCCCCAAAAAGAAACATTATGTCATGAAATTTGATTTATAAATACACAACAAAACTTCCATATCATACTGGAGCTTCTTAAATTTAAATGTACATATGTTAATAAATAAAAAAAATTATAAGTTCACTGCCGAAGCCGTTGAAAAAAAAATAAGAAAAGAAATGTATAACAGGCGTCAGTAATTATACAAATATACAGTACATTACCTATTTGATAATTCATTATAGATATTAGGTTGCTTGTTAAATTTTCTCCACAAAAGTCCTCATTATTTCCTGAACATCTTTGAGGATAACATCTTCCGGTGCTTTCAGATGGAAAAGAGTTATTGAAACAGTAGCATTCAGTGTGCTGAAAAATAAGAAAAGAGATGATAGGACAAATGTGAATACATGTATGTAATATATTTGGTATTTATTTTTCATCGTTATGATAAATTTGAAAGTAACTGAACACAGAAAATTCAACTGTATTAACAAATTTGGTCTTTTAAAAACTAGTTATGAAGCTTTTACATTTCTTAAGCTATTGAAGGGTCTTTATTGAAGTTTAAAGTATTTTTTGTTTAATATCTTCACACACTTTTAAACGAACAATGAAACATTAATTACATGTAATTGTAGTACTTACACTTAGTGAAAAGTACGTCAGTCCATCACAAAACTGAAAACAATTGAAGACATTAACTTGCTCCAAAGTAGCCCGCCTTTCAATGAGGCTCAAAAGTGTTTCCCCCGTAAGCCTGACACATCCTATTGTAAGAACAGTAATCATCATATATAAACTCTCTGTGAACTTTTTAACAGAAAACTTTTAAATTCAAAATTCAGGGAAAATTATACATTTAGAGGGATTGTTCGAATAAAACACTGATAATGTTATTGGTTTTACCCTCTTTTACGAATGAAAGACATACACGTGTATCAACACAAACCTAGCATTTTTATCCAAGAGGTATAGAAAGCATAGGCTGCAATCCATGATAACCGGTTAATTTCGCCGGACGACGACATGTTCACGCTGATGTCGGTAGACGTGTTCAATGGATTCCTGGATCCCAATGGCGAACCACAGAACTGCATAGCGGATTGCCAGTCACCTTTTGATTGGCTGATACTTGCCAGGATAACTAAAACATTGAACGTTGGATCAAATGCATTACCTGATTTATCCGACATTTTGAATTCAATGTCTTGTGATTGACTATGATTCTGTAAAGGAATTTGTCAATAAACCTTCATATTTTGATATTCTCCAATTAATATACCAATCGATTATATAAATTACTTAAAAAGAGTCACCGATTAAGTTAACCGGATTGGCAGAAATAGATCATTATACTGACCGTTTCCATTGCAAATTCCAAATTCAATAAAACCAGCGGCAACAATACACGATGCACACACAAGAAGACGCCATTCCATTATTTACTATTCTCTTTTCTGCATTTCACAAGGATACGAAATAAGAGAATTTGTGTACAGCCGGAAGCTGTGTTTCGGTGGTGATCGGAAACGCAGTATAAATCTTAACACGATGTCCGCATTATATTACAATGAAAAGGAAATTATTATCTACAGAAAGTGATACATATACTTGCTTATACTCCACACCGTTTGATTTGGTTTTGTTTCACTTATATTATTATTAAAAAGCATTGTATAATATTCGTATAGTATTTTCATGTTGATTTTGTCATTGTTTTTCCAATAAAAATATAAATAAAAACTTAAGGGTTCACATCAATATGTATAATTCATCTTTAAAAGAAGGTGTCATTGATAGTATTTCTAATCCTGATATTCAGAACGCATTACATGTATCATAGCAGTTTAAACAGTAATATAACTATGTAAATATATAATATACAAGTATATAATTACATCACATACATACGAAAAACAAAGTTACAGTAGAATACGGTTTATGGAAGTAAAAAATGTAAATTAATTGAAAAATGGTGACGTTTAATATATATTGACAAGGGTCAAGGATATGCAAAATCAGATAAAGAAGAACTTTCTGTGAATACAGTGAAGTACTGGTATCTGATATATAAATGCAACCCAATCACTAAGGACGTGTAGGGGGGGTTGCTAAAAAGAGTAAGCAATATCACAAATGGAAGGTTCTTTAAAAAAAATAATAAAACGGATATTTGTTTAGTATGGCGGCATCCTCCACCACTACGTGCAAGACTAAATGCAGTATATCAAGATGCACAAAGATACATTGACAAGCTGTTATGTACATATGCAAGATAATCATTTTTTACATGCAAGTTACGAATCCGTATAGATAACCCAATCTGAAAATTGACTTACGCCAGTATCTGACATCCTACAAGCATGTTGCAAGATACAGTAACACTTGACATAAATATTTTGCATGTAATTTGAAAAGCACACATGTTGACATGAAAAAAATCGCATGTCAACATAATTTTAATGCATCTTGCATATACATATAGATGCCAGATACTGGCATTAGTAAGTAATTAAAGATTGGTTTCTTGCAGATAAACAATGTTTTCTTGGATGGAGTCTAAATTATCTTGAAATGTAACATAATTTTTATGCATGTTTTATTTTGCTTTTAGGAAAAAATGTTCAATTTAAATGTTATCAACCTGTGACTTGAGTCTTTACAATAGAACCGTATGTAATTTCGGCAGACAACACTGTTACACTGATGTCAGAGGACATTTTCCATGGATCCATGGAATGGCAACGACTAACCCCAACACTGTATCGCAGACTTTCAGTCACTTTTTGATTGGTGATATTTGTCAGAGTTACCAAAACAATGAATACTGTATAAATTGTCTGTTATATAACCGGTGTTTCATGATAATATTAATTCTTGCTATTGATTAGGATATACATTGCAAAGAATATCAATAAAACTTTATTATACTAGTGTCCTCAAATATTTTGAACAAATTTGTCTTTCGCCACATAAAATACTTTTACTGTATCCATTGCAAAATCTCTGATTCCAAGAAAACTATCTTTGACTCTTTGAGAATGCACGGTGTAGAATTCTTTTATTTACTAATTTATTTGTATTTCCAATTAATATGGAGTTCAGCCGAGAATTAAGACTGATAGCGAATTCGCCATTTTGATCTTGATTTATATTCTTTTGCACCCCATAATTTGTACTATTTATGAAAGAACGTCACAATATTGATGTAATATTATTCTTTAAGACTACTGTATCGATTCTTCTAGGTTTCAGATTGATATACTGTATTATTATCAAATTGAGTTTGAGCTTTTCAAAGTTTTTACGCATATATGTAATGTAAGATTTTATTTTGTACGGTATCAGTGATATTTTTTTAAAAATTTCAATCGCAGCAAAATTCTTTTTCGAAATCGTACAAAAGCAAAACCTTGAATGTTTTCCTCATCTTTATTTGACTGCATCCAGCTTATGGTTCAGAAACATATGATTGAATAAAGGCTGTTACTCTCACTTATGACTACCCTTCTTGAAGTAGGTTTGTTTCTAACTATCAAAAGTGTGCGATTATCTGTTTATAGTTGATTATTACAGAAATAACCTTGATGCAAATTCAGGAGGCGTTTTCAATATGCCTTAAAAGTTGGGTTTTTTTTAAGTTTGTATACGTAAATCACTGTAAAGTTATTTTCCAAATGAACATGAAAATTCTATTCACATCACCTCTTCACTAAGAAGCACTTTTACCACTGAAATTTGTAACTGAGTGCATTTGAAACTGTTTTGTTATAAAAGGTTTTTTTTTATAAAGCATTTCTTTTAGTAGTGTACATTTGTCAGAAGCTTTTTTGTGAAGATATACAAAAATTGAGGAAATATCTGATTTTGTATAGTGTCTTTGAATGATTTCATTACCGTACTTTGTTTCTGATATTATATCATAGTAAGATCTTGTTAACATTTGTAAAATTAAAATAGTCATTTATTTCTAAAGGAATTGGACACGATTTTAGCTCTATTTTTTCCAACTTATTTTATATCTGAAATGGTGAATTTCAGCATTTTTAAACCTTGGCCATAAGTCGAGTTACAAGCGAGATATAGAGATCAGAGTTCTTTGAATTGTAAAGAAAGATCAAGCCTTAGTTTTTTTAATGGGTGTTATTTTATAAAAATTTACATTCAATTTTTTTTTTAGTTTATTAAGATATTTATGAACACAGTGAAACAGTTTATCTTGCATGCTACAAGTTGTTAAGTCAAAGATATAGCAACTTCATTACATTACATTATTTGTAAACAAAAACATGACCCGAGGTTTGTTTTCATTAGATGCTTCATATTATATATTACTATGGTTTATATCTCATTTGTAAGTTGATTTCTTGCATTCAAAGTTTGGTCAAGCATTACAACCCCCCCCCCCCCCAAAAAAAAAAACGCCCTCAAACATATATAACAAGAGAAAAACAGCGCCATAATCTTTTAATTTGTTACCTAACTTAATATGTGCACAAACATCTAGGGTTTTAATATACAAAGCTTCCTAAATTAAAGAATTAATTTCTATTGAAAATATAGTTGAAACATTGCGCATCAGCATTGTTCTTACTCTGTCAATGAACAATTTTCAATTAAGGACAATCAGATAAAATATCTAATATTTTTTCTGTATGTTTTAAACTAGTTTATTCTTCTTTAGATGTCTAATGAAGTGATTGACATTTCAGTTGTTTTATATCACGCAAAGATTTTCTCCATCACTGACAATGTATGATAATTGGCAATATGACATAGCCATGACTGACTTCCTTTCAACATTCTTCTGTACAATTCTACATGGTACATCCACATCATATTGATTTGTTGTTTTCTTCATTAATTTTTTAATGAGCTGTCGTCAATTTTATATCGTCCATCTTTGTACAAAATACTCAGTACTGTCTTTCTCGATTGAATCATCCCGAGATTAAATTTGTAGTTTGTTTTTTGGAGGCTCCACTACCGATTGTTCAATTCTACTTGGTACATCCAAATAATATTGCTTTATTCTTTTCTTCATAACTTTTTAATGAGTTGTCAATTTTTTCTCGTCTACAAAATGCTCCCTTTTCGTTTTTGATAATCCTGAGATTAAATTTAACTTTTGCTTTTCAAAGATTTACTACCTATGAATATGATTTGTTATGAACCACCATAAATTTGTTATTTTGTATTTCTGAAGATGGGATATCTACAAAATCCTTTGATGATGATTCTGTTTCGCCTTGTGTAAAATCTTTACAATGCTCTTCTTGTTCAATTGGAAGCTGTTTTGAAGTGACCTCGTCTGTACCATGCAGCCTTTCCGAATGTGATGTTTCTCCTGATAACGTCGCAATGCTTGAAAAACTTTGACTTTCTGATAGAACATCCAGTGAAATTTCTGGATGACCATTGGATTTCATTGCTGATAAACCTACATTATCGTGTGACATATCTATATAACCCAAGCTCTTCCTCTGTGGTATATCTAATAATTTTTCATTATAAGTTAGATTTTTCGTAGATAGTGAAATATCTGGTGGCATCTCTATGTAATCTGTGCTTTTTCTGGGTGATGTATTGTTAAGTGGCATCTCTGCAGACAAATGAGTATTTCTTTTCAAAAACTCACCAGGTAGTGTTTCAATAACACCCTGATCTTCTCTCACTGATGCTTTATTTGATGACGTTTCTATATCACTTTCACTGTTTCTATTTGATAAATCGACCATTAACGTTTTCATGCAAGCTTGACTTTTTCTAAGAGTTGAATTCTCTAGTGACATATCAACGTAACTCTGGCGCTCAGTCGTCGTTGATAACCTATCAACAGACACCCTATTCAGCCTTTCTCGTTCTCTTTCAAGGAATTTCAACCAGGATAGCTCTATACGATTCCTGGATTTTTTCTTTGGACGCATTTCAAAATAGCCTGATCGTCTTTGTTGAGTATCTGTGGTAGATGATTCACTCAAATTTCTTGTGTTAATATACGTGTATGGAGAATTGTTTGACCTATTTCTATTTGCTCTTAAAATGTCACTCGCTACCACCTCTGAATATCTGGGTGCCTCCAAGTTTTTGTCAAATATTACAGAATAGACAGGTTCATCGTCGATTGCTGACAGATGTTGTTCGTAATGTGAATGATCGTGTTGTAATTTTTCCTTTCGAGTTGACCTAGAAGGTCGAAAAGATCTGCCATTCTTTCTCTCAAAAGCTTTGATGAAAAATTTCCTGTTATGATAAAAATATATCTTTTTAGAATCGTTATCTCTAAAGAGCAATTTAAATGAGCTTGCATTATCATGATGAAAAAAAATCCATGTACCTTAGGAAGATAGCAATTGTAATAAGAATTCCTAAACCAAGTAGCGTGGCCAATATGCTTGTGGTGATGACCAAATCCTTATCACTTGTTGTTCCAACTGAAAAATACATATCGAAGTCCAAAATCTTATAGAGCAAACTGTTTGACTATATTTACTCGCGGGCAAGAAAATTTGTGTTGTCGCAAATAGTTCTTGTAAAATGGAAAATGATAAGTTGAAAAAAAAATTGCAACAACCAGTGAGTCACTTGATCACGAAATAAAGTCGTCGGGAATAAATGTTGGTTTGCAGTGGGTTAATTTAATAAAAATAATGATATTCCCAATAATGTTAACCTTTTTGGAACTGGTGAATAAGAAGCTACAATATTGTTACCCTTTTCGGTTTTTTTTTTATCTGACGTTTTCAAAGGATCTCCTTAATTGTGCAATTTTTTATATGGTTGGCTTCGGTCTGAAAAATCGTTATCATTTTTATGCGAGACTTCCTGTATATAAAATGATTCTTTCATTCAAGATAAACAAATTTACTGTAAATAAATCAAAACCAGATAAAACACACCAACGTGTTTACCAGTCGTCTTTTTCAGCAGCCCTTTATATACAAGTTTTTAATAAGTAAATCATATTCATCGCGTTATTTATGTTAAAATTAGAGGAAATCTTATATTCAGTTCAAGATCAACTCCTGAATTCTCATTTGCTGTCTCAAAATAAAATCGATCAAAGTTAGTGAACATGGCGGACAAATTTAACTTGTGTTGTTGACATACACGAAAAATAACCGATATGTGGACTATACTTGATACTTTATGTCCTACATAATTACATTGTTTGAGTTGCAGTAAGAAATACAAATATTATTGTCATTTTTTTTTATATAATTTAAGCCGAAATCATAGCACTCTCGCACTTGCGCCATTACGGATATCCTCGTTGTAGCCTCCCCCCCCCAAAAAAAATAATTATAGTGAGGGCTACATTACTGCAGCTAGTCAATAAGCAATAAAATTCCATAAACAATATTGTTATTTTGCAAACTACCGATAGCACTATTAATTTTGGCTGTTCTTGATTCTGTAGTTGGCGGCTGCGAATTAGAGGTCGATTCTGATGATATCAATGATGACGTAGTTCCCGCCGTGATGGGAGAGGTAACGGGTTTTACAGAAGATTGATTGGATTCTAAACACCAAACTGGGAGTTTTTCGTTACAGTTACGGTAACTCAATGTTATTCTTCCAGAAACATCGACAGTAGCAGCCACGCAGTGAATATTCGATGAACTATCTATAGTTAAAAAGAAATGGAAAAATGTTAAATATTGCATGCTCAAACTTCACTTTATTTACAAAAAATTAAAATTATTGATAAAGCTTAAAGAAAATCATTTCTATTATCATCATCCTTGTCTTCAAATAAATACAATACCATTACTTGTGAACGTGATCAAAACACATGCTATTGTTGATACTCGTGAACGGTTGTCAATATCAAATGCTTGTGAAAATGATCAACACCTGCTTTTGTTGATATAGTGAAACCATGGTGTCTTCGAAATGCCCCTATCCAGGCTTTTTCAAAATAACTTAATTCACTGTTGTTCTGCACAATGCTGTCGACGTCTGTGGAGATTTGGTACCCATTCTGTTTATAACACTGGCGAACAGCGTCGTTCCATGTCCGTGTAGGGCGATTATAGTGCTGTCTGGACAGGTCAACGATGACCGCCCCCTCTGTTATATAAAAGTTACATCGTTTGATAAATTGATTGATTTATTGGTTATAGTGCGAATTTTGAAACGAAAATGATATGCACTCTCATTTTTTAAAGCTGAATGTTGCTTGATTTGTTAATGACTTTATTGTTTAAGTTATAAAAAAAACGTGATTTTTCTTATATCAGAAAGAATACTATAAAGTATTAATAAAGATATGACATGCACAATTTGATGAAATGATGATCTTTAATTATCTGAAAAGGCTTTAACGAGTGGATTTGTGATTATACCTTGTTTACAGATGAAACCATTCCCCGTACTGCATGACATATCGTTTGGATTCTGGAAGCCTCGGACTAGTTTATTGTAGGCATTCAATACAACATCCCGTGTGTACTCCACAACAAGGCATTCTTCCGCTCCGGTTGTGTTCGTAGTGATACTAGCGTCTAAAATGAAAAACTTACAATTGTACCTGAAAATTTAGATAGACCTATGTTTAGCTCGTTAAATTTCTTTTTCAAAAACAAAAAGGTATTTAAAAGTCCATAAAGGTACCGTTATTAAACTGCAAGACTTTTCAGAGAACATCTAATGCATTAAAATTCCAAACCAAAACTCAACGACCAACCGATAAAAGAGCGACAACTACCGACTAGGTGTCCGAAGGTGTACGAAACAAAATGTTTTTGTAACGACGTCTTGGCTATTCTCTTCAAAGATTATTACATGTTATAGAAAAAATGTGATGAAACAACGCTGACCTGTTTCATATATCATGATGTCAGTTACTGTATTGCTCAGATAGTTGTCACCATTACTGCCACAGAAATCATTCAGGTTACCATGACAATATGTTGGTATACAGTTCCCCGTGGAAACAGGAAAACTGGACAGACAGAAACAGTGAAACTCCTGGGAAAATAATCAAATATTTACTAGCAGAAGCTGATTTATTTTCCTTTTTCTTGATTAGTAAACATGTAGTATTATCTTTGCATTGTCAAAACCAGTCTTACAGAAAAACCATGGAAAGGGGAAATTTGGTCCTTTTGAAGTTTTGATTTTGTTTGCCGCTGGTTAACGATTGTCAAAAATCAGTATGTCAACATGTTATCAAATCGTTTAAGAATTCTTAAAAAATCAGTGCTTTGAATCGCGCAACAAAATGTCAAGATATTATGACGTTACAAAATGTTGATGTTCATTATAATAGAGTAGAAATTAATAAAATGCTATTCTTTGGGAACTTACACTAAGAGCGAACAGGCAGCCATTCTCACAAGAAGTCTGGCATTTTCTTTCACATGACACCACGCTGTTCTCTTGATCCTTCTGGTGTATTGCTTTGGAAACTGTCTGCAGATCACTTGGTTTTACAAGCCTACATCCTATGTTATGCACAAATTTAATTATTCTAAACAAAATATACATATGTTTTTAGAATAATTTTTGAAAATTTGGTTTTGTTTATTGAAAAGCATTGAAAAATATATACCTTAGTCTAAATAAATCAAATGTCCATTTTCATTTGAGATTAAAAAAATTATAATCATGATACTTTCTGGCATAAGATTATCAAACGCTAATGATGACTGTTCAACTCGATTATGCTGCCAAGAGGAAACGCAAAGTATAACACTTGTCTTGTGTATTAGAATTTTGGTTTCAGCATTGTGTTCATATGATTATAATCATTAAAAATTCGGACTGCTCAACTCACCTATGATTTTTATCCATGGTGTGTAGCGAACATATGCACCGACCCAGGCTGGGAGGTTTAATTCTGTGGAATGTACTGATGCACGTGCGTCACTTATATTTTGCAGGATATCGCCACCGAAAACAGAACAAGCACTGTTTTGATTGTTCACTGCCTGGCTCCATATCGTTGTTTCGCTAGGTAGTTCTAAAATCACCCTTGTTTCTTAAAAAAAGAAGAAGAAAAACCCCCAGCGATAACTTTGATTTTAATCGAAAGAAACAATCATTGGGTGTATTCATTGTCCTTCATGAAAATGCTTATTCTCGAGCATGTAGTTTTATTTATCAAGGGAAGTATTGATGACTGCGCTCATAACATTACTTGCAGCCATTAATTGAAACTTCTTTCTTTCATGTTTTTTTTTATATATTAAATACAATTTTTAATGTGTTCGTTAGAATGCTGAAAAATGTTTTGTTTAATGATGTAGTATCTTTTTGTAATAATATTTCACTAACCTTGAACAGACACATGGCAAATGTCTTCAACAAAAACGACAAAGGTTAGAATCCACCTGAAATCCATTTCTCAATCTTCAAAACAAAGACCATCTCTGACATAAAATCAGTTTAACTCATTAAACATGACTTGTGCAACAATGGTCGTAGACTATATGTAAATCCGTCCACCAACATCCGGAAACTGTCGTTAAATAAACGGAATTAGTTGGGTGGATGCAGAAAGTAGTGCATTATTTATATATCGTGTACTTTACACATTTAAAACTGTCACTAGTCTAATAGGGTTGCAACACCGTACATAATTATATCCATTCCGAGATATATTAATTGTTTGTTTTACCCAAAAGTACAAATAACGAATGATGTTGTACTTTTTAGGAAGTGAAAGAAAAATTGTTTAATCCTTGTTATATTGCTTTTTTTTTTTACAACTCGTACTTCTTTGATATAGAGATACGCTTTATCTGTTTCTATAAAAACGAAAACGAAAGAATAACTGGACTTTGCAAAAATATATAAATTAAAGAAAGAACAAAAAAAAACAACAAGTTTTATTCAACTCGATTTAAAATCAAAAAAAATTATAAAACAATTTAATGATACGATTTTACTGTATCCTATTTATCTTTTTTTTTTTTTTTTGTGTTTAAAAACACTTTGACTTGTACATACATATATATAACGTTATGAAATATATAATGAGTTATGTAACTTTCTGCTTGAAATTGTTAAAAGATTTTTAAAATTAAAAGGGATGTTTCTGAATTTGATTTACTCTAGTATGGATTATATGTGTTATTTTGGATATTTTAAAAAATATTTTTTTTTTTACATAATTCGCTTATACTATAAAACTAAGGTGTTTTCATAAATCTCGTTAAAGTCTTTTCTTTATGAAATAATCATGCTATTTTTACAGCTAAGATATCGAATAATCAGTACTTTCTATTTCATATATTATTATTATACTTACATCAACATCATTGGATACATTTCCTGGTATTATTAAACTGTATTATTACATGGTTTCATTAAGTTTGAAATCAACGCCTTTCTATTAATCATTAATTGTGTACGAATTTTGAATGTATACTAGTATTGGAAAGTTTAATATTGTTTATTTAAATATGATGTCTGCAGAACGACAATGCCTGATTGTTTTTTTTTAATATTCTGAGTGGTAACTTAACTTAATGACACTTTTTGCAAATGTGGACGAAAACAAAATAGGTAAATTATTTACAATGCAATATGATAAAGTTGCAATTCTGACAATAACTTCAGCCTCTAAGTCTCTTTACTGAAGAGATATGGTCTCTTTTTGAGTTGAAAATATTCAGGTCTTGATGGTGACAATGCTTATATATATATATATATATATATATATATATATATATATATATATATATATATCTGTGTGTGTGTGTGTGTGTGTGTGTGTGTGTTTTTCTAATGGTCGGGCTAAAAATAAATGCTAGTTGTCAGTTAACAACGAGATACATTTCTTACAATATTGTTGTTTTGTAAACAATACATGTACATATGTTCACGTTAAATTTGTTATTTACAAGATACACAATTTTTTAGTCCAAATTTATATTATTTGAATAACAATTATGTTTATTCTGGTTACAGTGCTATTGAGGATTTTCCGTTTTAGTAATTTAGGCCTAATGTCATATTGTAAATTTTGATTGTACCAGGTGGCAGTGTATACAATTTACATACAACATGACAAATGGTTTATTCAAAATTTACAACATGACCCTGACACTAATTATAAACATTTATAAACATTTTATGGCGATTGCCACTTAACATATTTTCTATGTAGCAATATACGACAATTAGTAAACTTCGCCTTGCGATTGTTAATCGAACCCCGACATATTGGATGACCAATAAAAATTAAAAAAAAAATTAAACAACCAACAAAAAAAAAAAAAAACTAACAAAAAACCCTCAAAACGCAAAAGTTGAATATTGTAAGCTCAAATCATGAGCACGACTATTCATGAAAATATGATAACTTGAAAAATTGATTTAGATTTCATTTCAACATTTTGAAAAATGATAATTCAACAATTAATTGTTAGTTTATGCTTATTTAAGTATTTTTCATAACTGGCAATCAATACGGTAAAACACGAGAGAAAACATAAAATCACCCAAGTTGTTTTCGTCATGTTTATTTAAAAAATAAATACAAATATGGCAAACTGTTGATAGTATAAAATATACAATGATTAATATATATATTTGAATATGACATAATATGTTTGTGTAAATGTTACTTATATCTATCTGAATAATCAAATTAACTATCAAATTAAATTCATATTGTAAATATGATAGATAAAATGTCAAAAAGGACTACTGAATTTCATTCCAATTTTTTTGTTTTTTAAAAATCGCCCTGCTGTATATTAATCTCGAATATCAATAAACAAATGATTAAATGGAGGAATATTGAATTAGGGGGGATCCCTTAACTATTACAGTGGTAATGTTATGAAATATAATGAGAAATATACAATGCAATGAATAAAAATAATTTTTTTATTTCATGAAAAGTGAAACATCAGCCTCTCTCTCTCTCTCTCTCTCTCTCTCTCTCTCTCTCTCTCTCTCTCTCTCTCTCATGTCTGTATACAAAGTCCATTTAAACACGGTCGCAAATGGAAAGAATATTCAAAAAACAGAATAAAAATTCCAAATCAAAGCATTTGATCAAGCTTGATATAACATTTTATTTTTGATTTGTGTCATTTTGAGTATTACTTGACGCCGACTGGAAGATATTGACTCATCATCTGTAAATAACATACTCATGAACCCGAGGTCGAAACACCCCCTCCCCCCCCCCCCCCCAAAAAAAAAAATTAATCAACTCAATAACCAATAACTCACATCAGACCATGGAAAGTTATAATGCAACCCATTTTCTATTCTTACTTCATATTTTAATCGCAGAGACATTTAACTGTATCGGGAAAAAAAAAGAGTAAAAAAAGGAAAAAGGAAAATTGAGTTGTCTTATGGTAATAATTGTTATATAATTGAGTGCTTGTAAACCCAAACAAGATCTGGTCTATATCATGACTTTGTAGAAAATATATCTTTTTGTGTCGTCAATGTAAAATAGGTAAAGAAATCCACACCACTGCATTTGGCACATTGCTGTATATCCTTTTTCACAATGTATTGCGGTTTGTGATTTTTTTCCCTTCTGCTCATATCACGTTCACAGATTATGTTTCAAGTCAATCTGCGCATTTCTTTTAAAAACTTTCTACTTACAAATTCTGAAAAAGAGATGAATACATAATATTATACGTGAATCAAGAATCTTAAAGAGAAACGACGTAATGACAGAACGATTTTCTCTAAAAAGGTTTGAAATGTGATTTAAAGTAGACAGCAATGCTACTGCTGTAAAGACAATCATTGGCGAAACGTTTCAAAGGAACTATAATACAGATTACTTATCCATAGATATTAAAAACTGATTTGTGATGTATTCATGATTCTGATATTATGAAATGATGGAAATTAAACTTTTTTTTTCAAAGTCAATATATTTCAGATATTGTTTTATATATACAGCCAGTGTATTTACTATATGACGGAAATCCCTCCTTACCTGTGCTATAGAGGAACAGGTGAGTGGGAGCGACTTCCAATGTACTCTGTACCTTCATCATCTGACAGGTAGTTGTTTAGGAAGTCGAAAGCTGCTGAAACTTGTTTACCTGAAAATACAAATGATATGTATCATCAAATTCAGTATTAATAAAAATAACTTTATTCAATCCACACCTGAATAAGAAACCTCCAGCAGATTAGGTTTAGTAAAAATTAACCCCCCCCCCCCCCCCCCCCCCCCCCCGCGGCCGATTTTACTTGATCGTGAGAATCTTGTTATGTTCAATAGTCATTGATATTTCTACAAGGCAAGAAAAGGGAGCTTTTTATAAATATATTCTGTTCACCATAAGGGGTCAAACAGTCAGCAAATCCTGTCATAAGATACTTATAAATACTCTCTTTTAACTTAGTGTGTCGTATCTCCTTCTGAACTCGCCCACTCTCTCTTGTGAACATAATTACATGCAATTTTGTCTTTGCTTAACATCTATAATTGTAAATTCAACACAACTTCCTCTTCTTAACACTATTATTCTGTTTAATGCCGTTTAGACTTATATTAAACCTCTTGACTCAGTTTATGTCGTTTTGGATTGGTTTCAAATCACATGAAGATCAATTTCACTCTAGGATGAAGGAATACAACCAACATGCTAAATGTAATATACATTATCCGAGTGAACATGTATATTGCTGATATGATATATATACGCAAAATCCTGATGACCTGTAAACCCACTTGAGTTGTTTGTTTCCTTTTCTTATTCACTCCCTTCATCTACTTCAGCATCGTCATAGATGTCGAGTTGTTTCAAAATTGTATAGCATGTACATGTTTATGTACATGTATATTTCCAACATCTGGTGTGGGTATTAACCACCGGAAAACGTTAGTTAGATTGCTCTACCTTATTTTTTTTTCTTGTTTGTTTTGAGTTGTCAAATATATTGCAAGAGTCAAAAAGTGTCTTGTTTTTTAATTAACATTCTGCCCGTTTTCTTGCTTTTTAGATTAACCCCCTTTTTCACAGATTCAAATATCATACCAGTCTTTCTAAATTTTAAATTCACCTATCTCAGTAAACCGAATATTTTGGTGCTATGAAAATCTAGCTTATACACCCTTTCTATGTATCCAGTATTTGCTATCTTTGCAATTTGCAATCTTAATGGATAATTTAAGTATATATATTATGTACTTAATTAATACTTCGCATTTTCCATATTTTTTCTTGATTTGTCTGCAGTACTGTATATTAAATCAGCTGTTCGCGTATTGCTTCGTATTGCTTCATGACCGAATGAATTTTCTTGTTCAGTCTGATTATGTTCAGGACATTGCGGTATTCGACATTTCCTTTATCCCACTTTTCTATACAGGGCATTACTCCACACCAATACCCCCTTCTTTTGTATGAATTAACTTACTTTATACATGTATCATCAATCATTTCACACACAGATCTTTTAGGGGGAAATCATAGAAATACAGACATAAGTTAGATATTGCACACATAATAGAAGATTTTTTTTTTTGAAAAGCTCTATTTTCCTTACTAAAGGTAACAGATTAAGAGAATGTCTCACCATCAGTGTTGCTGTCGCTTCTAGCTCTCCCTTTGCCTGCCACCCTAGAAGAGACCGGTTCTTCCTCACTGAACACTGGATTGTCGTAACCGTTTTCAGGTCTGACAGTCACACTGACAAAGGTGCTACCGTTCACCTTACTGCCCGGGTACTCCCTCCTGTCACTAGAATTGTCCCTCCTGATATGTCCATTGTACTCGTAATGTTTCACCACCACTTCTTCTTCATCACTGTCTTTGGGCAAGTTCAGCTTCAAGTCCTCTTTATTGTTATTCCACTGAGTCGTTACGGGTTTACCATCCACGTGGTCCTTGCTTTTATCTTGCATCGCTCTCAACTTAGCACTGTCTGTCTGCGATAACTCTTGTTCGCTCACTTCCGTTTTGGTCTCCTTATTATTATCGTTTCGGACACCATTCATGCTCTGCCGCATCTCACGATGTTTATGATCACGTGACTGATGTCTCTCGTGAATCTCCGCGGAAGTTGTTCGCGGCAGACGACCGTCGACTGATCCTTTCTGGCGGTGCTCGCTTCCTTCCTTTTTATCCCTATTGGAGGGACGACTTTCTAAATCGTACGGAGAATCGTACTTCCGTTCCCTCTTCTTGCGCTTCGTTCCCGTTAAATCGCTATGTGTTCTCTGGACTTTCTTGCCACGTTTTCTATCGTCAAAAACGTCCCGATATGGGTCGTAGACAGGGTCAGAATCGTCCGGATACTCCACCAAAACTGCCCGTGAATCTAAAAAAATAAAAAATCATCAAATCGTTACTTCACGTATTAGGAAACAAGGGACCACTTTTATGTTCTTATTAAATCAACTGACATGCAGACTTACGTCTATAGATGCAATGACAACAGCCTTTTTACAGACAGAATGTGACGCAGTTCGTCACTTATGATAATTTATTGTGCATAATTTAACTTTTTATCAACGCTTTTAATTGAAATGAATACGGACAAATTTCACATATTGCACAATTTGTGGTTAAAATTCACAAAAATTGACCAGACTCATTAGTTATGTGCTTTATTACCATCCTGTAAATAAATCAAGAATACTATATTGAAAATACGGCGGAAACTCATAAACTCTGAATTTAGATTGTTTTCAAGAACCAACATCCGTAAACAGCCATCAAGTTGAGTTCTTGCCCTTGACTCAGTGATGTATTGACAAACTAGCCAGGACAAATCTGTGTTTCCATAATCATTTTTTTTTAATTCAATCAAATTGTACTTTCTTGTGTTGGGGTTAATTTATAAGCTATGCTAACCATTCCGAAAAGTTAGAAATCCTCTCAAGATCCGAAGTAAAGATTAACTACTGAAAATCAGATAGTGACGTCTTGTTAACATCTCACTCGATAGAAATATTAGCTTTGTTACAAAAAACTTCACACACATTGAAAAAGAATCTCAAAGGTAACAGAAACACGTGTTATAAGAGAAAGAAAGAAAGAAGAAAATAACACAGATTTGAAACTTACGACACATCCTCAGTGGATAAAAGTCTTTTATGGAAAATATATTTAGTCATTACTACTTATTAAAATAAATACATTTGAAATTTAAAGAAAGAACAACTTACTTTAAGTTCATATAAATTCAATGCGTTCTGTTGTGGAAACGCTCAAATAAGTTCTAATTATGTTGACGTAACAGACGAGGAAACAAAACAAATTATCATAATTATGAAACAAGGAAAAGAAATACAGACAAGCCGAGTGTATAAATCTGTGTGTGTGTATATATATATATATATATATATATATATATATATATATATATATATATATATATATATATAAACAAACAAATGCATACATATATAATTTAAAAAGTTGTTTTAGAAGATGATGAGTATTACATAATCAATTTTTCTTATTTAAGATTTGTATGATAGTAGAATTATATATACATGCATATTTCATCAATATATCATGTATATATCATTTATAGAAAGAACAGATTGAGTTGCTGAGTTGCTACTAAAAAAAACAAAGTTCAAAGAATTTTGAATTTTTCAAGAAACGCACCTCGAACACCTCCATATCCACTGGATGGGTACCCGGCGTAAGGTGACGAGGGGTACAGCTCCATGTAGCTATTGCTCCGGGGGAGACGACCAAAGGCTTCATAGGTCGCGGGCACCTGCTGACTGTGATAGATGTGGGGATTCCCCTGGTAGACCATGTAGGCTAGAATAGCACGAATGAAATTTTAATAATATTTTTAATTTCAATTATACAAATAGATCTTAATTAGAACCAAATATTTTTCCATATACAAATAGATCTAAATTAGAAACAAATATTTTTCCATATGATAAAATATTCTATTTTATGTTTACTTCATACTTGTATTAATCATTCATGATAAATCCATTGGTCAATAAAAATACGAGAATCGTATAACACGTGCTTTTAAACGATGTCATTATTTCATGTCATGCATTATATAAATTAATTAAACTAAGGATTCATATACCTAACCACGTCCATATATAGCTTATACAGTGTATTTCATTGCACCAATAATGCAGATCTACACAATTACCGGTATATCATAGTTGATACAATAGTAATATTTCAACACGCACCATATGGATGCATATTGAGTATCATAACCCTGATCCATAATTCCCATTTATATATATATATATATATATATATATATATATATATATATATATATATATATATATATATATATATATTGATTTGAGCGACTACTCAGCATTCATAACTGGTGCACATCATGCAAACTCTTAGACTTGTTTATGATAAAAATATCTAAAAACATATTATGAAATATTATTACAAAAAGATGTTACAACATAATACCCAGTTGCTGTTAAAAATTTGTTTAAAAACAATATAATCTCAAGAATGACAAAAAAGAAAAAAAAACACGATTACAGTTATCTGCAAAAAAAGACGCTCGTGCATGGTATTATTTGCAATAAAGTGCTATTTCAAAAGACGACCTTCACTTTTTTTTTACAATCTACGAAAAAAAAACTAAATAAAAAACGTGCATGATTTTCAACTCACATCATGACAATGTCAAAGTAATGTCGAACACGTGGTACACAAAAAGCAATTTAAAAATGGCGGCTTTGCTGGTGAGGACTCACAGTTACTTTATAACTAAAGTACTACATATATATGTAACTATATGTGTTACATTGCTATATATACGATTACACTGCTTGCAAAAATATACACGTAGTATATTTATTAAGTGTATAAAGCCACAAAACCCAAGTCTATGATATACACTTTCCATGCTGTTAGGGTACATACGATAGTAAAATTTGTAGCTGTCGTGATAATACGGGTATCTTTGTAGCGACCCACTTCGGATTTCTCGGTCCTTATTGTTCAATCTGTACAGCTGTCGATTGTAACCTGTTTCATTTTACACAAATAAGAATATAGGATTTCTAAAGACAGAAACATGAGGCATGCAACACATTTGCCCTATTTCGCTATGTCAACACGATTTTAGGGGCCTGGACCAAATTACCCTTAAAGGCGATTACAACGTTTTTTATTACATGTAGTTAACCTTTTAGTCGCACTTGTAGGTGTATATGTTTTGTCTAATAAGAATTTAATTATTACAAAGAGGCTTACTATTCATTCTAATGCATAGCAGCTAGCATATATCAATGTTTTATACAAACACGTCAAATAAATACTAAATATTAAATGTTGAGTGTTTTATACTTAAGATGGTAAAACATGTGAATATATTCTGGTAGGTCAATATTCGTTCAAAATATTCACCACAACTGCTGGCTTCGTGCGAAGATGAATAAAAACAACATGAAAATGTAAAAACACTTTGCGGTTCTTTAAAAATTCATAAATCACTGTAATTGATCTTGTCGGACATAAAACCTGTCGAGAAATAAATATTACTGAATGGAAGCTATTCAAAAGCGATTGATCATGGTCTGTTTTTCTGCATAGATAAAGAATTAAAAACTAGGTTCATTTTCCTTACATGTGGCGTGAGAAAACGTGATTTGTTTATAGAAATTCAGTACACATGCTTAAAAAAATTATTTTGGTGTTTGTATAGATGTATAGATAGCGTTTATTTCAGAGAAAGGTTACAGGCTCATAGACAACAGGAATTAATGAACTAAAGACAGCAATCAAGTCTATTTATATTTGATACATGTAACTGTATACCACGAAATAGATGGAATTGAATGTAGAATTATAATATTTTTAGTTGGTGCTTTTGTGTGTTAACTTCTGGTCCAAGGGCATACATTTTACTATGTTTAGCTTTTGACCTCTATAAATAACAATGACTTTAACCCACTTCCAGAAAAATATTTGTATTTCCAATTTCATCGACTCAATATTTAGAAATACCCCTCTTTTATTCCATCTAATATACAATGAAAACATGAAAGCTGGCCAAATTGAAGTTGTAGACAGGCAAACATGATTTCCTTAATCTTTGATCTCGGTGAATTCTCAAGGGCAATAAATAAAACAGGGAAATCGTGATAAATATTTTAGATCGTAATGAACTTCGTCTCTTGTTATATAACTCAACCGTGTGTAGAGGGATACTGATACAAGGACATTTTTTTCTCACGATGGGCGCAGTCCAAATGCTATTAGTTAATTAGTACTGGACAGTAATAGGCCCGTGAGTGATGGGCCCAGGGACGGGCCGATCGACTGAGGGTCGGTAACAGGTTGTAAGAACCACTCAACCTGACACGCTTATGTCACAAAGGTCTACTAGAGCTCTGCTAAGTAAAAACATCATTACAGCAGAAGGGAGAGAACAAAAATCTCCCCGTTAGTGATACATATTATACAAATACTTATAGATGTACTAGTATATATGGTAAAGGTAGATGTGATTTGTTAAACATCACTCGATATAGGTATACATAAGTATAAGGAAATGTGAGTCATTTATGTAAATTCCTGGTGACAAATTTAATATCATATCGTGATTACATGTAAAAGAATATCAAATATGAGTATTGAAATATACATGTATTTAATTTATCTCAATTTTAATCTGGAAAGCACAGAAGATATAAATGTTAGATTAAGATATATACTCTAGAGCAAGAAGAAAGCTTCTATTATAATCGACAACTCTTTAGTTACATGTAAACAAACAGGTATGCGAAGTTGGATCTTTCATTTTAATTGCTCTTATCTCTTTAGATTTGCTGACTTACGTGGAGAAAGTCTATCCTCCGATGTGGCCCTCATCATGGAGTTCTGAGGCCTTCGATTGTCGTTGTAGTAGGGTTTTCCGGGGGCAAACATAGAGGGGTTTCCTCCCATCCACAGACCATTACTCCCAACTTTTGGCAATGAGGGGGGATGCTCCATTCGCGGGTCAATCCCGTTGCCATACTTGCTGCTTTTGCCCAGACTTGTGTCTTGGCTCTGGTTATGGGTAAGGCGTCTGTGTTTGTCATCACGTCTTTTTCGTTTTCTAAATTGCAATTAAGAATATGATAAATGAAATAGATTAAAAACTAAATTGATTATTTATTAATATTACCTGTTCTCATCGATGTCAAAAATGTATTTGAAATAGATATAAATTATTTGAGAAAAGAGCTTTGCTACAAATTACATGTCCATTCAATTTATTTAAATTGTATCTGTCACCTGTGTTATTTATCAAAGATTTTAATTCTTTACTCAGTGTAATGTTGGATAAGGCAGATAAACATCAACAAATGTTCTTGATCCAATATCGTTCGTGTCATCTTTAAGAGCTCTGGGTTTACACGGATTTTATCTTAGTTGGGAGTTCAACAAGGGGCAACGCTGTGACTGTAATAATTCACAGTAATATGTAAGAAATCAGGCGTCTACGTGTGTTGCCACAACCTTGTTCCTTCGGGCAACGACGAAGTTGGCTAAACAAATTTGATTATCACCCGTTCGGAAAACAAGAAGCTTCGTTATTTTACGATATCCAGCTGAAAAAAATTACATCTTTGCTACAGATATGTGACCCGAGGCCATTCGTGTTAGTCTTCGTCAGTACATAAAATTACAAGAAAAACTCCCTGTCAACACTGATAGAAAGATACACTGTCGTTTAGATTGATGAATTGCATGGGTTTTTTTCCTTTGTTTGGATACAAGAGTTTTAAAACTTTCATTTAGTTAAATATTAGATTCCTAGTAATTAGACTTTAGATCACGTGAAATTATTTGCCGGTATTTCCTGATTAAAAACATGTTTACTTTTTGTATCGTTGTAGACAACAAAGCCTTAGCTTGATCTAGCAATGGGCAACAAGACGCCCCATATCTGTAACCTAGTCCTGCAGAACATAAGCACTGGCTGGCGTAGAGACCTAAAAAGATCGTGCAATTTGGAGACCCACAACGTAATTCACATGACATGATCTGCATTCTCTGGCAGTGTATATTTCTAACATTACTCAAATGTCATTTTCATTATATTCACAAATTTCATGCCAATGTCATTTCTTGTCGCATAGGCCAAAAGAGACAAAAGTAGACCTTATAAGGATAAAGATTAAAAGGTCGTAGCTTTTCTTGTCTGTCCTTTATACGCAGAGAGATTAAGATGGCAAAGGGCATTGAAAGCGTACAGAAGAATGGAGGGTCAAAGAATTGTAAGGATCCTTTCTTTTGATCACTGTTAAGGATTACTAATATCTGGAAAATTTACACTTCACCTGATCAAGAAAGCGTGTAAAACTTATGAGAAGGCGTGTACAATGTTGAACAGCGAGAAACATTGTGGAATAATTAGTAAAAGTTTAACAAACTTGAATTGCAAAACTAAATTAATTTAAAGATGCCCTTTAAAAATTATTCATTTTCTCATTCAAATGTAACAAGAGCAATTTCTAGGTGCGTCGAAACTTATAGGGTGTGATATCATATTTAAAAGTTTGAATTACATACTTGAAGATAAGTACCTTAGAGACATAAACTAGTATAAACTAGTAGCTTTGTACTCACCCACACGCACAGTAGATTATGACCGCCAACACAATTAAGATGACCACCAGTCCCGCTAAGGAACCGCCGACAATGGCTATTAGTTCATTCGTTTCCATAATCTATTCTATTTCGCTTCTCCCTGTCAAAAGAAGAAAACAAATTCCAGACTGCGTTGTCAGTTATTGATGATAAATTTGCTTCGTGTAATACCGGTCTCATCTCAGAAGATACATATTTCAATACTGTGGTCACAGATGCGATGGGGAGACGTTTTTTTTTTCCATTAATAGATATTATATGTAATCAATAAGGGAGGCTGATAGCGCGTCATGCATGCGAAGATATTACTGCTATTAAAGGATGACAATAGGCTGAATAACCAGTTATTATAAAACCTCGTATTATCGCAGTTCGAGTGTATCGTGCCTCACTTTTCTGCCTTCCAATATTTACCGACAATTATCAATTTAACACCTAATTTATTTTATTGGACCAAAAAAAAAAAAAAGAAGAAAATCTGGTACATTTGGTAGACATAATATAGACGCACTTTGTTCGTCGTATTTAGAATGCGTAGCACGTATGATTTAGGCAATGAAAGCCTGAAGAATGTTGATATGTGCCACACATAGCGATTTATAATAAAGACATGCTGTGGTTTCACTTTTTATATCTAAAACATATTTCTATTATCCAAATTTGTCAACCTTTGGTCTGTAACGCCGATTTCTTTTTTATAGAAAAAGCATTTTTTTCGCCTATGGTATGAAAAAACAAGTGTAGTACTAGAGTTGATCAAGGAAATCGAACGCAGCTCATCGTCTGCATTCCAGTGAGAGATGGTATAGTGAGTAATTGTTTACAAGATATATTTGACATTCATTGTCTTGCATAATACAGAATCGTCTTAAAAATACCAGCATGCAGTCTTATGTTTACGTGTACAAACGAGTTTTTCTACAATTATTTATTCCATTGCAATATATCCTAAGTATTATGCATAAAATTTCAACTTTTAATATATTTATTCATTAAGACAGTGTTGCAATGAATTTCGATCATTTTCTTAAACGCCACAAGAAAGAAAATTTATTTATCACAAGCAAATCGCTATTGAGTTAAGTGGCTTTGCAAACATAATTTTCATCTTGTTCAATTTATGATGCACCGGGATCCAACACTCGCCGTTACAGGTAAATTGGAGACCTCATCCCACACGTCAGATAAAAGGCGTGTATATTTACTTATACGATTTATGTACACTCTTCATCCCTTAAGTCCTTAATGGGGGGGGGGGGGGGGGGGGGGGGTCGATTTTTAGCTGTTATACTTTAACATTTTGACAAAAAAGAAGAATGGTCATTGCACAATGCACGCACATTTGGCAAATTATTTTTTATTTATTTTTATTGATTTTTAAACATTTTTCTTCATTTGTTATAGATTAACATTTTGACAAACAATAGGAGAAGTTATTACACAATGCACGAACATTTGGTAATTGATTTTTAAACAGTTTTCCCCAATTGCATAATTCATGTCGAATTTTAAATTTTTAAATTTGAAATTTAAAAATGAGCGTACTATGAATTCGATGTTATGAAAAAAAAAACCAAGCCTGTTAGTAAAATTTCAAGAGTAATATTTATAAGTACGGATAGTGCCTTACCCCTAGAGACAGAATTGGCCAGGAATGTTGGGGGCTATGTATATTACCTAGGTATTACATCTATTTATGTACGACACGGCCAACATTTAACCCGGCGGTACACGAAATGTTTATAGACGCATTAGCTCGCATATAGAATTGAAGGGACGCACCTCACACAAATATTTACTTTATGGTTGCTTCAATTCACCACATCTTTGCTACTTTAATTAAAATAAACAAATAAAATAGATAAAGGTGAAGAGACTTAAAGCTCTTGGTCTAAGTACACAATCAAGGGGGGGAAGCGATTCACTCAACGGGGGCATGGAAAAATGTCACTCAAGTCATTTGTTATTGACACTTCAATCAATCGGCATTTATTCTTTTATTTGTTGCCCTTACGTAAGCAAAATTATCATTTGAATTATTCATTGAATGTTTTTTTGGCAGTGATTAACACAAATTATGAAGACCATATTCCAAAGGCATTTAGACCTAGGCAGTATTTGCATTGGATGAATGAGTCTTTCTAAATACATGTCATATAGTTGTACTTTAAAACTTTCGAACGATTTATTTCCCAAAAAACAATTTAATTTCTCATTCAGGCAAAATGAAAATATTATCACAGACGATAAGCCTTTGTCAAGTATGATCGAACTTAAGCGCTGGCCTTAATCGCGCTGTTTCAGGATACAAATCGTTAACAAAAATATATTCATTGTTAAATTAAGCAGACATTGGTTTTTTCTCTAAGGGTCGAATACGTTTAGTGTGAGTCCATGATCACCGAAGCAAAAAAGGCTTAAAGATGGCTCCTTTTTTATTGCATTGAAAAGTTAAAACACAAAAACCAACTTCAAATATCCCTTCACTCATACACTTTGTAAAGCAAGACTTTCCAATAACAAAGTTGTACCAATTTACTTAAGAAACAATTCTCTTAATGACCTGACAAGGACGAAATACAAATGCACTTTAGGAAATTGATTAAGGACACCAAATGCTATAAAGGGGCAATTAAATGCATTAATTAGATATAATTAGCCTCCTATAGGTCTACTCAAAACTTACCTTGGCATGTTTATGACAGTTGTTTTCAAAATTATAGCCATATAAATGATTGTGTTTCAGCAAACATTCTTATCATGGCGATGAAGGACAGAGGATCTTTATCATTGTTATATTATAGATAAAATTGTATTGTTCTGACAATATGTACAAATCAATACTATGACATCATCAATATAGTCAACGTGATAATAGATAAAACATGAATCGCACAATAGATTAATATACCTTTTCACTCAAACATAATGCAAATAACAACAACAAAACCCAACAGCCCAGAGAGAGAGAGAGAGAGAGAGAGAGAGAGAGAGAGAGAGAGAGAGAGAGAGAGAGAGAGAGACTTACAAGCAATTATGAATGAATAAATCCACACTTTTTTCCAGAAACACTTTTCCTGTGACTAAATATTCCATACAAATAATTAAACTACTCCGTGCAATAAACTTCACAGCAACAGATGTACAAAACAGGTACAAGCTAGGTAAGAATCACCTGAAGGATTACAAATCTTGTTAATTTTCATCCACCTCCGAGTTAATATGCCCAGGCCTTTGTATCTGTAATTGACCCTATCTGAATGTTACAATACGAGCTCTCACACTAACACACGCGGGGTCCGAATTCAAAAAGCCCTCTTACACCTTTGCCTGAGAAGGGCAATTTACCTGGTAACCTAATTCAAAAACATAAGGATTTAACCATGCGTACTCGACCAAAACCGCGACTCGCATCGCTTCTAGCGGGAAGATGGCGGTATATCGCAATTATACCAGTGTTGTACAGCTTTTAAATTGTATACAATCGTGTTATTAATTAAATCTTGCATTCACAGGCATGGTATTAATGAAAGCATTCATTGACCAAATATATTGAATTTGTTTACATTGATAATAAGGAAAGCGCATTGTAAACGTTATCCGGAACATGTTGTTATTAATAAAAAGAAAATGGCCGGGTCAATGATTTAGCAGATTCTTTAATAATATATGGACTTAGTAAACACAAAGATGTTTTCACTGCCTTGTTGCCACTGTATTGCACAAGCCTAGCAAATAATATTGTTCATCACAAAGTTATGAAATAAAATTGCCTGTTCGAAAGCCAACGCCCTTTCCCCTTACTATATTTTTTTATAAAAATTTAATGATGATTTTCATTTGGGTCATATTATTTGTTAAGAAGGGGGAAATGTTACAAGTTACAAACTATCTATTTTCATAAGATAGAATTCAAGGACACCCGAGTCCTTTAGTATTAGATAATACAATACAACCGCATAAAATAGCGAAAAAAATGCGACGCAAATAAATATTTTCAGCCATTTTTTTCCCAATACATATAGTAGATTCATGTATAACATTAAAGATACCGCTTATATATTGCGTGCGTAATCAAATTTCAAAGGCATTGTTCCCAGGTGGTTTATTTCAAATTTATTCCAATGTTATCAAACCTAGATAAAAACATATTGAAAAGTGTACAGCGTTCGATTTATTGCTCTTAACCTTCGATACCGAAATTCCTGAATTACCTGATGAGCTAAACCGAAGTAAGTTCTCTTCTGACCGATTGACTTTTTGACATCTGACCAAAAATGGATTAAAGGTCGCTGTTGAGGGAACAATCTAGCCATAAACTCATATTGCATTATAGGAAATTGAAGAAGGGTTTGGAAATAATATTTCCATTGGAAGAATTTCGATTTCATCCTCAGTACATACCAAAACAGCCCAATCCCCATCCCCGAAAAAAAACTCAAATAATTACAAATGCATAACCACTACAACTACCAAAACCGCCAATAACCATAACTGAAACCAAACGATGTATATTTTTTTATGAGATGGCATTTTAGTAATGCATGAATATTCATAAAAATTGCAACGACTTGTACTATATAGCATCTCATCAAATCCATGTTTATGACTTTTGGGACTAGAATGAAGTACCTGTAATCGGAGATAGAAAGGTTGTGTATCCATAGGGAAATAGCATACAATGTATTGATACGTTCGGATTATCTTCGCAGTTTAGACGATAAAACTTTATGCCTGATTTTGCGAGGTTTCTGTTATTTTCGTGACCCAGAGTATATTGACCTGCACTGTATAATTCTTCTTTAAGGTGCAACATACCTGAAAATGTTATAGCTAATCAGTTTTGTTTATATACTTTTGTGTAGTAATTATTTTGACTTTTAATTAAACATAAAAAAAATTCCCCAAAATTTCTTTAATCAAGTAAATGTTATTTAAAGAGGCGGATGCAAGGGTAGGGATGGGGGGTGGAGGTGGGGGTGCAGATTTCCAGATAAGAGGGGGGTCAATCATTTGATGATGATTTATAAATAATAACAGTATAACTATATATATATATATATATATATATATATATATATATATATATATATATATATATATATATATATACTATTCCAGAATTCCAAGACCCCCCCCCCCCCACCCCCCGCCTGGATCTGTTATACTGAAGAGGTTATTCTTCTGATCGCAGTACACACATAATTTGATTTTATAGGAAATCGTAGAAAACATATTTGCATTTTTTGGTAGCAACACAGTTCTTAGTAAAAGTACAGCTTGATTAAGAAATAGTTTGGCTTAAAATGCAAAACCGGTACCACCAAACAAACCGCGATGTGCAGTTGCTTTCCCTTTCAATATCCTAAACTATTTATTGACAATTTTTTTCATTTTCATAAATATATTCTAACAAACATGTTAAGGTGTCTCTAAAATTAATTTCTAAAATATTTTTTATGAAGCTAACTTATGACTGTACCCTAAGCCTGTACAGTATCGTAATATGCTTCCTGCTCTCAAAGAGCAGTGTGTTACATGTATCTAATCCGCTGAAGTCTTTCAGAAGATGTAATGGATGATTCGATTGGTGAATTCTTAACAACCAGATTTTTCTTAAACTGCATGAACAAAATAATGATTTTCATAGGTTGGTGATACAAACATTCAGTAAACTAACTGTTGTTTTGAACCAAGAGTTAGACTGTTATCTATTCACTGTTTCTATGGTTATAATATAACAGTCATGCATCGCACCCGAAGTGAATAACGAGCAGCAAACTAAAAAACAAACATAGTAAAAACCACCCACAGCATATGGCGGAGCAGTAATGATCTGCAAAGTCATTCCAGATCAAAACCGAGGTCTAATTCATTAAAGAATAATAAAAAAAAATCGATATTTCAGATTGAGTGTACCAGTAAATTGGAAACCCCACATCTTCCTATGTCTCGAGTTGCGAATGCGCAACTACAACAGATTGCATGCTATGGATTTTCCCCCCATATAGTAAAATAGTAAGCTAGATGATTTACATATAACGCACTTGTCCTCCCCCCCCCCCCCCCCCCCTTAAACTTGGCCAACTTGTAGAAGGAACTGATGTTTATGGCGTTTTGTTTTTTAACATCCTAACAACGACTATATCTGGGTTGGCTGGATGGTTAACCTATTCACCCTTTAGGTCCCCCACGGATTTTCTATAGATCGGCCATCTAACCCCGATCCGCGAGTGAAATCGATTATGGACCATAAAAACTGATCTGTGTTTGTTATTTGGGTGTGGTGGATAAATATTAAATGTTATCCGATGTTTTGGTTCAAACTGCCGGAATAATGATTTTTTCCCTTGTGTGTGTGTCACATTGCATCAAAATATACATTTTGTCAAAATAAACATTTTGTACAAGTTTTAAACTGACTAGCTTGACGAATATTCATTCAGTTTTGACAAGCTTTCCATTAACTTGATCAGCAAGATTCTTTTTCCGAAATAATGCTTTTATGGCAGCCTAGTCTGATTTATTACAGAGAAGGGAAAACAACAAAACAAAAACATCAATGAAAGTTATGTTCACAAGAATAAAACTCAAAATATTTTCACTCATGAATTTTCATAATTGAAATATTTGATCTGATAACGACCTTCATGTTTGTATCGAAGCCTTTTCCGCGACATCGCAAGGTTTTTATTGCAATTACCCCTGATAAAAGGTAAACAATACCGCCACAAGATCAAAAGCTTTGTACATGCATACAATTACACGCAATTCACGCGCGAGTGACTATTGTTTTGGCAGCTACAAATTGTTGTTTTTTTTCTTTCTCATATTTTTTTCCCATCTACTTAATAGTTGTTTTGGTTCTTGAGTACTAAACCCATTTCGTATTGTTGCTCCAGAATTAAATCTGCGTTCAAACATGTTAACAAGAACAGCTCCGTTGATTCTTTTTCAGTCCTCGATTACTCAACCTAAGGTAAATGGGTTAAATCGGCGCCCCTAATTATTTTCCCCTATTTTAGAATGTGCTTAATTTCACTTTACGTGGTAATTTTCGAGGTCAAATGTCACCGCTAATGGATTCAGCTATTATCAACGAAATGTCACTGACCGAAACTTGAACCACCCTTTGCCCCTCCTGGGCCAATTAATACCCACGGTCTAAAGGTTCATAAAGCAGGGCATAATCTATACTACCAATGTGATAATCTCGGACCTCTTCGATCCAAAATTTTACAACATTTTAATTACTGACACCCCTTTGCAATTTGTTTATGATGGGAATAAAGGCGGCTTAGGCAATTGTCGTTCAAACTTATTGACATTATTATTAAAAAGATATTTTTTTCTATAACATAAGTTAATTTACTTTACTCATTGTTAGTTACAACACATAGACTGCAAAATTCTACTTTTAAATCTCGAAACAATAAGAATTCAATCAATAAGGGAAAAACCTAACTCGCTTTGTCATTTCGCGATCGTATAAAACCCAGATTCCTTAGTAGACCGAGTTACATAATCCCGGAGTGGCTTTTTTTTGCCTTCTGACTTTTAAGTATTTTATTTTTAAAGTTCCTTATTAAGTAATATTAGGTAAATAGAGAGACCCACTATACAGACGAGAAAGGTTTTAAACATTCCCACTACAAAATGTTTTAAATTGACATCAGGTTCAAACGCGTTATGGCGGATTGTAATGTCATTAAATATATTAATACGGGATTAATGAATTTACTTCATTAAACATCAGCTAGCAGGGTTTGTAAGATTTCCCCATTAATCTAGAATTATTCCTGGGGATTATGGCATTATTGCAGTTCCAATAACAAAATTAAAAGGGAGTTTCTGTTGCCATTGTGTGGGGATTTTAAAGTGGCCTTTCAATTTTGGGGTATTGGTTAAAAAAAAAAATTCATTGAATATCTTCAATGTAAAATGATAAATTGGTAAAAGAATAGATGTAAGTCGAACGAACACACTATTAACCCCCCCCCCCCCTCTCTCTCTCTCTCTCTCTCTCTCTCTCTCTCTCTCTCTCTCTCTCTCTCTCTCTCTCTCTCTCTCTCTCTACCATTTACATTTTACACTTTCTTGATTTCTTGATTCAAGTTATATCTCAAAATAACAAAACTAAACAAGAAGTTTTTTAAAAAAAATTTAAAAAAAAAAGTAAATTCCCACAAAAAAGCAACTTCCAGTTGAAAAATAAAAAGTCAATCAGCCATGTATTTTACTTTACAATTGCGGATCTTGAAATCCAGAGCGATGAACAGTTCTTTTTACTGTTAAATGGCTAATTGTAAAATTGTAACATCTCTTGGTAAAATATTTTTAGAAGCAATTTAGTTATATGTTTATTAAAACCATGTTAATGGGATTTTGTCTTATTACATTAGTCATGTTTCTGCTCTGAGAGTACGAGTTTAAGGATTTTAAAGATAATAATATAGTCATTCATTTACTCGCTAAACATTTTAAACTTTAATTGTCTGCAATTTTTTTCACTTTTCATTTCAAAAGTTCATTACTGTGTGTTAAACATAGAAAATAAATGAAAAGATATACCGTGGAATTTCAGACATTGGCACTTGTAAGAAGTAAATTTTAGATCGGGTGGAGGATCCTGACTCTCTCCCCTCCCCCCCCCCCCCCCTCCAAAAAAAATGAATTTGTCACTTTTACATGTAGCTTAAGAAATAAATAAATACAAATAATTCAAAAAAATTAACTGTACCTGATGTATATTTCTTATTACGACATTAGCTGGTCACCAGTCGCGTGTTTTCGTTCTTTTACACTTTCTTCAAAATTTGATTGTTTTATGTTCAGTTTGTCATGAACTAATATGTGTTAACAAACGAAAATTCCCTTCTTTAGGATAAAACGTGATCCGGAATATTTTTTTGATAAATTGAATTTTGGCCAGGTAAATACTATTATTATACAGCCATTCCCGTATGACGAAGAGATAGTTGTAGAATGAATTACTTATATTGCTTACAAATGACTAAAACTTTTTTCAATTTTCGTATTAAGGAACGTGCTGCGCCCACATTCCAAATTCTTTATTTCTGTTTCGTTTTTGTCACACTGTTCCTATATGAAGTTATCCTCTTTTTTTCTATTGTGCGAAGTATGTAGAGCGGAAATCTTATATTCTTCCCGCTAATAGCTGACTGTGCCCCCTTCTCAAATTCCGTTCACGGTTGAAAGGTTTCTTAAAACTTAATTTGATACATGGATGATTTTTATACCCGTGACTCTGATTTATGAATTCCGTATAGTATTTTTGAGAACGATATTTACAAAAAAGGGAGGGGTATTCCTTTAAAAGATTCGCCATCTTTATCTGACACTAACCAATGATTTAAGAAATAGCGCTTGTCTAAATATATCAAATATCCTCAAGTCATCAAAATTTTGGTTTAAAATTACAGGGTGTTGAAGTATTTTTCCAACCTTTTGTATTCTTAAACAATAACACCGGGAAGAGGTTTTTCAATTTTTGATAAAAAGGAAGAAAAATTGGTCGAATATTTCAATTACAGTGATAACTGTATCAAATTATTCTTTTTACTAGAGTTCAACTTCAAATGTAGATTTTTTCAAAACTTTTAGGATAGGCTGACTTCGAAATTTTCATTTCAAGAGGATTTGGAAGATAAAAAAGGTATTAGAGCACCTAGTTTTCAAATATGGGCCAGGCAAACTTGATTACATATCGTGTCCTCTAAAATGGCTTACTCTATATGTGGGAACGCAAGTACACGCCCATTTCAATAGTGGAGTATTTACCCTTTTTATCTTAACACTTGCTGGTTTGTATGATCTATTTACACACCTGTTGAATACACATTCTAAAAAAGGTCAACAATTTCAGTACAAGTATGCCCCAAACATATCTTTCCGACGTTTCACGCGATCAAAAGGATATTGCAACGCGGGTATAGGATTTTGGGTTTTGGTATAATACGACTTTAAACTGATACATGCAGAGTCATAATCGTTTGTTTAACAGATTAAAACCACAGCATTAGAATTTCCGATCAATAAAACTCTTTCTAAGTGCATGAAGATAAACTGCTACGGTATTTTTACGCATTTGCAAAAGAGAATCACTGATCAAGGCCATAAAAAAATCAATAGCATCCAGCGTCTTACCTTCCTTGAAGAAGAGAATCCACTACTCCTTGCAATCAGATCAAGGGAACTGAATGAACGATTCAGTGAAGATTTAAAAAGTCATAAAACACAAGCCTTGTCATAAATTAACCGTCCATTGATTAAAACGTAGTATAGTATTGCAAAAGAGCGCCAGGATTGTTGTCACGTAGAGCGGGTACGTACGCTAGGGCGAAAGCACAAAAAAGGGCAATTTAAAGAAAGTCGGCATTCACTAATGAAAAGCCAGTCAATGTAGAGGAAAAAATCTCAGGGGTAAAATTCTTCCATGGCCGCACAAGTTTCAACACCGACCGATATTCATTTAAAAGTCCCTCTTTTTCCGTTCGAGCTAAAATATTATTCCTTCAATTGGCATATGTGCCATTTAAAAGTCCCAAACAACGGATAGTTCGAATACTACAGGCATGCGTAGGATATATGTAGATTCAATTCTATCGATATTGAAAAACAGAATTATCGGCTGAATTCATTTGTCGGCAACTGTGAACCGATACGGCGTCTTGGAGTTGGTTTTGATCTTGGGACTGAGAAGAGAATGGTTCTTGGCATGGGCCTATCGTTGGGCCTTATGAATCATTCATATAGGGTGGTACTCCCCGAGAAACTAGATCCTAGCCTTATGCCGGGTCACGATATGTCTTCATATATATATATATCCCGAAAGACGATACCCGGGTGAACATTAGAGGCTAACAGCCATTTTGACATTGATATTTAAAAAAAAACTTTTTTGTCTTCTTGATTTTAGTCCATTTACACCAGGAAGCACACAGATAAAGGGTTTCCACCCTGAGTGTTTGAGTCATAATTCTAGCTTAATCTACGGACGCACGTGAGGTAATCCGTAATTCGTGAGGTGTGCTACAGCTACAGAATAACACAAGCCTAAATTACACTGAACAATATATATATATATATATATATATATACATATACATATACATGGTTTCTCTATAAGCACAAGAAAATGGGGGTAATGGGGGAAAATATGTTTAATATGTATATCGAAGTTCGTGAAATAAAATTGTGTGGGGTGCATGGGGGGGGGGGGGGGGTTATCTGTTGGCACTGTTGGCTTTATCGTTTATCAACTCTGTTATGAGGTATGTATATTAATTAATTAGCAGACCAAGATGACTTGGGAAAATATATTAAATCAGTCACAACTTGCACTCTGTTTAGGACGATCGAACGCAAGGACAAAGCACCAGATCACCTTCCTGTAGACCTCGAGCTAACAGCTTAAGGTGGTATTGCTCAGGTATGGGTAGCGTTCATGCAGATTATACGATGCAATTACCGACTGCAAATATCTTCTTTAATCTTTATAATTACGAATGGGGCCAAGGTACACCCCACGCCTTCAAAATATGAGCAAAGGGAAGCAACTCCCAAATTGAATATAACAGCCTTGTGCGTCTTATAAGAGGGTAGGATGGTCGTAACCATTACTGTTTTAACCTTATGAAAAGAAGAGCTCTGTATAAAGATAAAAGAAAGTATTCCAATTTTTAAAATTATTGGAATTTTTCTTTAAATAATAGTTTATAGCCGATAAAAATCATATCCAAAAATTCATCTTGCATATCATCTAAAGGCACTGATCATTGAAGATACAAAATACCCCAAAAGTAATTACTTGTTATTGCTTAAGTTAAGCAATGATAAGTGTACAATTGATCTGCAAAACAACAACACTGTAAGAGGAGTTACCCGTAAAATAGGGGTACCCTTTATGCAATATCATGCGAAAAAATGACTACGTTCAACAGCTGGTATTTTTTTCATATACTTTCAAAAACCAGTCTCTGATCTCTCTGATATATGTACAACTGATCTGCAAAACAACAACTTCCTATGTGAAAAACTGGAGGAAGAGTTATCCATGAAATAGGGGTACCCTTTTGGCAGCCGCCCGCCATTTACACTGGGTCATTTTTCCTTTGGAAAACCCGCTTAAAAATTATACAATACAAATGGAAATAATCGAATCGAAAACAAATGAAAATTTATAAAAAAACAAATACAAAAGATAATAAATATTGAAATATTATATCATATACTAGTACTTTTTAAAGTGCTAAGCATAGCTCTTATATATATATATATATATATATATATATATATATATATATATATATATATATATATATATATATATATGTGTGTGTGTGTGTGTGTGTGTGTGTGTGTGTGTGTGTGTGTGTGTGTGTCTATATATATATATATATATATATAAAGAGAACCTAGTTTCGACCAAATTTTCTTAATCAAAAACAAATTGAATAAGAATAAATATGGTGAGTACAACTTCAATCCATTTTGACCCTTCTGGCTTGAATACTTTCAATTGATATTAAACATATGCAAAAATTTCAATAAGTCTCATTTCAAAGTAAATTTCCTTTAGAACCAAGCTATGTTAGCGCTTTTCAGTACTTTCAGTACTTTGATTAGGTAAGCCTTCCATGGATTGTGACCGTTCGAAAACATTTACAGGTATACTGTTAGATTGAACTCACGAAATGCACTGACTGATTTCAGACCTCCAGTTCCAAATAATCGTAGACTTGATTCCAAAAAGAAAGAAATGGCTATTTGTTTAAAGTTAAATACTGATCAACAATAATAATTACTTACGTTTATATAAAATAATGAATATTTTTTCGAAGCGTTTTGCAGGTTAAGAACTGTTCAGTCTCTGTTTGGGAACTCAATACTAGTAGTAGTATAGTCGAATCAATTCTTATGGAAAACATATATTGTCTATTTTGTCTAATCCACTGTACTTTGTTTCGAGGAATGAAGTGCATTTTATTGCGGACTATGAACTATACTGCATGGCAGATCAAACAGTTATATACTGAAACACTCGAGATTTTGTAGAAATATGTTTATTAACAAAAGTGACACAGTCTTTATGTGTACGGAAGACTATTAATGCCCATTTGACACTTTTTTATTTTTTGTTTTCACACTTTAATGTGTAAAATTTACACTGTAATCTGTTAAAATTGCACATTAAAATGTAACTTTTACAAATTAATCTGTAAATTTTACAGATTTACGTGAACATTTTACACATTAATGTGTAGAATTTACTGATTAAAGTGTATATTTTACAGATGAAAGTGTAAATTTTACAGATTAATGTGATAAATGTAAACTTTAATCTACAAATTTTACAGATCAAAGTATGAATATACATAGTACTAATGATTGTGTAAAATCAGCATTTAAAAAAATGCAAAGTTTACGGATTACGCATGTTCCGAGACCGTCGTTTGGAAACCAAAATAACAAGTTTTTGTGGAATATTTGAGAGCTGTATTTCTTCATGTATTGCAAATTCAAGACAAGTTTTGTGTATTTTTTTCAAAAAATAGTTTGTACCTTCAATTTTGTATGTAATAAATCTTAGGAATGTATACGTGAGGCTATCTAGGTTTATCTCTTTGTATAAATGGACAGGCACTTCCATTCATTCTTTTACTATAGAGTGAAAAGTTTCGTATGCCTATTCAGACTTTAAAAGAGAATACTAACTTCCATATGCAATTACACAATACTCTGACCATATGGCATGTACTCGATACAAATAAAAGCAAAATGCAAAAAAGGAGTTTACATGTATTTCATATTTAAAATATTTTAATATTAAATCACAGAAATGATTACAAATATAAAAGTATCTATATAAAACAATGGTATAATGAATATTTTCAAATAATATGTAACACAAAGAATGTAACAAGGGAGACAATTCAATTAAGCAGATAGTTCTTTCTCTCACAATCACCACAGGTAGGAATAATTACAAGAAAATGATATGGAAACTAATGTTTTGTAGGGATTAGTTTAAAAAAAAACAAACTAGCTATCTCTTCTCATTACACACAAACAATATAGATTATGAGGATTTTCCACACAACCTTGAAATTACATTGCGAAAATTGAACATACGCATGTATGCCTACTAAGTGAAAACACACAGAGCTAAATTATTATGATTAGATGTTTAAATGGAATTAATACATATTTATTTTGAAAACATTTCATACATTCATTTGTGCCTATTTATTCTTGTATCTATATTTATTCGAACAATCATCAATATGTTCGGATTAGCACCTTATACTGGGATATATATACAGCGCCACCTATTGGTGAACTGTTTGCACTATAAATCATTATGAATTATGAAAATAATGTTAGTAAAACTGTTATCAAGGTAAAACAAAAATCACTTGTACATAAAACATGTTTCTAAAATAATATATAGATGCTAAAAATTTTAAATTGATGGGTTACATTTCACTAAATGATACACGAAATACTTCAAATCTTATTGAACTAAAGCAGTTAATTACATTTGAGCAAATAAGTAACTAATACAACTTCACGCTTTAGTTACAAAATGATAATTTTCACTCCATGCAGTATTGCAATAGTTGAGCTATATTTTTTTTTCTAGATTTCAAGCACTAGAAAAAACTTTCAAACTTCAATATTTGGCGTCACATGTCCTGACTGTAATGGTAATGTTTTGTCATGGTCAAGCTGATGATGAAAACTATATTACATTTTTTCATTTAGGAATTAATTATTTGTAAATTAACTATTATTTATACGTAAAGTCTTTCATCCCATGCCCTGTTAGTATTTCTAGGGCATTGGAGGAGGGGGAGGCGGGGGTGGGGGCGGAGGTGGCGGGGGAGGAGGTGCTCCGGTTTGCGGAATATTCATAGACGTACGTGGACTATTTGGTTCTGATCGCGGAATGATTTCCGGTGGAGCTGCTGAAAAGTTCACAGCTCGCGAGTTACTCGCATCATCGTCATCGTCGTCTGCATCTATTGAAGCTCCTCTGTGTCTTTGCTGCAACTCGCGTAGAACCTGATTGGAAAATGCTGTCTTTATATCTGGCGGGCCTCTCGATTCTGTCGGAGGAGACAAAGGGGATGTTTTCTCCTTAGTCGATCTGTCTGTTTCAGCATCAAATGGAGGAGTCGGAGGTCGTTGCGTCGTTGACACACGAGGCGTCTCGACTGCGTCAAATGGAGGCGTCTCCGGACGCTTTGGGTACACTGGGGACCTGTCAGGCCTGTTGAAGGATTCCCTTGGAGACACTGGTTCACTTGGAATATCTACTGGTGGCGTTGCTGGTCGATCCTCTCTTGGATAATCACGATCAAAGGTGAAATCGTCTTGCTCGTCCCTGTATGGCCTGGTGGACTTCGACAAAGGCGAAAAACCCAATCTATCCTTCTGTAAAGAGATGTCACGCCTCTCTGTTTGGGAAAGACTGTACGTTTTTCTAGGATATTGTGGAATTTCTTTAACTTCTGTTTCGTCCTCTTCTTCCTCATTATAACTCCTGTCAAATTCTGTTGGTTTACCGTCATGTCTGCTTTGAATTATGTCCTCTAATTGATTGGACATGGAGTGGCGTAGAGGATTATCTCTGCTTCCATTGTGACCCACGGACATCGCTGGTTTGATGACGGAAGCATACATTTCACTTTCATCGCCTTCTGATGACCTCGTGCTTTCACGTATTCTTTGACTTGGTTTAATAACCATAGCGTATTCATTAGTGGATGGTTCCTCCACTTCCTTTCTCTCTTCCTCCCTAAAGGGTTTTCTTGGAGTCGTCTGCTTTGGTGAATCATTAGCTTCCCTATAGATGATGTCTCCTACAGTTGGTTCCGCATGCACACCACTGAAGATGTCATCGATTTGTCTCACGTCATTGGATGTGTTGGACATCCTAGTAGACGTGTCTAATTTTGTAGATTTCCTCAGTGGCACTGCGTTCTCTGGAGATTGAGATCTTGGTCTCGGTGAACTGTGCTTTTCTGGAGATTTCGATCTCCGGTTTCTCTTCGGTGATTTTTTTCCTGCTTCTTCGTCAGAAAATTTTATCTGCAAAGAAGAAAATATGTGGTTGTCAAATTATCTTCCTTTGGTAATGTATACATGATTTATTTCAAGGACTCCTAATGGATCGGGGTATGTTTGTACCTCTCTTGGTGCATATAAATGAATCACTTTACCTGTTCTTCTGTACTTTCTACTTCCCTGCAAAAAATAAGTAGATAGAGCATTATATGAATGTATAAATGGAAATAACCCTGTAAAGATATATTCTTCTGTCAAAAATCACACTTCAAAACAATACATAAGAATGTGCAAGCGCACTCCAAACTGATCGTTAAAATTATGTTGACAGACATTTTCAGATCTGTTATTTTATCTTATATGAAACTTCCAGTACAATTTATACTTTTTCAGGTATAACAATTAAGAATTAAATATATTTCAAGCGACACAAAGGTTAAGGTATTTAATTAAAGCCTCCTTTAACTGCAAGAAAGAAAAGCCTGCATTCTTAAGCTCGAGACAGACAACCTTCATTGCAATACCAGACAGTGTTTCTACTTCGAAGAAATGACTGTGGAAAATATTTTTTTTACACTGGCACTGTTACATTTTCTTTCAGAAAAGTGGAATTTAATTGTACAATTTGCCATATTCCATGATTCTCAACCATTAAATTTATAACAGACATACATGTAACTGGTTCCTCTAAAAGCAGGAATAGTCATCTTTAAGCAATACGATTTCCAACAGTCACAACACAAACACGATTTCCCAGTACCACACTACATACCCCCTCCCCATCCCCACCGGCCTCTTCCTCAAACACCACACATTAACCCAGCACCAGCCGTGTCTTACCACTGTGGTCTGGGGTAACTAGCATTTGAGCTAGACCTCGAGCGGTGTTCGGGGTCTCTCTTAATTTCTCCGTTTGAAATCCTGGGTTTGCATTTTTCTTTCCTAGTATGATCTCTGTTGGGAAATACTAGTAGTTTAGCTAAGAAAGTGAACCTCATGCATATAATCAAAATATCTAAGCGTGATACGGCTTCACCTTAAGTTAGCTTGATTTAATGCTTGTTGCACAAAATATAGACAGGTAATTTTACCAATTCTTTTCAATCCAAATTACTATACACATCTACCATTTTATACACTTTAAAAGATTATTTAAGACACTTTAAAAATTTGCAAATTTTTTTTTAAAAATCTATCTAAACCACAAGATTTGAACCATCATGCATCCCCGTAAAACTAAACCCTGCATGTAAATCTAAAAAAAACAAAGGTTCTTAGTGCAACAAAATGACACCACTATCATTGATAATCTTGTTATTTACAGCATGCAAATCATCCAATCATCATGCGCCGTTAGATTCACGTCACTAAAGCCCCTTCTCTTACCGAACAGACCAAGCTACAGAGCTTGCGGTGCTAGAACTTGATGTTCTAGATATACGATTAACGTGCGTTTGCTCTCTTCCTCCTCTGAAAAGAGTGATAATTGGTATAGGGATATTTCAGCAAATAAACATTGGGTACACGAACATACATGGGGGTTTCTTCGAAACATTACGAGACTCATGCATCTATATAGCTGCACATGCACCTACAACACAAGGTTCGAAACTACTTCTAATCTATAGCTACAGTTGAACAAATATATGTCCATTGGTGACGCTGATTTATGTTTGTGCAAATGATGAACCATACCGGTCCGAAGAATTGCTAGATTTTGTAGAAATCGAACTCGACGAATGAGAAGTTTTTTCTTCGATGACCAAATCGGCTTTCTCGTCCTCTCTGTAAAATACGCTACGACTGAACATAATGGTAAATTCTATTCTCTTTTTTTTGTGTTCTAGGACAAACAAGTAAGACGATGACACCTACGTAGCCAAGGAAAAGTGAGGTTGAACATGAACAGCACACGATACAACATGCAAACCTGGACTTGTATGGCATTGCGTGAGGCTCTACCAAAAATATCTTACCCTGGCGGGTTTGATCGAACGAAATCGCGAAGTTTTGGATGTGGTCTTCTCGACCGTTTTCTGCAAATGATGGCATTTGAGACTTTTACAGCAAAAGGGTGAAAATCAAATTTTTATCTTCTCTAATTACCATAAGGATTTTATGATGGAAAAACAAATTGCAAGATAATCGAAAGAGAGAAAAAATCCTGCCATCTTTATGAGATCTGCCTTGGCCTGAAAGTGTAACCTTAAAGATAAAAGACACAATGAACATCTCAAGAATCCATGATAATTATTTATACGTACTTTATCTCTATTTTAGACGATGGATCTTTACTGGCAGAGAAATAGGATCTCCTGTATCTCTGTTTGTGTTCTCTCATGGTTGAGCGCACGGAATTCTCATCATCGTCATCTGATTCGTCAATGTAAATGATTTGTTGATACGGAGGCTGCATAAAATAGGGCGCCATCATGGATCTGTAAAGACCAGGAGGAGCAACGGAAAACCTCAGAGGACCCGGAGCCCCTCGATGGCTACCAATATGTTTGCTCCTCTGTGTTCCATGAGGGGTTCCCATAATTCCATTCGGTACCATTGTCTGCATCGGAATGCCATTCGGTGCATTTCCGTTCATGTCATATTTTGGTTTGGGTAGGGGTTTCCGGTACCGCGGTTTTGGGGGTTCTCTTGGTGCCGAGTATCTAAAAATAATACAGATAAAATATTGTTCAGATTTAAAATATCAAAGATCATATAAACTTTTGGGTAGCAGACTAATATCTTGCACATAACTGTAGGTGATTTTCTTTTACGAGTTATAAGTGACACGACTTTGACATGCTGTACAGTCAGACGTTAGAAATAATGTAACATTCACTTCCGTCCTGTCGATTTTTGACCTCTTGTCATCTGCCAATATCAGAAATTAAACACAAATTCAATCTGTTGCATATACAACATATGACGCTCAATGTGAAACGGGACATAAAAAAATCAGTCATTATTAGATGTTTGATTGTAGAAAATCAATCTTTGTGACGAAAAACACGAGGAAATGCTGTAAATCGACTTAGTCATTTATGAACTTTTTGATAAAACTCGTAAATTAAAAGGGACAATCAATGCTATTGGCTTTTAGGTAATTGACCACAAATTTAATCTCATATATGATCTGCTTATTTCATCAGATATGTTGTATAACAAGTTTTATTAATTACCTATTTTTTGCATCTATGCATATGTTTTTTAAATTGTTTTAAACATAGGAATGATCCTTGCTTTTGTTTTTGGAAAATATTCGATTGCAAAATGATCCTTTCGTCTATGTACAGTTCTTTCTGATATCCATTATGGTATTTTAACTATTTCACGTGTACGGCACAGTTTGACTTAGACTGCTGAAAGTTTCACGGAGAGCAGAATAATATATGGAATATTTAAGTTACCTGTCAGAAGATCGACAGAGAAGAAAGCTTATGAAGCACTTATATGGTAAGATATTTACATTAAGGGAGCATTTCATTTAACCACAAACCCCATTGAGAAATAAGAATTAAACACGTGCACAGAGAATTACACCTGTAAGATTAGTAAATGTATTCTATATCCTTTTATATAACAGGTAATTTTTAACAACTTATTAATGGAACACTGTATTGGAACATATCTTTTGATGAAGACTTTGTTTCGCCATGTGTTTATCATAGTACTTGTTCAGTGGAGTTGTCTTTAACAATATACTTATTATGGACAACCAAGAGGCACCAGGATGAGACATTGTAAATACTCATAATAAGGTCGTATACATGTAACACAAAATACACATGTACAAGAAAGAGAATGAGTAGCAGGATTGAAAGGAAAACACATATATAAAAAGAAGGATTTCTAAAGAATAATTTTATCATTACGCTGGTTTGCATCAACAGCAGTAGCAAGTCTATTACATGTACTATTACAAATAATTCAATCTTTAATTAACCAAATGAATTTGAAAATAATTTATTCTTCAGTCCGAGTTAAATATCATGTATGTTAACATGAATCTCGTATACCAGTGACCTGGTTTTGAGTGAATGAAGAATTTGAATGAATTGGATTAAAATTCATTGATAGACCTACTTGTAACACAGAATGGCGGACACTATAACAATGGCCACCAGCATAAGGCCCGCTGCAATGGTGGACCCAATGATGCCTTCCACACCAGCCTCCAGAGCAGACGCACCTGTCAAAAAGAAAAGCAAACGATAATGGGTCATCAAATAACTGTGATGTTGTACCTTGATTTATCATTTTTTTCCATTTTCTTATCACAAAAAATCTTGATATACAATATATTCAAGTAGTATACATGTATATATAGAATACGGGTAATGGTACGCCGGACGACACGTACATCTATTCGATCAGTTTCATGCCTATGGAAAATTGATATAGAGAGTGCTTAGACAAAAAAAAATCATATTGAGTACCTTCAAGTTCATATGTACTCTAGACCTCAATAGTTTAAATGTTTTGAGTTTTTTTGCGTTTACATGTTACTATGGTTTGTGAGCAGAAGGTATTCTTATCCACATACAATTTAAATGTCTAAACATGCATTTAACAATTTCAAAATAATTTCTAGAAGGTTGCTGGCTTTTTGCACTTGACAAAGTGAACTGCTTTCACTTTCATGTTATGCACTTCCTTGCTTGAGAAATTCAGCATAATGACGATAAAAAAGATTCACGTCTTTTCTTCGCCGTTCTCTTTGATTTAAATCTGTCAGTGAACAATATAAAGTTATTACTTGTACCTCGTGCCTTAAATTTTGATCAGTATGATTGTGTAGTTTTCCTATTACTTTTTACACTGTCACTAAAAAAATGTGTGCAGTGGGAGTTTGGGATGGGGGATGCAGTTCGTTCAAAATGCATTTAAGAACAATATCAGCTTCTAAAAAGCGGGGGCATGGATTTCAAATAACTCTAAAGCATTGTTAATCTACAGTCAATGTGGTAGATGACTAATGGGGGCCAGCTAAGGCCGATGTAATTGTTGCCAGATAAATTAGTCAGATGATAGTTGTTCAAACAATCTATCATTTAACAAAAATTGGAACATTTTTGTCAAATATGGATGATGCATTGTTTAATATTAAAATGTATGGTCATGACGATGAAATTCTTTAATGTGATTCTTGTAATGTAGTTAATTTTCAGCTTAATATTTACAACTTTGTATACACAATGGACTGTTACAGCTTTTGAGGTGTTTACACTCACCTTCTATAAAATATCGACATTTTTTTTTGATTAAGGAGTCATTCGTGAACTTCGAGTAAATATACCTATACAGGTTTTGTATTCAGTGAAAAAGAAAGAAATGTATGCATTCGAAGGAATTCCTATAGAATGCTTATTTGACAAGAAATTAGAGCATCCAATTTCTCTGAATCGCACCTAAATGCATTTGACAACCTTGACCTGTTAGAATTAGATAGAATTTCTTTTTTGGGAATTCATTTGGATACAAAAGAACAAACTGGCACGCATATCATCCCAACATACTATGCTATAAAGTTACAAAGAAACCTCTGTATGAGCTTTACACGCTTGGTTACAATCTTAAAGCTTTATACGGTTCCCACTTAATCTCTTCTTTATTAATATCTAAGTATGCATCTCCGCGAAGTACCCGACTATGAAAGATCTCTCTCTCTCTCTCTCTCTCTCTCTCTCTCTCTCTCTCTCTCTCTCTCTCTCTCTCTCTCTCTTACTTTTGTGACCCTCTTCAATGTCCTCTCAATATTTCATTTCCCAATCTAATAGTCAATAACCCCATTCACCCCATCCAAAAATTATCATGCGGAGAAAAGTACATATGCGGATAATTTCATGTTTGCAGCTAATACATGTAGCACTGCATGTACATTTACTTATTTATTCTTATTGAATTATTTTATTCTGTCACACACGAAAATAATTATGCATTTCAATGTCACACCACAATGAACAGTTAACACATGTATCCATAAAAAAAACCTAATTCTTCCTTGTTGTTTTTTATCCTGTTCTTTTTAAATAAAATCCGGGGGTTTTATTCCTTTTTTGGTTATTGTATGAATAAATCAATAATCAACCGACGCGCCATATATATAGAGAGAAGAATAATCTCAAGAAAACAAATAAACTGTGTATATATCGTTTAAAACCGGTTTAATAAAGACTTTCTCGTCATCTCTGATCTACATAACGATAATGTCCGTTATAATGACCGTAATACTCGACGTACAAACTGTTTGTTAATTCTCCTCGGTGCTTAAATATTTAAATATTTAAGGCCGTTCTGCTTGATCTAGGCCAACAGTGTTAAATACGGTATATACACTTGTTGACTTTAGAAACAAAAACAGAATTGTCAGTCATTTACATTAAAGGATTATAAACTTCATATTTGTTCTAACCACGTTCATATGCTTATGAAGATGCGAGTCATGCATAACTAACAACAAAAATCCTATAAATTAAATGATGCCTTTTCCTCGCTACACATTCCACATTTCAAATACATGTGAATATAGATCTGGTATGGATTTCATTTCGCACTTACAAGTAGGAATGTGCAGCAAAAAAAAAAAAACCCTATTGAACCAAATTTTTCATCTTGATTTTTGTATAAATTAATTACTTGGCTGCACATGAATCGCTTTAGGAAACGTATCATGCAAATTAATTTTATATTCAAACTTTATTCCAAGCAGTTGTAACAACTGGCCAGCTTATAAACATATTCTTCTAGACCGACAATTTCATTTTCTGTGAAAATATTTGGTTAGTGGGGTCCCAAAGGCTATTTTCCATGGCATTCAATACCGCTCTTTACTACAATATTACGTGTTTCCACAGATAATAGATGCTCTAAGGTGTCCGGATAAAAGACCGATTTTCCGGTCATTAATTTGCCTTTATTATGGCGGTTCCACACCTCATTTTGTTTGGGTTTTTTTGGTATTTAACACATTTTCCTGACAGAAAGACATTCTTGAGTTTCGTTATGATTATAGAAGACAGAAACAAAGCTCATGTCCCCATGTTGCTTCAAAGTGCAAATAGATCATTTCAAAAAGCAGACGACACTTGAAATCGACAATGTCCGAAAGGTGTTGTAAAATTTTTTGTCCACGTGGGTTATGCCCTAAAGCTCTTTCGATAGACAGACATCGATAAAGGGTCAACTAAAATGCTTGGTATAACGATATAAGTGTGGATATACTAAGTATTCGCCATCATTTATGGAAAGTATAAGAAGTGTTTTTAACCTTTGGTCCCCACGAGTCAGATTGCCCAGAAGAAACCTGTAAGTCCCCGTTATGCAACACAGCTTAAAGCAACCCACTGTGCTCTGCCTTTGCAAAGCCCATTGTGTGTGTGTTTAAGAAAGGTGGATAAACTGTGTATTACGACATTAACAGAAGGAATTTGGTAGTAATGCCTTTTAATCTTTAAAGATCCTAATCCCACCCTCTGCCTCTTTGCACCTTGATCTGTAGTCCTCGTACCTGTTGCTTTGGTCTGACCCCTTGGTCTGATTAAATGTCCATGTTTGTGTTTGATCAGTCTTGCAATCAAGCATTCAACCCTTCATTTACATATTATTGAAATATGGTCTATACAAACAGTCTTCGTAACCGCCTCCAAAATAAACACATAGTGGGAATACACTCTGTCAAAGGAAAAAACTGATTACCAAATATCGTGCAAAATGTAATACTTCATCGTCATCCTTGCACGTCAAACATAGTATCAGCTTACAGACGATCACCAGACATGTCGAAACTTTCTAAAAATAGACATCTTGGAGAAGGGAACCACCCTGGCCTGTTTTATAAATAGGTCTTTGTAACTGACCCCACCCTTTGCTTCATTTCGACATGTTGCCTCTATCTGATACGGACAAAATCAAGAACATCACCAAGTTGGGTTAAACAAGGAATTATTTACCATCTGTAAAGTTACTTTGTTAGGGTCAGAGTTGTAATAGAAACGGTGCAGCGTATAGGTGTTGACACGGGCCAAAAAAAATAAATTAGAGAATGAGAGAATCAAGAGTGAAAGAAAGTGTGAAGACGTTCATAATTACCTGGCAGGGCCAAGAGGCCACAGAGAAGCCAACGGTGGCCAAGTGTTCCATCCATTGTCTGATCCTTAAACAATCCGAAACTTGGAACCAATGAATGGACGACAAACTAGGAAGTTACATTTCTGCAGTCTGAAAAACCGGCCTCTTCCACACTCCTCGGTTCTGCTCTTTACAATATTTGCTTTTTAAACAGGCGTAAGTTGGGTCGACAATTCACGGTTGAGCGACTGCTTAAGAAAGCTACCATTGCTAATCGTCTAAACTTTGAATATACACACCGCAGATAACACTTTTTGTGGTTGAAATAATGTACCTCGTTACAGTTTAGTACAAGAGGCGTCCTTGAACGTAATTGAATTCAGGTGGAAATATGTGAAGAGATCAATACTACAAAATCAATTAATATAATAGATGGTCTCGCAATGTGAATATAATGGAATGCGCGCCGTGTGTTACTCCCTTCACCAAATCAATGACGAAAATCTATTGTCACAAGTATGCTATAAATTATTCATTTTTCTGCGTTTTCCAAATTGAAGATTTCGTGAAAAGTTTCGTCTATTTAGGCATAATTTTAAATTTTATTAATTATCATACGGTTGTTACTTAAGGTTCAACGTATGTCGCAGTAGATGAAAATTTAACGCAGACGAGGACTTTAAATTTCAGAAATGTACTTCCCATCCTTTATATATAATGTCAGAGTCGATGTGACGATTTCATCTTTAGGCTACACAACCGTTAAAATATCAGGGAGTGGTCCGTATATCGTTTATTTAACGTGAATGGTGATAAATCAGCAGAGAGAGAGAGAGAGAGAGAGAGAGAGAGTCTTTTACCAAAATTTGAAACTCCTATTAGTTCTCTTGGGTTGTGGATAAAAGTACCAGGTGATGATTAATATTAAAATTTTAAAATTTGGTATACCATATAAATTATACAATGTATGTGATCTTTACTATAAAGACTTATTAATTAATATTAAATTAAAACTTGGTGATCTGCTTCTAATACACTCTACAAGGGCGGGCATACACATCTAATCTTTATTAAATTGGGTCTTTAATAACATTAAAATTAATAATCAAGGATAATTTTACAATTTCCCTTTCAAAATCTTGTCCTCATTCAAAATACTTTATAAAAATATTTATACGAGTGTCCATTGTTTAATTTGACCGTGTTTTTGAGCCATTGGGTTTCAGTCAGGTTCTCCAGTTCCCTTTGCTCTGCCAAGAGACGGGTCTCGGCAACCTGACTAATTGGGTTATTCAAAGGATATAGAAATGAAAACTGATTGCCAAAATTGAAACGTTCAATGTGTGTAATATTATCATTTGACTATCAGGGGTGGCCCTGCTGATAAAAACCCATAATCAAACTACTTCTCGCCTTGAATTTACCGTTGAAATGAAGACTGGTTTAAAAGTATTTTCTCTGCAACGTTTACATTTTGTTTGGCTGCATCACAAACATTATTTCTTGTACACTTTACTGAACTTTACTGACCCTAGTATCTGACACAGTGAACAATTGTTGTACTTGAATTTGCAAAGTGTTGAATTTCGGCTTCCTGCACGTATATTTCGCAAATGTTCCCCGTCCTGCACAATGGAGTTATTTAAATAATCACGCATTTTATCCGTATAACTATTCTAATCATATATATCTATCTAGCTGAATTATGTAAAAAATGAAAGCGTTTTCAAAGAGTTTCTACCAATAATGGATAATGAAAGTTTTCTATATAAATCTGATTGTTTGGGTTTCCCCATAAAAGACACGTTTTTAACTAATGCGTTTTAAAATATGTATAGACTCTAATGTCGCGTCACTAATTTTCCCAGTGATACAAAACAGGAGATTCTTTTAGTTTCGGTTGCCTGCAAACAAGAGCGTTTTCAGATTACCTCACAATACTTCCGCCGACACATCGTAAGTGTCTTCTAGCATTACATTAATTTAAAACAAATTGATGGATCTTAGAAAAATAACTCCGTTTCAGGATTATCAACACTCTAGATCTGCACTCAAGTAAAAAAAAAGTTTTGACATGTTTAATGAAAATGATATTCTGCTTATCAAGTAGCTGCAGAACTGCTTATCAAGCTATGCATTTTAAAGTTAATATATACTCTAATACAGATAAGCATGTAAAAAAAATGATTCTGCTGTATAAATTTCATATCTTACTTAAATATTTAATATAGATATTGCTTTTAAGTTTATGCCCTCAAGGGTTCAAAATGGTCTCTATAAATCTTATTCCAAAAGAAATTTATATAGTGCTGCAAATGCACACAAATTTAAGCAAATCAGAAATCGTTCTCTGATTTAAAAGACCGGCAATAAACACTGGTGAGAGTTATCTCTCTTGTGAGAGAGTATTTCAACTTTAGGAGGCAAATTTGTCAATCACATTCTCATAAATTCTGAATTTTTAAAGCCATAGGCTATTAATTTCGCCCCTCCTGCAAAAATTGCTGTAAATTTTGGATGCTTTTCTTTATTTTTTTTCTCGGGAAAGGGCCATGGCCATCCTGCCCATCGATCAGATCTACTGAACACATTTTCCAAATAACAACAAATACACACCAATTGGTAAAAAATTCCTATAATTTTATCTGCAGGTCTGAATTTTAATTTCAGATTGGGAGCTAGAGACCTGCAGTTAATATAAATTATGATTTTAGATAAAATTGATATAACGGATCATATCCAAATCCAAGATGTCAAAACTTCACAAAAAAAGTCACCAGCAGACGCGACCTCCAAAGCAAATACATCATACCGTAATGTTTCATAAATTACATTAATAGAGTGCTTGCCCATTGAGGTAATGTCGTTACTTTCCATTCATTACACAATGCAAATGTCATTCTTGATAAAGATTTGATGGAAGTGAACATGAATCCAATGGAAGAAGAAAAAAAACAACCCCAAACACAATTTTGATCAAATATTTTAAGATTTCACCCGTTTAGATGTTTATTTCTAATTCTTCACAAAGAAATAACAATGACTTCTCCTTTAAGTGTTCATGTACCATATATAACCCGGGTATGACAGTACCCGTAATGAGCAGATAATGAGAACGACTTACCCACACACGGGGCAGTCAAAGCAAGAAATGGGGTCAGATATCTACAAAGGGAGACAACCAGAATGACAGAAAAGGGAGAGAGAGAGAGAGAGAGATAGAGAGAGGTGAAAGAAAAGCAGTCATGTATATACAAATAGTGAAAATAACGGCAGTCTGCGCCTTTGTCAATTTCCGAGTGAAAAAAGATGATATATTAAAATTTACATAAAATGTATATTCTGAATTGTAAAAACGTCTTTTCAACATAACTTAACACTAAAATAATAAATAACTAAATAAAAACTACACTAACTGCAGAAAAAAGAATCCATATTTCAAAATCATTTAAAACCAAGGTATATTTCTGAACCTATATTTAAGATGTTCTTTTTTCCACATTACTGTAATTCTGTAAAGCTACATGTTTTAAAGTTGAATTCTATTTCACATAATTGTCTGAAAGATACAATATATATTTCTAGCACTTAAATAAACATACAAATAAAAAACACTCTATATGTGTGCATGTGAAGGGGTTGACCACAGTTAGTAAGTAGGTGGAGAGAAGGTGGGGATGGGGTGGGGTTACACTACATTAAGGAATAAAGTGTGGACAGCTACAAAACCATTAAAAATAACTTCAATATCACTGTCCCTTTATATAAGGTCATCAATTTTTCTTGAAATACAATCCTCTTGCACTCACACTGCTAAAACTCAGTATCTTTGTTTCCATTTTTTTTTCTTCAGTTTTTTTTCATAAACTTAAAACATTCACTAAAGCACCATATCAGGAGTTTGTAGACTTTGATGAGGGAAATCACAGACATGTTTATAAAGTGCCTCTATTGTTCTTTGAGGTGTAACGGTACAGGGTCTGTGGTCCTCTTCAAGGCAATATAATATATCACAACCATTCATCATTTCCTAAAAAAAGAGCAATAGAAATTTACAAAAAATGTGTTTTTAAGAGAAATGATGATAAAAAACCCCAGACAATATTGAATAAAGCTTAATAAATGTATCAGTATTTAGTATACTGGTACATGTAATATGCAGGTGTCAAATAAACAGGATGTGTAGGTTATTGTTCTGAAGCATTCTAGTTCTAAATAAGGAAGGTAACTCTAATTCAAACATTTTATAAATTTTATCTTATTCTTAGGCATTTTAATATCTTTCAAAGGGAAGAAAGATATTTGGCCGATCACAGATGATTCCATGAGGCGTCTGGCAAATTTCGCTGTTTGTGCACACATGACACTTGAACTACTCTGTTTTGTTTGCAGAGACAGCTTTATGTACTTGGTTAGTGCTTAAGAATGTTGCTTTGTAGTATTTAACTTGAGATGCTAACATACAGTTACATAATGATTCAAATCATGTTTTTTTCTTTATATGCTTCGGAATTTCATTCGAAAGTACACTTCCTCTAGAAGTAAACTTTATTCAATCACTGGTATTTCAGAAAGCAACAGAACAAATTCAGAAAAGCGCAACTTATGTTTGAATCTCAGCATTATATACATTTATGATACATTCCATGATAATTTATCTAAAAACAGGTCATTAACTTTAAATCATTCTATAGTGTTTCCTATGACTTAAATTAAAAGACAAAAGTAAAATTCAATGATTTACAAGACTCTTTGCAAACAATGTCTTGGTACTATTTGATGAAAGAGGATAAGCAGAAAATATCCTCAGTATCAAATAGTAATACATTTTTGTAACATCATTTCTAAATTTCCCACACATACTTAGAACAAAAATAAGATAAACTTGTCCAAATGCATTATTAACTGGTTTATGTAATGTTATGTAATAAAAAACAAGAACAATTCCAATCCTCCACCCATGCTAAGAAAAAAATTCCTGCCCACCTTGCAGTAAAAACTTACCACAGCATGACTTACAGTTTGCAGGAAGTTAAAATATCCTCACAGAGCTTCTTGTAGTGCCAAGTGTCACCCTTCACCCGCTTCCTACAAATTCCTACGTAGGGAACCTTGGGTAACGTGCAGATTTCAAGGTCAAAGGCCAGCTGAACTCTCGACCAATCACTCATCACAGTGCAGCGAAGTGTATAGCTAGAAAAAACACGAAGTCCAAATTAATCAGTATTTTTAAATCAATATCTGATACCGTATTTATGATTTTTGGTCCAGTAGACGCTCTAAAACATGAATTCTTAAAAACTTACTCGCTCTGTTTATATGGAACACACTTTTCTTCTACAACCTCCTTCAGTTTCTCCAGTACATACTCAGGATTGGTTTCATTTGTTCGGAAAATATTGTGTAAAGCCTAAAAGTTAAAAAATAAATTAAACCATTTGTAACCCCACAAAATTCAAACTGCCTTCTTTTTACAATGAATAATGCTAGTTTTGAAAGGTACATTGTATATAAAATCAACCAAAAATCAATAAAGATAGTCACAGGAAAACTATATTGAGCGTCTAACCTTGACCTTTCTGGGACCATCAGAGGAGGACTTGGTCTGTTTTTTAGGGGTCAGCATGTTGAACATTCTCTCCAAACTCCCAAACACTGAGGCCTTACGAGACTTTGGTGTAAACTCTCCCTCCAACCCGTCCGCTGAGGCAGCCCTGTTAGATTTGATCACACTCTTTCTAAAATTTCATAATTAACACAAGGGTAAACCCTCATGACCTCTGACCTTGGTGGCCCTGTATGTTTCGCCAAGCCAAGCTACTAAAGCTCATGATGTGGTTTCAAATGCCCCGAAAAAATGAAAAAAGGTACTAAAAAAGATTTTTTTCCCTTTTAAAAAACACAATAAATATGAAACTTATAAAATCAAAATAAAATACAGCTAAAACTATTCTGTAATGCAGAAAGATAAGTTCAAAAATATAAAAAGAACTATTCAGAATTAAGTTCTAACATATAAAGATTTGAAAAAATATTAATTTCTCCTGTTCTTCAATATCTAAAACTTGGGTATGATTACTTTTTTCATTGAACTAGCATTTCTTCTAGTGCACAGAAATTAAATCTAGCAGAGCAATGAAAAGCAACAACAAAACAACCCTCAACCATTATTTGTGAAAATATCAGTTTGACATAGCTCTATGAGAGTCTTCATAAAATTTTGAAACACTATGAAGTGCTTATAAAGAATAACAATATATCAATGGACAGTACTAATACAACATAATCTGACCTCTTGCTAGCACTGAGTGGTGTAGGATGATCTGGGAGTTTGTTGAGCTGAGAATCGTAAGATCGGGATGGAGAGAGTGTTGTGTTCATCATGGAGTGGTCCGACTTTCCTGGGGACACTGAACAAATGAGTTAATGTAAATATCACTAACCACCGTGTCACTAGCTGTGAGTTGAACATGATCTATAAATCATGAATTGTTCATACAATTAAAAGTATTATCTTTGTATTTAAAATTCAACAAGGGAGATAATTCTTACTTAGATAAATAATGTAATATTATTCCTTTAGTAACTAAATTTAATTGAAACGTTATGATAAAGGGTGACATTTTGTCAATTCCCCCATCCCCCTTTCTTCAACGTATGCCTAAATTGTGTGCATTTCAATTATGATTTCAATACTTTGGAAAATGATATAATGAAATCAGAATTTGACATGATTGTACACGGTTTGATAAACCTGAATTACTGGAGTCTTAAACTGTTTTGTTTTTGTTTTTTGAAAACAAAACATCAATGATTTAAAAAAGAAGAAATGTAGACACCCAACTGACTTACAAGTGTCATCTAGAGATGTGGGTATTAACTGTTTGGCCATCAGTGGTGACCTTGGTTTGGAGGGGGGCACCATCAGCTGCTGGTAGGGGGTCTTCACACCTTTCGGCCTTGGTGTTCTTATGCCTGGGGTAAGAGGAACAGCAAAGTTTTCTTTGTCATCTTTTCCACTACTTTTGTCCTGTCTAGTGATTGCAGAATTTTTCTCATTTTCTTCATCCTCTTTTGATGAGAAGGGCAGCCTCTCCCTAGCACGGTTCCTCCCCCTCTCCTCACAGCCTCCATAGGTTGTGGGGCGGGGCCCAAGGTCTTTGTTGTTATTGTTGTTTGGTTTGGGAGAATCTAGTCTCTCAGATGCTGCAATTCGTGGGGAGTACACCAATTCATAGCAGGCTGCATCATCTGCACTGTGACTTCTCTTTTCCTTGAATAAACAAAGGAATGTTTTTAATAGCAAATAAAGACCATCTTTATATACTTGTATTCACAATAATTCATAGGTCAATTTTTCAGTTACAAGTACATGTATTTTTTACTCTATATGCTAACACATGAAAAGTACATGTAAATGAATGGCTAAATTCAACATTTCCTTTTAGCTTATAATTTCATCTTGCCATTTGTTTCTTTTGCAAAAATCATTTTCATTTCTCCCACCAAAAATTATATGAACTCTCACAATGACGATAAATATTATTCTTATAATGAAAAATATATACTGTTTATACTCCTTATGTATGTACTTGTATATTATTAGGTAGGGGTATATTTTTTCATTATAGAAAAATATATGTCAGGAGCCTGTGGAAACTCTCAAACAGCTGACATCATTAATGATAAATACACAGATAAATAATGAAATATAACTACCCTGCATGTTCCTTCATGGTTTCTGATCTTATTCAGAAGCCTTACAGGTCGGCCTTTCATTTTCTTCTCCAGCAAAAGAAAATAGGTGGCTGTTAGGTAGTCAAACTTAAACTGAAAATACAAAGAAAAAATTCAGTTTAAACCCATGGACACATGAGCAAAGATAAAAGTAGTCAATTAGTTTGCATGCATGTAAAATGAGATCTTGGAATTGAAAGCTAAAATCTTCTCCTACAAGTATTTCAGTCAATATGGAATTTCGAGCCCTTTGTGTAAACCTAATCTTTTAATAATTAACAAATTAACCTCTGAAACAGATGCTTCCATATCTTTCTTTGTCTTCCCATAATGCACTGCTAACTCTGTGAGGCAGTCTTCATCCAGACATCTCTAGAAAAAGAAAAGGTAGATTATTAAATATATGTAATTTTTTTATGGCAAGAAGAAAGTTAAATTCAGTAAATGTTAAATTGGAGATAAATTTAATATCAGGCTCTTAATTTCCTAATAAAAGTGGTTTATAGACTGAGTACCTTATATTTACTGTGCCACTCCACTGGACACTGGGCATCAGCCATTAACCAGGGGTGAGCCAGGAGATGTCGAATGGTGACCCGCCTCTTGGGGTCCACTTGTAACATGGATGCTATCAGCGACTTACTCTCATCCGACAGCCATGACGGTGTATCATATTTACCACTCTAAAATTAATGTATTCCTTCATTAATACATAATGTTTATGTACATGTTCAAACTTCATATTCATCTGTTGAACATTCATCATTTGTAAATCAAGAAAATTGATAGAACATAACAATTTATTAAGTATATGTTTATATATATATATATAAATTACAAAAGTGATCAGAGGATAAATTTAAATGTTAATACCTGAATCTTTTTATATAATGATGGGATTTTGTCATCATCAAAGGGTAGATAACCACAAAGTAATGCATATAATAAAATCCCCATACTCCACAGATCAGCCTGAAAGTAAAGTATGTGCATTTAACTAAGTGGTAAACTTCCTTTAAAAGATACATACATTACCAAATACTTGAAGAAAAGTGAAAAATATATAATTTCATAAAATCTCAATATATCAAAGCATGCTTTCCAATTGTTTTATAAGCATAAACTTATTGGTTATAACAAATTACATATTTACAAATCAAAATGGTGCTTCACTAAAACCATTTTTACTGTAATGTAAAGTAATCATTGATACACCTGTAATTAGCCTTACCTCTGATCCCAGGTATTCCCTGCCAGACACCAGCTCAGGTGCAGCATATGCAGGGCTCCCACAACAGGTAAACAGCTGACTATCCATGCCCCCCTGGTTAAACCATGCAAATTAAAATAAAACTAGATTAAGAGTTGGAGAATAGCAAAGTGAAGGTTTGTTAGTATAGTCAATGAAATAATGATTTTTAAGAAAATTAACACTTTCAACTGAAAAAAAGTACCCTTCTGAATCATGATTGGATCCATTCAATGGTCCCAGTTATAGAAAATTAAGAGCACTGTTTATAATGTAGCATTTAAATTTCATGTTTAAATTTTTTGTTATATACAGGTAGTGGTGCAACGTTAATCAAGATATTTTGGAAAACATTCCTTACCTTTGGTTTTGCACACAAACCAAAGTCAATCAATTTCAAATTCTGGTCCTCATCCAGTAACAAATTTTCCTACAATAAGTGAATAGCCATTTTTAATTATGGCCCAATTCTAAATCTGTTCCTGACGACATAAACACATATAACATATGAAATCATAAAATAACGACATCATTATTTCTCCTTTGAGAGCTGTCTGTATCTTACATTCAAAACACTGCTGTGATGTCATTCCTTTGTTCTAGCAGTCTAAAATTGTACCTGACAGTCCAATATTAGTGACCTTCTTAATGTCAGACCGTTACCATTGGTTACAGTACTGATATCCTTCAAATCGGACTGTCTCAGGTAAATCAACAATGAAATTCAATGGCAGTGTTTTAAGTACAATATATGCTGAAAACAGTTCTGTATGAAAAAATATCAGACAGTTCTTGGCCCTAACGGGCCTCGAAACTGTCTGATATTTTTTCATACAGAACTGTTTTCGGCATATATCCATTACTTATGCAAAAAATTGGAAATCTTAGCTCTTTGTGATAACATTTTTTTATACTACTGTGGAATCATTTTAATTCATGGGAGCTTTCTTTTCTTTTTAATTTTTTATGAACTGTATAAAAGATCTGACTAATAATTAGTTGAAGATGTAAATGAGGATACCAAAAATCAACAAATTTTGAACCACCGCCGTTATTGATGATTCAACAGCATCTCACAAGATGAGTGTATTTTTGTTCACTCACTGGCTTGAGGTCTCTGTGGGCGTAGCCCTGACTGTGTATGTAAGCTACAGCTGCCACAATCTGTCTGAAGAACACCCGAGCTTCTTCCTCGGACAACTTGTCCTTAGATACAATGTAATCAAACAATTCTCCCTCAGGGCAATACTGTAATGAATCATCAATCAAAGAAACAAATGAATCTTGTAGACACAGAGTTAGTAAAGAAGCACATAAGATTTTTCTACTTAGAGTCAAAGTGAATAATTTAGAGCATGTAAGGCCCCAAAAAAGGGATATTTGATCTCAGGCCAAAAATTTCAAAATATACTGCAGTAGATAGGTATATATATTTGATTCTCATTTTTATTGAAAGATTTGCAAAGGGGAATAACTAAATTTTAATATAGTTAACTTAATATCTATACTATCAATCAAATACACTCTAGCTCTACGTGTGATAAACAAGTGCTAAGAAACCTCTAAAATCATGAAGAACTTGGTTTCTGTTTCAATCACTTGGTAGAGTTTACAGATATGTTGATGACACAGGTCCTTCATGGCTTCGATTTCTGTCTTCACTCTTGGCAAGTCTTCCTAGAAAACAAAATCTCCACATCAAGAACTTGTAAAAAAAAATTACATTTAATTTTGTACTACAATGACTGCTATTTTTTTTTTCAACAAAATTTCAAAATAATTTCTTGTAATACATTTATCTTGATGAGAATTAGTTTCATTTTATGATTAATATGAATCAATATTCCTACGATTTCCATATATGGTAACAACACTTACACCAAGTGAGCGTTTGTCCATGATCTTGATAGCAACCTTTTCCCCTGTGAGAGCATGGTAAGCTAACTTCACCTTCGCAAATCCACCTAAAATTTCATATACCGGTACATGTGCTACATAAATAATCTGCCCATACAATATATAATATTAAGATCAATCATTTCACATTCATTATAGATATACGTTTATAAAATTTTTAAATACTTTTAATGTTCACAGTAAATACATAGCATGGGATTTTGGAAGAGAAAATCTTATATACATTTCAATCATTCATTATAATCAAGTACATATGTACATAACTATTTAAGTTAACAAAATTATTAAATCTTAAACATATCAAATCACTTGAATCAAATAAACCATTTATCAGCTTGAGAATTTCAATGTGATAAATTATGATTGCACATAGACTAATATGTGCAATCATAATTCATGTGACATACATGTGTATGATATTCAATTGCTAGTTTCCACAGGAGTATAATTTACCTGAGCCAATGGTTTCCCTCAGGTGGTAAAGCCCCCTCAGCTCTGTGAACTGACTCATAGTAAACAGATGTTTGCTCCACTGTCACATATAATACTTACTTATAGTTGGAACTGAATGAAGAAAATGGTAGTTTGTAACAAATAAAATGTCTACAGTTGAAAACGTTTATAATTATCCTTTATTTACAGTAACTACACATATATTTATAATCTGAAAATAAATGCATGTCTTTTCAGCACTTGCTTTAGAAAAGCATGTACCATATTTAGACTGTTTGCAAGTATATATACATGTATTGATTATGAATTGGACATTATTGCCTGATATTTTCTAAAATGGAGCGATGTTTTTAAGTTGTTTCTAAAAACATAATACAAAGATATTTTGCTGCTTTGGAATTTTTACTATTATACAGTACTTCGACCAGTTCTCGCCAGTGCATTGTTATGTCATTTTACCTTCACTATAAAAATCAAAATTATATATACGAAAAAATGACGTAACAATGCACTGTCGAGAAATGGTACTCGGTGAGAACTGGTCTCACACCAGTATGGGTTATCATATAGCTTTAAATAACATAATGATTTGAAAATTATCATGTTTAGATTCAACCACAGCCATGTCAACAGTACACAATTTATCATCCTATATGTATTCTCAATAATCTTTGTGTCCAGGAAAAAATGAAGAGTACGATATCATTTCCAATACACTTAAATGATGTCGTTATCAATACCAAGTTACAAAATTTACAATTTAAGTTAATCAAAATAAACAAAGATGACAAAAATGTTGTCTTCATGAGGCCTATAGAAAACAACCACATATGACACAATATTCAAACACTGAACAAAACAAAACAAAAAGTAAACTTTTTAGGTATACAAATAAAATACTGCACCGTTACCTAAAGATAACATCTAACGTTATATTTATTGGTGTACGTCTTGTTTTGGGGCACCTGCACAGTTTTTGAAAATGGCTCCTCGAATTTTAATCAACCAATCAAAACGCTCGGTAACCAAACGAGTTAGTTATTTATTGCTTATTTTATTTTTTAAAAATCAGATAAAGTTATTAGAGTGAATTTTGATATATTAGAATAGACAATGTCTATTTATTAAATATTTTGGTTGGTTGGTATTTTATATTGTACTCGCGAGATCACAATTTTTATCCAAGATGGCTTCCGACGAAGAGGTTAGTGTTCGTTGTTACAGTGATATCCATCTGTTTTCTCAATGCATTGTGTAAACGATGAGTGACTATGTATCCAGGTCCTATTCTTTTTCAAATGTAATTAATTTTAGTGTCGTCATATGGTTATACATTATGCTGAACCTTTTTGTAGGATGATTTAGAAGCTTTGCGACTAGCAGCTTTAGCTTCTTTAAAAAGAAAGAAAGATGATTCTTCAAGTAACCTACCCCAGATACAGACACAGCCACAGACACAGCCTAGTCAAGTAAGTGTAACGAAACATTTAGATAGGATTCAATTTGTAGCCTCGTTTACCAAATTAAAAATCTACAACAGTGTACAACACGAAGATGTATAAGGACCATTGTTAAAAAAGTTGGTTTTCTTCCCAAAATTGTGTTTTTCACCGTTATATAAAGGGTAATATGTAATCAGTGTGACTGTTGGGCCGAGCGCAGATTTAACACAGTGCAGTTTGTTTTTTGTGTATAACAAAATTTAATTGAAATGTATACACAGTAGGATCCACCTCTCTACTCAAATCATAAGCCAAAGTTAAACTAAACGTTGCATTCTCAGTCTTCATTGTGACATCATGTTTCATATGTAAAACGTTTAAGTTTGTCTTTGGATATATCTGAAGAAAAGTTTATCGATTACGAGAACTTTTTATTTCTTCTTTCAGTGCTTATAATTTTTCCAAGTTGATGAATTGAATTTTTTCTTTTTTATTCAGTCTCTAAACGATCGGTTTTTAGCTCACCTGAATTGAAAGCTCAAGTGAGCTATTCTGATCACATTTTGTCTGTCGTCCATCTGTCCGTCTGTAAACTTTTCACATTTTCAACATCTTCTCCAGAACCACTGGGCCAATTTCAACAAAACTTGGCACAAAGCATCCTTTGGCAAAGGGGATTCAAAGTTGTGAAAATTAAGGACCACGCCCTTTTACAAGGGGAGATAATTAGGAATTATTGAAAATTTTTGAGAAACTTTCAAAAATCTTCTTCTCAAGAACCATTAGGCCATGAAAGCTGAAACTCATGTGAAAGCATCCTCAGGTAATGAAGATTCAAAGTTGTGAAAATCATGACCCCTTGGGGTAGGATGGGGTCACAATTGGGGATCGAATTTTTACATAGTAATATATTGAGTAAATCTTAAAATATCTTTTTCTAAAAAACAATTTGCCTAGAAAAGCCTTAACTTTTGAGAAAGCATCTTCAGATAGTGTAGATTCAAATTCGTTAAAATCAAAATCTTAAGGAGTAGGATGGGGCCACATTGGGGATCCAGTTGTACAAAGGAAAACATTTTAATAATTCACAAAAACTGAAATGTTATTATACAGTATATGGTTTTACTTATATGCAAGCATTTTTTACATATTGCTGATTCTTTAGAATTGTTTAGACTTTGGCCCCTGGACGATTCTTGGGCCTCACAAGGGGTTTAGAGTTTGATGTAGGTTTATATCCCGTATATAAACAATTGTTTAGGATCTTTTTGAGAACTGCAATGCTCAACATGTGATATGACTGGTGGGGGGGGGGGGATGGATTTTTATTTATACAGGATCTACATGTATTATACCACTTTGTCCAGATATTTTTGTATTATGACTCCATTAAGCTGATTTTATCATGCCTATTGTTGCTCAGGTGAGTGATGTGGCCCATGGGTCTTTTGATGTTAATGATTTTATTTTCCATCTAAAGTATGTCCCAAGTTATTTTTGCCACATATTTTCTTAAATTATTCTACATTTAATATAAAAAGCTCTGGGTTCAGACGATGTTCATCCAATAGTATAAATAACTAGACTCTTGTTGCTTTAGCAACAAAAAGGTCTTCCGTTCCTCATGTATTAATGTGTAAAAAAAAAATGCATTTCTCTTGTAAAAAGAAAATGGATATAATATATACTGTAAAGGAATTTCCCAGTAATTATTTCTAAAACAAAACAAAAAGACAATAAGTCAATTTTTGAGTACTTTCTGTGACGACCGAAAGTTACGTCGGATCAGACAGAACATAGTGAACATATCTTCATACATTGTTCTGTCTTTCCTCAAAGTTTGGATGTTCAAGTTTTTGTTAGTTATGAGATCTCATTGAGAAAATGTTTTTGTCTCCGGACTGGAAACGGACAAACAGAAAAGATTAAAGAAATTAAAAGTAAATATTTTTAGTACATTTACGTAAGGTATGTTACTGTTCATCACACTGAGTAAAGTGTTAAAAAAGTCTAAAATTTTTAAAAATTTCTTTTGCTTTAAGGCTTCGAGTGAGAACCGGAAGTGACGGACAACCAAATGAAACCCGTAAAACACATGTTCAAGCAAATGTCTATCATCAGTTTAAGTTTTGAATCTTGATCTCTTACAGTTTCTGAGATCTCCGGGTACAATTTTTATAAAAGAAAGCTACCTGAGATATTTAAGATGTCTCACCGGAAGTAGAATTTTTTCGTTTATTTAACCATGTGTAGATGACTTTTTGTATTTCTATCGCTAAAATGTAACTTCCATGCTAAATAACCAAAATATTTTTTTAAAAATAAAATTTTGTTGTACTTCCTGTGACGACCGGAAGTTACGCCGGATAAAACTAAATAGTGTAAACACATGTACATACATAGGTATATCATCCCACAAAGTTTGGTTGTTAAAGTCATTACCGTTTTTGAGATCTCGTCGAAATAAGGTTTTTTGTTTCGGAACAGGAAACGGACAAACGGAAGTGCTCAATGAAAATTGAATTTTATATTTCTTGTATACTTGTCTATCATACATTATTATTTATCTATCTAACTAAAACTATCAAAGGACAACAGTTAAACTGATAAACAGCTTCATTTGTTTGAACTCTTCCGGTGTGGACAGGAAATGACGGTCGACAAAATGAAACCGTTTAAACACATCTTCAATCAAATCTCTATCATCAGTGAAAGTTTCGTGTCTTGATCACTTACATTTTCTGAGATCTCGTGGGTACAAAATTTGTTTTAAAAAAGCTAACTGAGATAATTGAGATATCTCACCGGAAGTAGAATTTTGTTGTTTATTTGACATTGCATAAATGACATATGTAAGGAGTTATATTAATATATTCATTCTCTGTAAAACAAATTAAATACGTAAAAAAAAATAATTTTTGAAGTGCTTCCGGTGACGACCGGAAGTAACGACGAACAAAACAAAATAGTTTAAACTCATCTACAACTATAGGTCTATCATCCCACAAAGTCTGGTTGTTCAAGTCGTTTTCGTTTTTGAGATCTCGATGTAACTAGCTTTTTGTCGCGGGACAGGAAACGGACGACTGGAACTGAATTTTGAAAAAAATGAAAAATATTCTTCGAGGTATTATAATTCTCTACCATGTCTGAAAATTTCAGGAAAATCTATCCAGCCACCTCTGAGAATTTCTGCCGACAAAAAGGGGGGGAAAAAAAATAAGAAGAAGAAAGAAAGAAAGAAAAAACATTACAATCACTATAAGGTCTTCCGTTGGAAACGGAAGACCTTAAATACCAAGATTTCCCCTTTGAAACGCCCCCTCTAGCTTGTCAGGTTTCAATATACGGCTAAAAATAAAAAGTCTATGGGGATTATTCATTCCAAAAGAGATGAAAGTACCCGGATGATAATGTTGAAAAATTGTGCAAGGTATTCTGAGTGACTTCCGAATGGAGAAAAGATGTCATCATTCCCCATTATAAATCTCCGTAAGAAATCTGTTTTCATTCCAGTGAATTTTTACGAGGGAAAAATGATAATGTGTGAATGAAGTTATCTTGGAAATTTTCCCTTTCATTGATTTCAATTGCACTTCTTTCATAGGTATGTGTATTTTTATTAAAAATCATCCAAATGTGCTGCATAAATATCTTGGGACAGACTATAATAATTTGATAAGACATACATGAAACTAGTCATATTTCTTGATTAAAGCACTGCTAAAAGTTGTATAGTTTGCACAGTAAATTATTTTGATCTTAATTACTTTCAATTAAACATTGGAAAGTTTTTGATCGAGCGTCGGGCAAAAAACATTGACAAGCGTCAGTCATTTGATGATCAAGTTAACTTTTTCTTAACACAATGGCAGCCAATATGAGAACACCAGGTCTGGAAAAAAAATGTTTGGCCCTTAGTACCGCTGATTCAACTTTCAGCTCTCATTTTTCACTGATTTTCTTATATATACATGTTACCATTAAGCCTCGCCTGCCTCTCGCTGCAATCGGTAATATATCCATACTATACAGCAAAGTGTTTGTATTGGAGAATATTTGAGAACATACAGCAAAGGTCAAGAGATTATATTCTTAGAAATCAAATATAGAAAAAATTAAACATTTTTAGATCGTTTTTTTGCCAAGTGAGGAATGTGTCTTGTAATATGTTTTACAGTCCGACTGTTTGGACGAGCGGGGGGGATTCCAGTGAGCTTGATTAGAATTTCCAGAAATTCCAAGTTTTTTAGCTGCATGTCTCTAGCTCCAAATTTGAAAAAAATTTGGATGGACAAACTAGGAGCTACAGTTTTGTTAAAAAGTTCCAATTTACGACGCTCAAAAAATTGCGCTAGTTTTGGACCGATTCATCTTATTTCAAATATTTGGTTCCACAAAATTCCTCAGACATTTTACTACAGATATGATCACTTTACTTGCCTCTGATATTGTTTTAACACCATCACCAGCCCTAAAAGGTGAAGTGGTGCAGTTTGTTTACATGTAAAAATAGCGAATCTTGATCTGCACATGAATTTAACATACTTCATTTTCTTAGGTCGGTTAGCATGTTTAAGAGAAAGTCTGAGGCAAGTAAAGACATTAAAGTGACGATACTGTCTGAAGAATTTAATGGTACTAATTTTTTCCACAGAATTTGTGTGGAAATAGGTTAATCAGTCCAAAACTAGAGCAATTTTTTGTGCGCTATAAATTGCAAGTTTTTAACAGGTATGGAACAGTAACTCCCTGATCGTCTATCCAAATTTTTTCAGACCTGCAGCAACAGGTTTTTAAATTTATACATGATTTATCTGACATAACATTTGATATGCATTTCAGAATTATTTGTGAAACCTCAAAGTGCACACACACACACACACACACACACACACACACACACACACACACACACACACACACACACACACACACACACACACACACACACACACACACACATATATAGGTACTACGATGTATTTGATACAACAGCATTTATAAATTTGCCTTATGTATTATTTCAGGCTATTCCACAAAGTCTAAACTTTTCAACATACCAGCCAGTGGGCCAGTCTTTGCCGTTCCAGTCCAAACCCAACCAGGGATTTCATAGGGGGAGGGGAAACAACCGCCGCCCCTTTAGGGGTGGGAAAGGAAGGGGAAACAACTGGAACACTGCCCCGTCAGGACCGCGGTCTTGCCTAATTGTGCTGACCCAGGAAGAGCCTAAAAAGGAGGCACTACCTGGGCCTCAGGAAACAGTAGCCAAGGATTCAACACAGCCGGCTAAGTCCAAACTGTTGCTGCCACAGGATAAATGGGCATCTTCAGGTTTATCGGGCGTTTCTGATGAAAACAGTCAATCTTCTACTCCCACCAGACCAAAAGGTAAATCAGGACTTGATGACTCCTTAGAAATAGGTTTACTTATAGGATTATTTTTGTAACATGTATTATAATACATTGTTTTGAAATTGGCTTTGATTGATTAACTTTAAAAGTTCAAAATTTCATTGATATGAAGAATGTTGGAAACAGAAAGAGAATACTTGAGAATACATAATTTAAATACTTATTGAATACTGAATAAAATTGATATTTTTATCAATGCATATATTGTAATTTATACCCTAATCTATTCCTTATTGAATGTTCTTGAAATATACAATGATCGTTTTTGTAAAAGAACCATCATAGCATAGATCAAAAAAGAGAAATGATGTATAACTGCATTTTTTAGGTGAATTCAACATATTTATAGACAAGGAGTCAAAGGGATTAGACTTAAGCCTTTAAACTTTGTTAGTCTTCATCCTTCTGGGTTGAGTTAAATACTGAACATTCAATTCTCTTTGTAGACAAGTTTTCCCGCTATGCTGACACTGACTCAGATTCGGATGAAGGATCTGACGTCCAGCATTCCTCAGATGAAGAAGAAGAGCTAGAAGAAAATGGAAATCACAGCGACAAAGAAAACCACAAAACTTCATCTAATTTGGAGGATAGGAGTCCTGAAAACAGGCTCGCTGACACACAGTCTCCTTCTCCAGAATCCAAAAGGAGAAGAAAAAACTCGTCTGCCAGTGCAAAATCAGAATCCCCTGCAATAGGACAGAGCCAAAGACAGAAAAGTCTGTCAAGTTCACCGGACAGACCTGCCAGCAGCAACTCCTCAAGATCAAGTTCTGTGGCCAGTCAGAGTTCACAAAAGGGATCTCCTGTAGGATCAAGACCAAGTTCTCGTGCAAGTAGACATTCTAGGAAAAGTTCAAATTCTGGTTCAAGACAGAGTTCTCGTGCTAGTAGACATTCAAGGAGGAGTTCAAACTCTGGTTCAAGACCAAGTTCTCGTGCTAGTAGACATTCAAGGAGGAGTTCAAAATCTGGTTCAAGACCAAGTTCACACACAAGAAGGCATTCTGGAGACAGATCACGTTCAGGTTCAAGGTCAAGTTCAGGTCAAAAGCAATCTAGATCTCAAACAAGCTCAAAAGCATCTCTCAAATGTGCTTCTCCATCTCCACAACCTAAACATCCATCAGGGTCTCATACAACCTCTTCAAAATCTATTCCCATTGAGGGACACAGTGATATAGTGACTCTATTGCAAAGAAATACCTCCCCATCTCGATCAAATCGAAGGAGATCTATATCACCTAAAAGAACATATTCTTCAAGGTCAAGAAGTTACTCAAGTAGAGAAAAGTCGCCCAGACAAATCAGAAGCAGGAGTAGATCAATCTCTTCAAAGAGAAGAGGAAACAGATCCCCCTATTACAGGAGGAGGAAATCCTTCTCGAGAAGTCGATCACGGTCACCCTACAAAAGACCACTGTCTCCATATGGGAGATATAAAAGCAGGTCAAGGTCTAGAACTCCTAAAGGATTGTATCGCCGAAGTAGAAGTTTTTCCCCAAGGAGAAGCAGAAGCAGGTCTTTTTCTCCGAGACCTTTCTCCCCACGTCTTCGTAAGCGCAGTCGATCCTTCACCCCTCACCGATGGAGCAGGTCCCCATCCCAGTCAAGACAGAGGGTGAGATCACCCCTACCAAGACAAAATGCTAGACCCAGATCAAGAAGTAGGTCATTTTCTCCCAGGAGGCTGCCATTGAAGAGAGCTAGAAGCAGGTCTAGGTCTTTTTCACCAGACAGGCGAGGAAAAGTATTCAGAAGGTCTCGAAGTAGGTCATATTCACCTAAACATTTAGTGTATTCACCTTACAAGTCTCGTTCGCCATTAAGGAGGTTCCCATCTCCACCCTTACGGAGAAGGTCAAGGTCTCCATTAGCAATGAATGACAGAGGTTCATATCGTAGATCTCCATCTCCTCAGAGCAGACAATCATTTTTAGGAAGTAGGCAAAGATCTCTTTCACCTGCCAAAAGAAATAATTGGTCACCAAGACCAGGCAGGAACAGGTCACGAAGTCCCAAAAGGAAAGCGTATGGCTCACCTGAAACAAAATCTCTGTCTCCCTGGAAAAGAGATCCAAAAGGAAGAGAAATGGACCCGAAGGAGAAAGGAAAATCCAGTATTGTAGATAAGATGTTACAAATAGCCGGGCAATCTCAAAAGGGAAGGATGAGTGAGAATTCATATGATGAAGTAAGAAGCAGGGATGATAAAAGAGGAGGCGACAAAAAGTCCATGAAAGACAAAGATTCAAGACAGCCTGTCAGTGAACGTGTATCGGTTACTGTGAGTGAAAACAGTGTTAAGGAGAGAATATCTGTAAGTAAGACGGAGAGTGGTAGGACAGTTCCAAGTAAAAGTGATAGAAATGTTTCAGATGGAAAGGATGTGGAATTGTTCGAGGCACGGAAAAGAAAATTTGAAGCTTCTTCAGAAGTTAGTGTAGAAAAGAAGAAAATATCTTTGAAGGGAATAATTCCAAGCAGTAAAGAAAAACAAAGCAGCAAAGGACACAGTGAAGGACACAGCTACAAAAGGACGAGGTTATCTTCAGATGCAAAGGAGAAGAAATCGTCAAAAGACAACAGAAGTGAGAAAAGTGCCAAAAAGACAAGTAGTGAAACCAGTAAAGGTGCAAAGATTACACCTCACAAACGTAAAAGCCGAGAATCTGTAAAGTCAGTGCGACAAAGTGAATCTGAGGATTCTGATGAGGATACAAGTAATACTTCTTCTTCAGAGGACTCTGAGAGTGATTCAGATGAAGACACATGGAGAAACAAAAAGGCTGCAACTTCTGAGAGGAATCAAGACGATATAGACCGAGAGAGAAGGAAAAGACTGGAAGCTGTCAGAGAGAAAGAAAGGGAGGAATACAGAGCCCAGCGAGAGGAGAGAAGGAAAAAGGAAGAAGAGGAGAGGAAAAAAGAGGAAGAGAGGAGGAAAGAGAAAGAAGATGAGAGAAAAAGACAGAGAGAAGAAAGAAAAAAGTCTGGGGAAAATAGGAAAGATTCTGTGAAGACAGAAAAGAGAGAACGTGAAAGCAACAAAGGGAACAGGGAATCCAAAGTGAAAGAACATAGGAAAAAGCAATTTGTTGAAATGGAAGGTAGTGATGATGAAGAAAGTGCCACAAGAAATAAATCAGTTCCTATGACCAGCGTAGTGCTACCCACCAAAAGAACAGACAGTGCCAACAATCACAAGACAAGTCGAAGGATTGTGTCTTGCAACAATGAAGAAGATGATGCTGAAACCAGGAGGAAACTGTCAAAGACCGATGCCAGACATTTAATACGCACAACTAACAAGAGCAGTAAGAAGGAGGATGAAGGACAAGAGGAAGAAATAGAGGACAGCCCGAAACCATTCAAGAAGGAAGGCAAAGCCAGTCCTGTTGTGATATTTCAGTACGACACAGGTATAACAAGTCAGATAGCTTTTTATGTTTTGGTTTTATTTCTTTATACCGAGTACTTAATATTTGGGTAACTGTTCTAATTCTATTATTTATCAAGACTATATATTTTGACTTTAATCTATTCTATATTTGTTAGTTTATACTTTTGGGGCCAGTATTTCATTGTAAAGGATATTTACAGAATCATATTGTACTGCTGTCTTTAATACATGGATTGGAATCTTTCAGTTACACAGAAACCAAACCCAGCAGAAGATGTATCTACTAGTCGACTGTCAGTCCACGCTCGCCTGGGACTTCCTGTTGACGTCAAGAAAGTCAAGAAAAACAAGCGCACTGTGCGTGAAGTTTCTCCGGAAACCAAAAGTAAAACAACATCCCCCCACAGTAGGGCAACAGTAATCAGTACAAAGAAGGTCGTGTCAGGTATGAAGCGTTTGCAATACTGACTGGTAGTGCCATGTTCCATTCTATGGTTTCAATTTGGGCATCAATTTTCGTGGATTAAGTGAAAATCAGCATCAAGTAAAAATATATTCATGGCCAGTAATCCTCCTATCAATACAACGTGTTAATAAATATTGAGCTTCAATAAATGTTTGATTTCTTGGATCAACTCAACAGTGAAATCTAATCCACGAAAATTCATATTCCACGAATGGTGACGAAACTACAGTACTGGTACTTATAATGATGATTGCGCATTGTCAGAATCTAAATTTTTCAGTAACATGTGTAAGCAGAGTAATTTTTACTGCACATCTTGATTTAACAAAGGCATGATATGTTAAAAATATGTTGCCTATCAAATGGCATGTTAAAACTATAATTGAATCATTGAAGATTGTGGCACAATTTTGAAAAATCTGTAGGCAATGTAAATGATAAATAAGAAGTATTAGGTCAAAGCATTTACATAAATCAAGATGGGAACTTGATAAAATACAGTATTTTAAAGAAATCTATGAAAGCATTTTCATATGTTTCTTTTATTGATAATTACACCATACTTTGATAAATAATTTGCTATCTATAGTTATTTCCCTTTTGTTAGGTGAAACTGGAAATTTGGATGCCAGGATTAAGCTTATCAAGAAGAGGAATGTTGAGATAGAAAGAAGAGAAAAAGAAATAAAGAAGGACAGAGAAATATTTGGATGACAATGGAGAATCGACTGTGATTCAGTACTTTTGGTTGACCAAGGAAAATCGTGTGTAAATTTTCATATGCATACTTATTGACTTTGAACAAAGGAAATGTGTTGTACATGGATTTCTGTAAATCTTTTACTGTAATTCATCCTGAACAATGATGGGTTAAATTTTTGTACATAAAAATACTTGTCTTATTTCAGGTAGATAGTAGCTGTGCTTGTACATTATTTGCCATAAGGTTTTAATATATGTAAACAAAAACAATATAAACAAAAAATAAACCCAACCAAACATCAATAAATGGTAGTAAGTGCTTTAAGATTGTTTTGTTTGTAATGGTTTTATATTAAACTTCCAAAATTAGCATTTGATTACTTTCATAGAGTTTCTCACTTATGATGCTGGTTCTGCATGTGTACATGTGTATTTCTCTGTAATTGTGTGTTCTAATTTTCATAGGCATGTGGCACTACAGAAAAGCAAATTGTATAGAATATACATCATTATTTGATTATTGTGGATGGCTTCCAGTCATTTTTCAATCAACTTTTACATTCAACTGCCAATTTTCATATGATGCCAATTTAAAAAAAAAAACATTTCAAGAAAAATTTAGTTTATTGTTGCAGGTCTATGTGAATGAAGTGTAATACATAGATGTATGCTAGGAAATTCATTTACTTTTATAATGAAAATTCTTGCATTTATGAGTCTATAAATATTGATTATGTGAACATAATTTTGCAAGTACATTTCTGAGCCAATGCATTTATTTTAATAAGGATTATTGTGAAATCATTGTTTTTAGTGGTGGCTTATTGGGTCTAGATTTTGTTTATTCCTCTTACCGCTGAATTTACCTACCCTGAATTTACCTTCTCACAAAAACTAGATTTTTTTTCGCTGCCCATAAAAATTAACCACCACCAATTAAAATGATTCCATAGTGACTGCCAAATTTGATGTTGTATTTAAATGTAGCATTGTTTTAACATAATTTGTATGTTAGTAATCTTAACCAGGAAGCTTTCTCTCACGTTCAGGTTGTACCAGTAATCTGTAATTGACTTTCACTTTGTCGTACACTCATCAAATGTTACATTTTATCATAATGGTATTTTGTAAATCATGTGTATCTCATGAAACATTATATTCAAGACATACTCAAGCACTAGCATCTAATGCAGTTGACTTAATGTTGATAAGATGATTAGAAAATATAACCAGCTTGGTTTGGTTGCACATTTCTTAAATGATGTTTATAAATGCACCGAAATTCATAACATAATTTGATAAGTTTAGAAGTTGTTAATAATAGGAAATATATTGGGTAATAATACCCAGTGATGTAAACAAAGAGAACTTTTTCCGTCCACAATACCTGTATGTATTTTGCAGTTCTGAAATGCTATTTTCTCTTGCTTATTATATTCTAAGGATTAATATCATCAAGAGAAGTCTTGACTATGATTATATGTAACTATATGTAATACTATATAGTACAATGTACAAAGTCATTCTAAGGGTGTTTTTGATATTTCAAGTTAATTGTGCAGCAAGTTGTATGAAATTAAAAGGTCATAGTTTACACTTATTTCTGTCCAAGATGTATCTTGTATAAAAAAAAACCTTATTTGTCATGTATGTATGTACTTACGAACCAACTTCAACGCAGTTCTTGAAATATGAAGAAAATTAACAATATAATTCAATATTGCATGATTTATTTCATCAAAATTCCTTATTTTTCAGGATCAATTTGTCATTTAAATTATATTTTACTGTTTATCGCAAAGTCTTGGCTCTTAAAAAAAGTGTAAAACCCCAATGAACTCAGAGCTTTTAAATACTGCACTTTAATAGGCATTTATCTTTCTTTACCACCCTTTTACAATTACTTAGTTTAGCATAACCATATGTTTGCATTTCAGGGATCAGCTATTTTAGTTTGTATTCAGACATCTGTTAATGATGTTTTAAGTTTTGTTTCTTACATGAATCATGTAAGACAAGAATCCCCATTGTCTTTCAGATTTCAGGAAACCCTGTAAATTACCATAGCAACTGGACACCGGGAGAAGCAGTTTAACTGTGAAGTTAACCGTATTGTGGCTTTTTTTTTCAGATGGAAAGTTGAAAGCAGTATACACATTTCATATTGGTGCTACTTGTATGTTGATTTGTTTAAACATCTTTAAAGTTAACTGAACTGTTTAGCATTCAGTTCAGGTTAAATTCTAGCCAACTCTATAATGCTTTGGTTGGTGCTTTGCAATCAATGGCCTTATAAAAGTGTTTAGATGGGTTGTAGCAACTCTTATGTACTTCTAAAACGAGTAGATAAAAAGGAAGAAAAAAAAGATGGACACAAGAAGTTTTACAACGATGATTTACAATGTTATATTGAATAGTGCACTCTGATCTCATATTTGTTATTGTTATATAATTTTATATGTTGTTTTTTGTTTCAGGAATAAACATTTTTGCCAAAAAAAAAAATACGTATCTTTTTATATTTTGTCTTTATTATGTAGAGGAGGGGTGACAACTTCATAGCCAAGTTTTTTTAAAATAATAAAAATATAGACCTCACATATGGACAAGTGAGAGGCCAAGGTCATTTTGGAGGTCGTTTATGATTGTTAAATTTGCTAACCTTGCGTACACCAGCGGTGTGTTCAGCAGAATGGGGTGCGGTACTTATAAGCATATCGTCAAACAAATAATGAAATGAAATATATCCAACATATAAAGTGGAAATTATTTTATACATCTGTGTCTTTATGTTAAATCTCGCATAAAATCGGTGTTTTTACATTTTATGTTTTGGTTCTGTTTTTTATTTCATCAAAATTTTTATTTTTGTATTCGTATATACAAAGTTTAATTTAAATTCTTTCAATAATTTTTCATTTTCGTGGTTCTGTTTTTTATTTCATCAAAATTTTTATTTTTGTATTCGTATATACGAAGTTTAATTTAAATTCTTTCAATAATTTTTCATTTTCGTTCCGTGTTTCACAAAGAACAGAAAAACAATTCTGGGAATGTAGTTATATAAAACGATTTCCCACCAAAATTGAATTTCCGTGTATTCCACTTTACCAAATACCAATATCATCGGTCTGGCACCGCCTTTGTATATCAAACAAGGATATACATGTAACTTCAACTTTGACGGAAAACAGTGTATATGGAAAAAAAAATGCACTATATATCATACAAAACTAGAATTCACACAAGTTCTTTCATGTTGAGTGGCGGAAACTCTAAATTAATGAAACAAATAGTACCTTGCGGGAAAGATAATAAATATCTAAATCTATAGATAGCATATTGATGTAACAATTTGAGGATACCATAAACCTATCTGTCCTGCTGGGCATATGCGGGAATGAATCACCCCCCCCCCCCCCCACCCCCAACAATGAATGATGTGAACTCCGGACCCCGGTAAATGGACCGAAAAAAAATGTTCGAATTTCTGTTTTATATTTTACGACTCAAACCTAATTAAAAAATGTGGTATATGAAACATTTTATAAGGACTTTAAGATATATTAATCGGAAGTTGAATATCGATTATTAATTATGACGTAAGTTACAAAGTTATTATAATGTTATGGTAATGTGACGCACGATATATAAAAATGTTCAATTTATTCATTGACAACACCATCATACATTGGCATATATAGTCATTAATACAACAAACAAGCACAATACATAGAACATACATAAAATGAAATAAAATCGTCCCAGAGAGGATTATCAGTTATGTTGAAGTTTTTCTTTTCTAATATCAAAACACTTTTTCAGAGAGTTACATCTCATGTTACCATGCTAGTAAGTTTTGTAAGAAGAAATGAAGAAAGAAAGCGTAGATGTTTGGCCATCTTCCCAAGTATATATAATTAGTTGTGATATTGTTCATAATTATGCATATAAAGAATCAATTATTTCAATATAGAAAACCCGGACATTTACCAATACAGAACCATTAAGCACTGAATGTTCGATGTTGAACATTGATATGAAAAAATAAAACGCCGTTTGTGGTATCTATAAGCGAGTTTAATTTTAAAAAGCAATAAGTCTCGTATTAGCGAATAATTTTTTCATCATGGAACCGTAGAATCCAGTCTACTGCTAGTAAACCCTGATTTAAGTCTGAGATAAAGTAATATGACCTCTGATGCAACATCAAGTGCCCACAGCGGAATTTGAACCAGCAACTTTTGGGTTACTGGCCAAATGCCTTTGCCATCATAGGCACGTGTTCCACAAATCACACGCAGCAGCCGTTTGAAAGTATGCTTGATATATGCACTAAAACAGGTAATTAATAGGACAATACCTAGTTTTAGTGGTTGTATTTGAAATCAATACATAAGAAAACATAATACTGTAAACGAACTTTTATTCGCGTGCGAGAAATTTTCGCGAGCTTCGCGAGGGCCTCGTCATCGCGAATATATCTCGCCGCGAAACAGTCGTTGTCGTATGGTTGTCATAACAAGACGCGTCTGGATAAGGCTTTCTCGCGAACATTAGTCGTCGCGAACCAGTTTATCGGAAGTAAATCGTGAAATGAAGTCATCGCGAATAAAAGTTGATTTACAGTTTATAACGAATTTCGATTCTTTTGAAAACAAGATTATACTATGACAACTCAGTCTCTGTGCGGTAAACATGTGACCTATGAACAATTTTGATAATGCTTCATCAGTAATGAAAGATTATTAGAATTTTGAAACATGTATCACCTTGCAAACAATTTGAAAACTCTGTATAATACCGCACTATTAATAGAATTGTTAAATTTCTGAACTTTCGTAAAACGGAAACGGTTTGACACCTGGAAAACGCAAATATATAGGGAAGTATTTCTAAGGCAGAAAGATTGCTTCTTATATAACGCCTGGACAACAATGATGCATACAGCATACAATCAAGCTAACACAATTGGTTTGTTGAACCTTATGGATACTGCATACATCCACATCTTGAGGAAAACAACGGTGTGTGTTTTCTGAGTTTTTGTTTGTTTGTTATTTTTTTTATTCAATTATTTATTAGTCATACTTTGTGTCCATAAGATATAAACCGTTGCTATTCTTCAAAATAATTTACCAATTTTATATATATCACAAATGATTTTTAAATCTTTATTCTTTGTTTTTACAATTTTCCTTAGCTAAAAATGTCATAGGCCCACAAATTAATCAAACGCCAGCTTAAAAATTTTCTACATATATGCAACTGACTTTTCTGAATTTCAATATGTTGATTTTTTTTCTTATATGTAACATATGAATCTGAAGACAACAAAATTAATGTGATACAATGCAACAGGAATGTTGGAAAACTTATTATATACTAGTACATGCATAACAATCTGTAGTTTTACAAAGGTGTGTTTTTTGTGTTGACAGATTACAGAATGGAACACATTTTTCGAGTATCAGAAGTCCTGTACGTGGGCCTGTGTTGTAAATTAGGGACTCCTACAATAGTGACCCTCAGGAGGGAGGTGATGGATATGGAATTAATAATACAAACACCAGCAAGGAAACGTCAAGGAACCATGTTTACGATCAGTGGAAGTTATAGAGAAGGATTCAGGTTCAAATCCTCAGACCAAGATACCATGGTCTGGAATCCATCTCACAAACTGATTTGTGAGATGTCACAATTGAAAGACTTCGATGCTTCTGACCTGGATGTCATTCTCATGGAACATTCCGGAACTCCTCCTGGATTCGTGAGACTGAAACTCTTGACTCCATTTAATAATTTACTATTATTATCATCAGCAGTTACACACCGACATTTTTGCTATCTATCCAGTGAGAAATTTAGAACACAAGGGTTTTATCTTTGCAGGATAAAGATAAGAGAAGGAATGCAAACCCATGGCCCTTGTACGAATTTTTATATCGATGGTACTGAGCATGACTTTGCCTGGTGCTTTGCTTGCCAGTATTGGCCCCAAACTGCCCTCGCCTGGATTGCTAGATGTCAAGAAAAGGGATGGCCGGTGCAGAGTGTACTGAATGAAATAACATCAACCGGATGTCACGTTATACCGATTGGAAGTAACGTAAGCTCTAATGAGTATGAACTGGAATGGAGACTTTCATTTTCTCAAGCAGAACAAATACTGGTTTATTCAATGAACCACACTCAATTCCTGTGTTATGGAGTTTTGAAGATCTTTTTGAAAGAGGTATTGAGTTCAACGAACCAAGGATCCTTAATTTGTTCCTACTTTCTGAAGACCATTCTATTCTGGGAGATTCAGAACGACCCTGACAGCTTATTTTGGCGTCCATCAAATTTAGTGACTTGTTTCTGGATTTGTTTTAAACGCTTGTATAAGTGTGTTCTTGATTCTAATTGTCCAAACTTCTTTATACCAGAAAACAATATGTTTAAACATAAAATAGTCGGTTCTCACAGAGAAGCGTTGTTATCCCAGCTTAGTCGTTATTATAAAATGGGCGTGGCCTGTCTGTTCCTCAGTCCTACTTTTATGACCATTCTAGAGCCCGCATTGAGTAGTCCATCGTTTGTGATACCATCCTCAGAGGGAGATGTCATGTCGCTCAGACGTCTAGATCAATGAGTTAGAAATGAATTATTTAAACGACAAAATCTACCGAAATCAATAGAAGAGTGTTTCATGATACTGAAGTCGATCACTAACTTGGTACAGCTACCCCTCTCTCAGTTCCAGTCTTTGGCATTACAGTATGCTATAGCTAACGGTTTTGTCCAGACGGCCTTTATACTTGCAGATCACTCTGCCATCAACCAAAATAAAACTTTCTACATCCTAGACAGACGGATCGTCAACGTGCTGAAACTGTCTTCAAGGATAGGTCCCGTGTCTCAGTTACTATATCTAGGAGTCTATTACTACCGAACAGGTCGATATAACAAAGTTCTCAGCATTGCTGAACTATGTCAGAAGAGATTCTCACAACCCTTTGTCTTGCACTTTGATAATTTAACAAGACACCGATATTTGGAGAGTGTCGGTATGCATTCTTTGGGTCAACGTATGAGGAAAGCCTGGATGTCTTATATAAGCTTTTGTAATTCAATACCTTTTCTTGCAGAATTATATTTTGAACAGCAGGAAGGCACGGCAACAGTACCTATCTCCCCATTTGTGTTGGTTCACATGATACGTGTGTTGTGTTACTTCAGACTTGGTGACATGTCCAATTCTCTACAGTCACTGACAGACCTACAGACCATGCTGCTCTATGAAGACGGAACGCATGTGCTTTTAGATATTAGGGATATTTCTTGGCAGATACTGGGGATCTGTCAGCACGTTGTTGGGGATCTACACGGGGCGTTACAGTCGTATAGAGAGTCTCTGAGACAGAAACCTCGTCATAGAATACAGAAAGCTACTGAAATTAGAATTGAACTGGTTCTTCAACAGTTACTCGAAAGATACTAATTATCAAAATGACAGATCAAATTAAATTTAATAAAATTATTTTTTTTTTACTTTATTAGACTTAGAAATTCCCTTACTGACATAGAAAACGTAAAGATATAAAGAATGTTTATGAAAACTTCTTTAGGTCCCGTATGTTTAATTATGTAGCCGTAATATACATGTATTGTATTTGCTGAGGTGCATATAATAAGAATACATCCTGCATGGAGATCCAATCACAAACAGTAGAATGATATACGTCTTCTTTAAACAAAACGAGTAATAGTATAAAGTGGACATTAACTGGTGAAGTCAATTGCAGTGATGGATATATGATAGTAATTCTCCCACTCAAACGGGTTTTGAATGACTTCAGAGTATAAAGATATGATGACATGTTCAGAGTGTAAAACTGGCTACCTGTCACAAAAAGTCTTTATAATAATATGATATGCAAGTCTAAATGTATTTAATAACTTGATAGCTCAAATTAAAGTTTCTTAATAATTTACCCGAGTAACGCTAATCAATGTGCGCTAAAATTTGCTGAAATGACATGAAAAATAAAATAATAGAAATATGTGGTACCCATTTGATGTCATATTTCCTGATGCGTAATGCTATGGTGACAAAAAAATTACTATACATAGGATTTTATTATGCTTTTTAGCTCATCTGAGATGCTTACGTCACTACATTCACATTTTCTGCACAAGCAGTTCCATACCCACTCACAAAATTTGTTTTAATGGTATATTTCATTAGTCGGAAATTGACAAGTTTAGTTATTATTATACCTCAATATGATTATTCTATATAACGCGTCATCTGATTGGTCTAGAGAGTCACGTGACAGGGCGAACAAAACGTCGTGTCTCCCGGGGAATAAATATCGTGTTTCATATCAATATGAGCAATATGTTGACAAATATGATTAAATCAAAAATATTTAAGCATTTAAATTCTCTTTATACCACAAAAACAAATTTTACTATATTTGATTCGAATTTATGAAAGAAAAGAGAGACAATAAAAAACCCCAATCCATCACGACGTTTTTGCTTTCGACAAGTCAAAAAATTATTAGAAATCGACGTATTTTATAATCATATGTTGTTCGATATAATAAAACTTTTATTGCATGAATGTTCGGGAAATTTGAAGATTTATTCCCCCAGAAAAATCATATTGTCTCGGGCAAAGCCCTCGGGAAATATGATTTTTCTTGGGGGAATAAATCTTCATATTTCCCTCACCATCGTGCAATAAATGTTCTCAGGGATGTCAAATGTAGGTTATTGTTCAGTTTTTGTTTTTGTTCAGGATTTGATTATTTAAACGAATAATATTCATACAAAGAAAAGGGAAAGATGATAAAGATTGAACTTTAAAAAAAAATCTGATAGAAAATGTTATCATTGCTTGATTTAAAAAAAAAAAAACCCGGATTCTTATTATAAGTGAGTCTATGACTTATCCTGATCAGTCAACTGACAATTAAAACTTTTGCATTTACAGAGGATAATAACTTGAAAAATTCATATGTGATATTGTGTATGAAAGATATGAATAATAAAGTTCATATGATTTTTTTTAATTTTCACATACGTCTTCAATGATGGCATTTAAAAATGAAGCCCAACATATCGTGGAATGTAATCTGTGTCAGCAACCAGTCTCCTTTTTCTGCAGACGATGCGGGGTCAATCTTTGTGATCCCTGTGTCTTAAAACACCTTCGCGTGAAATCTAAAAACGGTCATGACATCGTAGATTTCGTCGGTAAGGATGATGACGACACATGTCACTGTGATTCCCACCCCCAAAACGATTGTTGTGCGTACTGCAAAACTTGTGATATTCCGATATGCATTCTTTGTGTATCTATCAAACACAAATCGCACGAAATATCCGAGCTAACCGATAAAATTGAAGAACTTTTAAAAGTTATTGCACGGGAAACTGGGAGACTTCAGTCATACAGACAAGAACTAGAAAAATTTCTTGAACACACGACAAAGACTTTGTCCTCGATATTCTCCTTTTACACACAGAAGAAAAATAAAGTTACAGCACGGGGAGAAGAGTGGATCAAACTGATAGAGACGACCGTGAAGAAACTTCACCAGGAACTAGATGACATGAAAAAAGAGCACGAGGATGTATTGCAGACACAGAAGAAAGAGTTCGAAGAAATGATTAGAAAAGTGGATGAAATGAACAGGAAAGCTATGAAATATCACAAATCAAAAAACGTCTCAAAAATGCAGACATTTATAGCCGTGATCGAGAAACAAGAAACATTGAGCGAGTTCTCTCAGTATTCCTTTCCGACATTCTTTGAATGTAAAATAGATGCAAATTATTTGCAAACTTATTTTGGATACGTTGAAAAATTCCAGGAAAACAAAACCTCACTCATAGGAAAGAAACTTACAGAATTTGACTTTTCGGTTAAACAATATTGGAGGTACCAACAGTTTCGTCCGTTATAGATACAGGGTTCCTTGCTGCTGATGTCGAATATCGTCTGTATGACATGGCTGTTACTGACGATAACAAAGTGTGGATGGGAGGAGAAAGCAGTCAGCTGAAGTTGTTTGATATCCAGGGACCCCTCCACCACACCGTCACCATTACTGACACAGGCTTGTACTTAAGCATGTACAATAAACATGTCGTTTACATTGATCATAATGATAGCGCCGTGAAAATGGTATCTGACGCTGACACTGTTAACAACATGTTTACTACCGGGGACTGGGAGCCATACGGCGTCACAAGCACCGCGTCCGATGATCTACTCGTCTGTCTCTGCAAAGACGATCAATCTAAAGTCGTCCGATACAGCAGTACTGGTACCGTGCTCCAGGAAATCCAGTACGACTCTCAATGTCAACCTCAGTACAAAGACGCGACTTACATCACTGAAAATGTCAACGGGGACATCATTGTAACTGATATAGAGATAAACGCAGTCATTGCTGTCGATAGATTGGGCATATTCCGATACTCATACTTGGGGAAGGACACTGATTTTGACGTTTGTTCAGTCACAACTGATTCTGTCGGTCACGTCATTGTTACAGATTTTGGCGGTGACAAAATTCACATCCTGGACAGGGACGGACGATTCCTGAGGTACGTTATTTTTGAGGGATGAATAAAAAATCCTCGGGGCGTGTGCATCCTTGGTCACAGTGAGATGATGGTAGGAGAGTGTAAGACCGGTATAACCAAAAGAATCAAATACACAGAAGAATGAAAACATCAGTTTTATTTTTCAACTCAACATGTAATGTGCTTTTTACAAATTTCACATATTTATTTCAAAATTTTAATATAACAATCAATAAAAGGAACATTTAGATGAGTGAAAAATGAAAAACAAAGCATTCTCAGAAGTCCTCCTTTTTAAAGACCATTATTATCTGGGAGATTAGGAACGATTATGACAGCTTATTTTTGCGTTCACCGTTGATTTGTTTTTTGGGTGTGTTTCAAACGCTAGTGTAAGTGTGTTCTCAATTCTAATTGTCCCAACTTCTTTAAACCAAGAAGAAAATGTTCGAACACAAAAATAGTTGGTTCTCAACGAGAAGCGTGTGTTAATATTCCAGCTTAGGTAGTACAATAAAAAGAAGTGACCTGTCTGTTCCCCAGTCCTACTTTCAGGAGACTGCACTGAGTAGTTTATCGTTTGTGATACCATTTTCAGAAGGAGATAATATGTCGCTCAGAGGTCAACATCAACGTATTAGAAATTAATTATTTAATCGACATTATCAGTCGAAATCAATAGGACTGTTTAATAGTATTGAAGTCGATCAATAGCTTAGATCAGCTATTTCTCTCTCAGTTCCAGTCTATAACATTACAGCATGCTGCAGCTAACGTTCTTGTCCAGGCGACCTTTATTTTTGTTGATCACTCTGCAACTGACAAGATAAAACTTTCTACATCCTAGATAGACGGCTCGTCAAGGTTCTGAAGCTGTCTTCAAGGATCGGTCCCGTGTCTCAATTACTTCATGTTGAAAAAAGGCCGATATAACTACATGTGTGTTCTCAGCATCACTGAATTATATCAGAAGATATTCTCACAACCCTTTTTATTGCACTTTGATAATTTAACAAGACACCGATATTTGGAGAGTGTCGGTATGCATTCTTTGGGTCAACGTATGAGGAAAGCCTGGATGTCTTATATATGCTTTAATTTGTAATTCAATAACTTTAATGGCCACTCAGCCATTGCTCTTTGAAATCAACAAGATTTGTCTGGTTTTTGAGCTAAGACTACGCAATCTGTGTATATTTCACTTGAAACCAGCGCCAGTTTTAACCTTTTTGACGCAAGAAAAAAGGTATACCTTTAATGTTAACATTTAAGGTACGCCTTTGCTCTAAAAGGGTCCGAGGTCTGGTGTATATTTTTCATTTCCACATTTTAATTTCGAGTATTTTGTTACAAGATAAGTCGTATTATTTTGCAATTCGTTCAAAGGAGTACTTACCCGAAGTGAGTTCGTAAATACCCAGCACATAGTTTAAATGAAAATACATAGAGCTTGGTCAACACAAATAAATTACAATAATTATTACAGCATAAAACTGTTTTTTTTTTTATTTAACATTAATTTTGCAGGGCGACCTTATATAAAGTTCTGTTCTTCGACCCTTACTTTCCATATAATTATATTTTTGGATCGGCCCTTTAGTTTAAGAAATATTTTATTCAAAAATATACATATAAGTATATAAGTGAATGTGGATTGAACAGCAGACAAAAATAGTCTATATTAGTTCTCTCCATAATCGCAAGATCGGCCCTTTGCCTTTGTTATAATCAAAGAAGGGGACCTGGAGTATCAAAAGGAATTAATTTGTTTATAAGAAATTAAATAAATGTAAGATTAATAAAGAGCTGTCGACTGTTTAAACATTTTGCATCTGGCAAATAATTTAAGGGTATTCTTTTTCATAACATGAAAATATTCGGGTGAAAAATGCAAAAGTTTACCCACCCCTAGCCCCGGTAAAAATTTTATTCTAGATTCCTGACTGCTAAACCCACATACAGCATTAATAATTTTTTCACAAATATCATATAAACATCATGACATGCAATTCTTGGCCCCTCTCCAAATTAAGATAATAATAATGTCTTTAGATGAAAATCAATGCCGTCAGACAAATATGACAAATCTACCTTATTTTATGATTATTTCAACGAGACGGACAATCGTTTGCAATGGATTCCAGGACTTTGTCACATTTTGTTTTAAAAATCGTCGGATGAAACTCAATTATGAATATTTTTTACTACTTCCCTTATTTAAAATTACACTAATTTTACGGCTTTTTAGGGATATAATAAATGTACATGTACTGGGTCTCACTCCTTCAATTGAAAGATTTTACGATGAAAATCAAATACATGTATATAAAAATATTATGATAAATTATGTGTAAGTAGTCTGAATACATTTAAATAAAATGTACGATGAACTCAATTTCATTTCCACTCCAACATTAAGAAGATCAACTGAAAAGTATCATCACAAGAAATCCTTATCAAACTTACTACATCCATGTATTACCAGTTCCGTCAACAAGGCGGACATTTTCTTGGGTTATAATATTGGGTCCTACCTCGGATATAAAATTACATCGGGTTAAAAATACTGTGAATTATTTGCATACAACATTTAAATGGGGCGGACCTTTTCTTATATTATAATATTGGGTCCTACCCCCTTGAATCAAAATGTAATTTAGATGAACATTAATACATGTACCAATATGTATTCACTATTAGTACCTCCTTCTTTAACTACATGAATTAATATTTTTTTCAACGGGCGGACATTTTCTTGAGCCATATTGCATCCAGTACATCAAAGAGGCGGACCTTATCTTGAACCACAGGGACCAAACCCTTTTTGACATTAATTTCAATGTAACATGGTTACATTGTCAAAATTAATTTCAAAACGGGCTTGGACCCTGTGTCTTGAACTATAATATTGCTTCCTACCCACTGAATCAAAAGATCATTATTAGATAAAAGTCAATGCAAGAATCAACTATTTTCCTATTTAACCATTATGCCAGTATTTCATCGGGGCTGATCTTATCTATGGATATGAAAATTAAGCCTCTCCCCGACATGGAAGTCAGAGAGAGAGAGAGAGAGAGAGAGAGAGAGAGAGAGAGAGAGAGAGAGAGAGAGAGTTATTAACCTATACCAATACAAGAATGCTACTCTTGGACACCATCACTTTTAATACGGACGTCAATATTTTACTCCATGGGGATACATATTTTTCATTTAATCGTGTTTTATTCCCTATAATAAAGGGCAACAGAAAAGCTTTAACTTTCAGATCCCAGAAAATTAACATCCACGAGCATAGAAAAGAATTTGAGCCAAAATTAAAGCTCACCTACCAACCCCGGCTTCTTTTATCACGAGGGAAAATTTGAGTTCTGTTATTCAGCATTTAGAGGTAAATCTTTTTTCCTTATGGGTTTGGGGTGGGTAGCTAAGAGAACACTTCTTTGTGGGTATTTAGAATCACCCCGCGTTCCGTTATGCAGTGTACGAAACATCAATGAATAAAACTACCCAACAGTCATCATCAGCAGTATATAAATTATCTATATGCAAAATTTTAAGAGGAAATATTATACATTAACAAAGTAATGTGATTTAATTAATGTATTCGCTAACCTTTACGGAAGGAATTGCATGGTGAAAGCGATGTCCAGAAATTTCTCATTTATACTGTAGCCTAACTATTCGAAGAAACTTGACAAACTGTGTATTGATAAATCGACAATTTCATTAGCTTTCAGAAACTGTACTGGTTTTCCACAAAACCTTTCAAATATAGCCTCAATTGCAGCATATTCAACCCCTTTCATTTTGGGGTATATCGAATCACGTTTGTACACGCAATAACCGGGCACGAATAGATAAGGGCTTACCCCTCAGGTGTATTGAAAATTCATCACTAAATTCTTTTTGTTTATGCACTGCAATGATAATACAATGCTAGGGATGTAAGTACAACATCGTATATGGTGACGAATTATCTAATACTGGTTTCTGCACGTTTCCTCTGTTTTCTAAAGATAGCGTTTACAGGTGATGCAATTAAGGGGTATTGCTAAATTTAAAATAGTAAAATGCGTGGACTAAAATAATGATTTCTTTACTGTTTTAGACTGTAGAGAAATAATATGAACTAATTCATGAATAATATCATTTTACAATGTATCTAGATTAGCTACTGGTTCGGAATACCCGGAGGTGACCCGCAATACACTAAAGTGGTGGTGTTAAATGAGCCCCCGTCAAAGTCGCTATTTTAAAGATAGAAATACTTTGTGATAAGTATTTCTTTCCCGACATATTCATCTTTTCGTGATACCAAACAACCCAATATAAATATGCTATTTAGAACCATTTTAACAAGAGCTTGGACTTTGGGTAGTTGTGTCAAACAGCAATGTGACGTAGGCATGTCTATTTCATTGTTGGCCACTCAGCCATGGCTCTTTGAAATTGACAAGATTTGTCTAGCTTTTGAGTTAAGAGTACGCAATCGGTGCATATTTCGCTTGAAACCGCGTCATTTTTAACTTGTTATGACGCAAGAAATAGATTGCTACGTCCTACTGAAAGTCCAAGGTCTTGTTAAAATGGTTCTACATGATTTACTTATTTTGCATGTACATATAATTATACTTTTAATCGTTTGACCTGAAGAGCTAGCCCCCGAGATATAGTAGACCATTTTGATTTAATAGTAATGGGATTTGGGTTGTTTTGTTTTTTGTTAGTTTTTTGTGACTAGCTAATAAGGCAGAACTTATTCGAGCCTCTTATCCACCGGTACGTAACTTCCGGGCTTGAATTGCAGCAACCATGAATCTACTAACTCCCATTTTCAGATCAGCAAATTCTTTTTGCAAGGTAGGTACATAAATGATAGATTTTTTTTATAGATATATTATTATACATTATTTATTGAGACAGGTAGCTTGCATTCCCTTTCCGGAAAGGATCACATTTATCCTTCACTTTCACTTTGTAGTTTATGGTGCTTAAGCTACGGAAAGCCATAGTTGCCATTTAAACAATAAAATGCTTTCTTTGGTGATTCAAACGGGATATATGAAGGTGGCGACATCGCAGAAAAAAAATCAAAGAAAGCATTTTATTGTTTATATTTACATCTTTCTTTTTACAAATTAATAAATTGGTTGTAAAAAGTAAGTAAACTTCACTAAATTACTGTTAATGTACATCAGTACATTATCTAAAAGAAACAGCCAAATCGTACACCGGTACAATAATAATTTGAGTCTGACATTATCCTGATTATTTCGTGCAGTCCCTGATTTTTCTTAGGTGGCTGTAGGTTTCGACCAATCGATAAACGGGCGTGTACATTTCAGTCTGGCTGTGTCTATAGAGCTATGGATTAACTATAAGTTTCCGTAAGAAATAGAGGGAATCACACTCGGTAGATGTAAATATATATAATTTAGGAATATATTCTGTATATATTTTCATACCAAAATATTCCTGAGATATTTTACCATTTTACTTGCATCAACCATTTTCCTAAACACACTAACCGATCTCGGAAAGTGAAGAATGCTAAATTCACGTCGAGATCGAGGGTCGCCGTTTTTATCTGTAAACTACACCATTTCACTTTAAGGGACTGTTGAGGGTGTTTAAAAGATATTCAGATATTCACATCTAATGTAAAATGTGTCAGAAATATTCCGGTATTAGAAATTTTCACAGAATAATTTCATAAATTAGGTTATTTAATATAGGCACGTGGCATCGATTTTGAAAGTCCCCCCCCCCCCCTCCCCCCGATGCTACGTGCCTATATTGTCTAAAACCGTGCATAAATTTTTGTTCGGAATAGATATACATTTTTTTTCTATGGATGGAACTGTAGCTCCACGGTACGTCAACCCAAATTTCACATGAAGCTAGTTCTACAGCTAGAAATGATCATGATGATGTCAGACTCAAATTCCTATATAAGAATAATTGGCCATTTCTTCTATCTAACGAACCGATGTACATTAACAATAATTTAGTACTTTTACTTACTGTTAATGATTAATTCAAATATTTGAAAAAAGAAAAATGTAAATATTTAAGGAATAAGGAATCATTCTTTGAGTATTATGAGGTGACAATTTCGGTAGAGGAGTGATCAAATCCAATAAAGCCCGAAGGGCGTTATGATAGATTTGATCACGCCCCTACCGAAATTATCACCTCATAATATTCAAAGAATGATTCCTTATTACTTATATTTATATAATTTTCAGCAGTTGTACGATTAAATATTATAATTAAATTATGCAAACGCGCTTGCGCCCCCAACAATACGTATTTTGAATTTATTGGGCTGTATAGTACAAAATCGATTCGTAGTGTTATCACAGACAGAGACACTGGAAAATGTAAATATAAACAATAAAATGCTGTTTTTGATGATTCATGTGGGCATTGAAGGTACTTTAGTAGCGATCACTTCAGCCAAAAATTTACATAACCCGCTAATGCAGGTTAATTTTATCTGTAATGTCGCTATTTTCATACCCGCATGAATCACCAAAGAAAGCCTTTTATTGCTTAGAATATATCAAAGACATTTTAAAGCGACAGGATAATTTTCTTTCAAAAAAAATAATTGAAATAGACGCAACATTGTGTGATGAGAGAGAGAGAGTTGTGTGATGAGAGAGAGAGTTGTGTGATGAGAGAGAGAGAGAGAGAGAGAGAGAGAGAGAGAGAGAGAGTATAAACCGTGACCATGAATAAACAGCATGGAGACCTCCAGTGATCTAGTATATTGTCATTTAATCTGAAATCTCATATAGTAATCATTGTCCAGTCTCCAGACATACAGAATGGTTGGTTATGTAAATATTATATATCTAAGTGCGTATGGAAAAAAACAGTTTGTATGATTATATAGTTTTCATGTTACTGATCTGTAATCTGAAGTTTTAATCTAGTGAATTGTTTTTCATTTTTTGCCTAGACGCTAGCTTGCAGTGGCTCTTTGAGGCAATACAGTGGATTTAAAATTGAAAACCTCGACCATTTTGTTATAACAGTCAATGATATCAACAAAACATGCGATTTCTACTCGAAGGTGCTGGGAATGGAAGTGACAACATTCAAGGTTTTTTTCGCATTCTTAAATACTCAATAGGAAGAGTACTTATTTATTGTTGAATTCAAGAAATAAGACCATGTATTATCATTTAAATAGTGCTTTATTCCCTATAATAAAGGGCAACAGAAAAGCTTTAACTTTCGGATCCCAGAAGATCAACATCCACGAGCATAGAAAAGAATTTGAGCCAAAAGCTCACCTACCAACCCCCGGCTCTGCAGACGTTTGTTTTATCACGAGGGAAAATTTGAGTTCTGTTATTAAACATTTAGAGGTAAATCTTTTTTCCTTATGGGTTTGGGGTGGGTAGCTAAGAGAACACTCCTTTAGGGGTATTTCGAATCACCCCGCTTTTCGTGTTTTCGTAAGTGTGAGGTATCGCTATGCAATGTTCGAAACATCAATAAATGAAAATACCCAACAGCCATCATCAGCAATATATAAATTATCTATATACAACATTTTAAGAGGAAGTATTATATATTAACAAAACAATGTGATTTAATTAATGTACTCGCTAACCTTTACGGAGGGAATTGCATGGTGAAAGCAATGTTCAAAATTTCTCATTTATGTTAATGGAAGAAAATTTATGCTAATCGAAGAAAATTGCCAAACTGTGTATTGATAAATCGACAATTTCATAAGCTTTCAGAAACTGTACTGGTTTTCCACAAAACCATTCAAATATAGCCTCAATTGCAGCATTTTCAACCCCCTCCATTTTGGTAATCATTTTGGTAATCACGTATGTACACACAATAACCGAACCCGAATAAATAAGGGCTTACCCCACACGTGTATCGGAAAAGTTTCTTTAAATTGTTTTTGTTTATGCACAACAATGACAATACAACCCTAGGGATAGAAGTAGAACTATGTATATGGTGACGGATTAATACTGGTTTCTACACGTTTCTTATGTGTTTCTACAGATATCGTTTACAGGTTATGCATAGAGGGTATTGCTAATTCTACTACAGTTATTGCCGAGATCAAAGAGATGCCGCGGACATTATTCTCCAATATACCACGAACGTCATCAGTAAATTATCAGATCAGAAATATCTATTTGTCTCGCACTGATCATGAAAGTACAACTTCAAACCGTAAAAAGTTTTAAAACCATGTCAATTTCACGTGTTAGTTCCAGTCAAAACGATGTGTATTGCCTCAAATGTTTATTTTTAAGAGATCAATGCAGCTGTTCCTAGGACCTCCCTAGCACATTTTCACTGCGTGTTTTTACAAAAAATATATAATATGTAGTAGTAATAATCGTATTAAATTGCCCTTAAAATATTAGGAATATGATTCAAAGATATTTTATAAATAAGTGAAGAGTATTAAAAATCCAAGGAAAAATTCTGTCGTCTGCATGTGATTCCTTTGATCGATACACATGTAAACATTACTAACAAAACCGTTAGGGTTACACGGAACAGCCGTCAAAATGACCTAGATCGTCTCTCTATAGGAGAAACGAACTGTAGAAATACTGGGCTGTTAGTAGAATAGAAATAAAGTTCTTGTTATCGTGAACTCCTCGGTCTCGAAATGTTGTTTGAAATATAAAAGCCTCGGCTAACGCCTCGGTTTTTATATTTCAAAACAACATTTCGAGACCGAGGAGGTTATTCTGCAACATTCACGATAACTCGTACTTTATTTCTTAAATTAAAAATAGTCAAATGCATGAACTAAAATAATGATTTCTTTACTTTCTTAGACTGTAGAGAAATAATATGAGCCAATTCATGAATAATATCATTTTTAGCTACTGGTTCGAAATACCCGCTAGTGACCCGCAATACACTAAAGTGTGGTGTTATAAGAGCCCCCTTAAAGTCGATAATTTAAAGATAGAAATAATTTGCAATTGTGATTAGTATTTGTTTGCCGACATAATTATATTTTCGTGATACCAACAATCCAATATAAACACGTTATTTACATGATTTACCTTTTTTGCGACCAAATTGAAAAAAGTGATTCAGAATACCCTAAATGATCTTTTTCCAGCGTATTTTGAGGTCAGAATACATTTTGTAATTACATATATTTTCTTTTCTTTTTTTTAAAATAGAAAAATAATGTGGAAATTACCGAAGGTCCTGTGGATAGAACGGGTGCCACTGGACCAATCAAATCGGTGTACTTCCGAGACCCCGACAACAACCTCATAGAGGTCTCCAACTATACACAGGACTGAATTAAGAATTGCTTATCTTTATATGGATGTCGACAATTGGGACAAACTATTGAATATCAACCCGTTCCACGTGCATCTTGTAATCGGATATTTTCATTAACAATAAATATCCAATTAACAATAAAAATGTCCTTCAACATGAATAAATGATACTGAACAAACAAGTTAAAAAATGAATTTCGTGGTTTTATGTGTCCCTATTTCCGTTTCCTCAGGTAAAGCACTTCAGTGAATACTTTGATAAGGTCTCGAATTTTGAGAAGTCTCTCCTTTTTATTTTTTCTTCCCATGCCCTAATCCTAATATGGGTCATGAGAATTCTAATTTTGTACTTTTAATATCCGTGAATTGTTTGGGATTTGTTATTTATAACCTCAAAACTGTGCTTGTAGGTTTCTCATTAATAGAATGCTGTAGTTTTTGCATGTTTCGCAATATGTACAAGGCCGTTTTTTGGTTTTTAATGACTGCAAAATTGTATGAATCAACGGGTTTAAAACGGAATCAAATGGTAAATTTTGATACTGTAAATAATATTAAAGTATTTATGATGTAAATTGAGGGTGTGTGTGTTTAACACAGACCCCCCCCTTCCCCCAGTGAAAACAATCAGGATCCGCACCTGATACAACTCTTTGAATGTTTTCATTTATCAATAGCAAGAGATCATGGAAGATCGAATACTTGCGGAGTCCCAGTAGCCGGATTATGTACAAAATGTTGAATAAATCAGTTTAAGGCGTATTTTATCGATAGATAATATTCTACGAAACAATAAAAGCAAGTTTTCTTTACTACAATGTAAATTGTTGTTAAATCGACTAGTAAATGCTAGAAAAACTTAAATTAAATTTATCTGCATGCAATATTAAACGAAGATCAATTTTAAGGAGTCTAACATTATTTAAAACAGCATTCAACATCAACAAATTATAATAAAAGTATATATCGAACTCCTCTTAGCGCGAAAAAGATGCAAAAGTTAAAATTTCTAAGGGATATAAGCCGAAAACTGTCCATTCTGTGAGAGAAACAAGAGGCCAATGGGCCTTAACGGTCACCCGAGTACCATAGCCCATGCACATAATTGTGGAGGAGTCTCATAAATGCATTTAATTGAGTTTCCTCCCTGTCTGATTTATTTTGGAATGGACTCTTAATCCTACAGTTTAGCACAAGACCTATCGCTCGTATCACAGTGTATGACCTACTACTGAAAAGGAGCACAGCTTCCATACACCCACGTGTGTTAACTTTTAAAATAGGTTTTATGTTTATATGTTTTCATAGATAAACTAAAACAAGGTGGCTAGTGTACTACTTATTACTTTACTATTAACAAGTCTACTTGTTTATTTCAAGAAATTTAAAAACTGTTTTTGTTTCAAATGATAAAAAACTTGCGATCATACAACTTATTAATTACATTATATTAAATGATTAATTACTAGATATGAACAAGCGAAGGAGGATAACTCCATTTTGAAGAAGCAAGGGAAGATAACTCCATTAACTGTTATAATCCTCTTCCCCGAACTCCTTTCAAATGCTTTTACAATATCATATCAATAACTTTGATGGACAGCTACATTATTTTTCTTTTTTAAACATGTGAATTAACTCATTTCTTTCATTGAAATTCATGAGCAGAATAAAATAAGACAAGTACATACCCCCCCTCTTCCAAGCCATAACCCTTACCATACATGCAGGTGACAAGGAATATTATTAAAGATGATAGGATTATTTTATTTTCTAAATATGCAATTAGTTTTTATTCCGTGTTCTGTGTCTGTAGAGAAGAAGATTTTTAAACATTATGTGCATTAACACTATATCGCCATATTGCCCCCCCCCCCCCCACCCCTACAACCTGAACCCCTGACCCAAGGGCCATGAATTTCACAATTTAGGTAGAGGAAGTTGTGGACATCATAACCATGCATTCAGTTTTTCCCCACATGTGTGGGAGTAAAGAAGAAGATTTTCTAAGATTTAATACATTTTCACTATATGGCCAAATTGGTCCCGCCCTAGGGCCTAAAGCCCTGTCCCAGGGGTTGAATTTCACAATTTAGGTAGAGGAGTCCGTGGACATCATAACCATGCACTCAGTTTTATTCAAATATATATGGGAGTAGAGAAGAAGATTTTCTAAGATTTAATACATTTTCACTATGTGGCCAAAGTGGCCCCACCCTAAAGCCTGAACCCCTGATCCAGGGGCCATGAATTTCACAATTTTGGTGGAGGGCTTCGTGGACATCATAACCATGCATTCAGTTTTTTCCTCACATGTGTGGGAGTAGAGAAGAAGATTTTTGAAAATTTGACTTTTTTTGCATATTTTGCCCCGCCTGTGGCCCCCCGGGGGAGGTGGAGCCAAGAATTTCACAATTTAGATTCCTCTTACCATAGAGATGCTTCACACCAAAAATGGTAACAATTGGCCTTGTAGTTTTTAAGAAGAAGTTAAAAATGTAAAATTGTTAACGCACGACGCACAGACGCACGATGCACGACGACGGTCGAAGACCAATTGCAGTAGGTCACCTGAGTCACTCTAAAAACTTATCGAGTCCCCGACAACCGACGTTAATTCTTTCTCTCACAGAATGGACAGTTTTCAGCTTATATCCGACATTAACTCTTTTGTTCTAAGAATGGACGGTATAACGTAAACTTATAGACAATGCTGATAAATATAATGGCTTTCACTTCAAACAATAAAACCAGTCTTGCACACCACTGTTTCCTTTGTTCACATGGAGAGTTTCATGTGTGTACAAGGGTATAAAAAGCTGAGCTGAAAGAATTCTACATCCATTTACTCTTCAACTGAGTAACACCAACATCTCATTCTCTGTTGGAGAAAGCATTTTTAGCTCACCTGAGCTGAAAGCTCAAGTGAACTTTTCTGATCACATTTTGTCCGGCGTCCGCCTGTCTTCCGTCTGTCTGTCTGTAAACCTTTAACATTTTCGACACCTTCTCCAGAATCACAGAGCCTATTTCAACCAAACTTAGCACAAAGCATCCTTGGGTAAAGAGGATTCAAGCTTGATAAATTGAAGGGCCACGTCCTCATTCAAAGGGAGATAATTAAGAATTATTGAAAATTTGTTTTTATTTTCTCAAAAACCATTTGGCTAGAATAGCTGAAACTTTTGCGGACGCATGCTCAGATAGTGTAGATTCAAGTTTGTTCAAATCATGATCCCCGGGGGTAGGGTTGGACCACAATGGGGGTCGACTTTTTACATAGGAATATATAGAGAAAAATCTTTAAAAGTCTTTTTCTTAAACACCAAATTGGCAAGGAATGCTTCAACTTGTTAGGAGGCATCATCAGGTAGTATAGATTCAAAGTTGTGAAAATTAAGGTTTGTTTAAATTATGATCCCCGGGGGGTAGAGTTGGTCCACAATGGGGGTCGAATTTTTAAAAACCAATTGGCCAGGAATACTTTAACTTGTGTGAAAACATTCCCATGTAGTGTAGTTTTAAGTTTGTTTAATTCATGATCCTCGGGGGTAGGATGGGGCCACAGTAGGAGGTCAAATTTTTATATTAATAATAATAAATAAAGGAAAATATTTTAGAATCTTTTTCTTAAAAAATGCTGTAACTTGCTTGGAAGCATTTCTAGATAGTGATGATTCAAGTTTGTTCACATTATGATACCTGGGGGTACGATGGGGCCACATTGGTTGGGGGGTCGTATTTCTAAATAGGAATATATAGAGAAAATAATTTTCAAATCTTTTTTTTTCAAAACCAATGGGATATGACTATAAAACCATCCTGTTACTAAATATAAAGGGCTATATGTTTAACATAAGAATATCTGGAGAAAAATTCAAAAACCACTTTTATACAAGCATCAACTCTACTGCATTGTCCAGTATTTTGATATGACTCCATAAAGCTGATTATATTATGGCCATTGTTGCTCAGGTGAGCGATGTTGCCTAAGGGCCTCTTGTTTAGACAAACTTTAAGTATTTTGATCAGCTACTGCTAGTACATATACTGTTTTAAGTGATATTCTGAAAATGGAAGATATGAGAATGCTTTGACATAAAACAACTTTTTTTTTTTGAAAATGATGAAGCAAACCAAAACAAAGAAATCGTTGACAGACTCGAATGCACAAATTTTCACAAGGGTGTGGAGGAGGTTAAAGGTCAGGGTTTAATTTTATAAACTTTTTCCTGGGAGGATGTGGTTCGGATGATGGAGATATTACTTTAAGTTTTGCATATTAAGTGACAAATGCGAGTTTCATGTAGTGGCACTGTGCAGTGAAGTTTCTCCCAATCTGCTTTTTTATAATGTGATTTGTGGTTACAAGTCATTATGATCAAGTGTGTTAATTTTTTAATACTTTTATCTTGTATAAAAGCCGAAAATATCAAAGGATTACATAACAAAAATGTTTTAAATTCATATAAATCATACACATGTATTATTTACTATATGTATATGAATCTGACAACCTTTTATTAAAAAATCAAAAAATTTTGACCCGCTATTATTCCAACCAATGTAGTTAAGGTTACCTAGCTTATAGTATTGTACTGATTTGTTGGTTATTTTACTGCTTAACTTGATTATTCTCCCCACATTCGGAAATTCATACAATTTGTATCAAACTTCAGAAACTATCCTGTGTTTGTACATTAAAATGCAATTTAGCCTTACTCTATATGCGTTTTTATTAGGATTTAACCATTTACAGGCCAATAGGCTTGTTTAAAATTTCAAATGGGTCTTGCCCTGACTTTAGCGTTACCAGTGCTCTCAGACTCTTTGGCCTTTTGGAAAGTCTGTCCCAAGATAATTAAGCAGCACATTTGGACAATTTTTAATTTAAAAACACATACCTGTGAAAGAAGTGTGAAATAGATGAAAGGGAAAATATCCAAGATAATTTTATTCACACATTATCATTTTTCACTCCGAAAATTTCACAAGAACGAAAACAAATTTCTTACGGAGATTTATAATGGGAAATGTTTACTAGTATATCTTTTGTCCATTCGGAAGTCACTCAGAATACCTGGCACAATTTTTTAACGCATCATCCGGGTCTGTTGCAATACAAAATCCCGTAGACGTCACATTTTTTAGCCGTATATTGAAACCTGATAAGCTAGAGGGGGCGTTTCAATGGAGAAATCTTGGAATTTTTTCATACTTTTGAATGAACATCATTTGAACCCTGAGGTGTGTATAAATATCGAGTGATTAAAGCAAAATGTGAATCGAGGATATATTGGGACAGAATAGTTTAACACAACCATATCTGTGACGTCCTACACAAGTTCGTCAGTCATCTAGAAGAAATTTAACAATGTCAAGGTAATAAAAACAAAATGATCCGATGGCCAGGTATTTTTCAGGATTTATGCGGATTTGAAAAAGCTTCAGACTGCATGCAGAGGACAGCAGGCACAGTAATATCTGGCGAACTAATGCATTTTTTCCATCTCTTATCTTGATTTTTATTGTGTTTTGTATTTACAAAAAACCCAGCCAGTGTTGGCAAGGCCTAAGAGGCTACCCAGGCACCACGACGGCTAGCTGCTGTAACCCCTATGCTTAATCAGCATCTAAACCCAGCGATCATGTGGGAAAAGCACAGCCTACATACAACATCATTGCACTCCAGCGAGCAGTTTCAACAGGTGTCCCAAGCCTTGGCGGATTTTCTAAGCCAAAATCAGACCCAGCCAATGACCATAGAGCCACTACAGCCAAGCATGGATCAGTGTACAGGTACAGTGCCAGATAAATTTTTAATTGTGGATAAATGTTTACCTTTTGGGTTTTCTATAAGCTCTTCCAAATTCGAGAAATTTTCTTCCTTTTTAAAGTGGACGCTCAAGCAGCAAGCCAAAAGCAATGATGTTGTTGACTATTTGGGCGACTTTTTGGTAGCAAGTAGAAAGGGCACTCATGATTGCGCTAATCTTATGTCATTTTTGTTCTTTCTGTTTAGAGTTGGGGGTTAGCACTGAATATTATTCAAAAACCCTTGCCAAACCAACTTTCTTAGCAAGTGCATGACGCTTCTAGACTTGGGTGTTTGGATATTGAAAATTGATATCAGGGCTTGGTTGTCTGCATAAAGAATAACTCTCTTGCCAACTAACCCCAAATACTAAATGGCAATCGGTACTAGCTAAAAGAGTGTAATGTCCGTAATGACCCTTATGACCCTTCCCACAGCGCTGGCCAGCGCTTAATTAATGCCCATTGCTTATGCAGAATTGTCCCGCAACCCAACTCATATTTCCTGCACTATCCGTAAACAACTCAAATTCAAAATCCTTGGACCAATCTATGATTCCTATGATGTGATTAAATTAAACAATCTAAAACATAAGCCACATCTGTATGTCTGCATGTTCAAGGCAACACATATAATGGGCCTTGATAATACTAAAGCTGATCTCTTTCTCGAAAGCAATGGTCATGTTTTCGGTCCAGCTTCCCAGACTCAGAGGAAGAACCATCAGTAAATCCCCCGTCTTTTCTTCAAGTCATCTCCATCTTAGATATCAAGAGCTCTTGATGTACTTCATGTCCGACAATGCAAAGAAATTGTATGACACTGCTATTAATATTTTCAACTCCTTAGAGTGGCCTTCCCATCCCAATCAATTGGCAGATTTTACGTCACACCTGTAATATTAGCAGTTTTCCCCTCACATAGTCAAATCCTACATATCAGGAATATCATACTTTTGCAAGATCCACAGTCTTTCTGACCAAACAGTCATTTTTACTTAAGAAAATCTCGAACGGGTTAAGGAGGCTGGGTGGTCAACAAATTAACCAGCAGCTCTTCCTTTAATGTCGAGATATAATTTGTATAGTTATAAACAATCATTTAGAAAAGAAAAAATCCAAATATTTTAGATTTAAAATTTGAATATTTGCTATATTTTTATACAGAGCTCTTCATCCTAGGAGATTAGAATAGTCATTTGTTCAATGCCTACAATATGTAAATAAACCCATGAATCTACCCTGATTTTAGCCATATTCTCGCCTGCATTTTGCAGGTTTTTTACAATGGGGGAGCTAATTCATAAATCAGTACACAGCCCATGCCATGCCATTTAATTTAGGGATATAACCTACCTTGCACATAACAATACGGTGCACATTTTCCTTAGGCATTTAAAAACCGATCAGGAAGGAAAATGTTCAACCATACTAGTATCTCTAACTCCCACACTACTGCCCGTATGTCCTGCACGCATAGTTAGTTTATTCATGCAGTCGGGACTCATCCACCCGCGGGCACTTTTTTTTGGCCACATTTCTGGTAATCCAGTTACTAGGTACCAAGTCGCATCGGTTTTTAATTTAGCACTTCAAAAAAATTGGGGTTAGACAACCAATTACACAAACCTCATTCGTATCGTATTTTGGCAGCATCCGCTGATTGGGTCTTTGGTACCAGCGCACAGGATATTGATAGCAAGGTTAGATAAGAAATTAGGACTTATGTTACCCTTCAAATTGGAGGGGAGGGGTATCAATCAGCCTGCTATGGAGATGCCTAGAATGCGGGTCAATAATTACGTGATTACTCTTTTAATCAAGTCGGGGGTGGGGGAAAGTACATCGAATTACATAAAGACAACACAGGCATGTTTTGCAAAGATAAGGTCCACCTTTCCGAAATGGGTATTTAGCATGTTTTTGTTTAGATTGCAACAGGCATTGCAAGCATTTTTGAATGATTCAAGTGCCAAAGTGTCACATAGAGTTTGACAAAATGGGCCATGGCTGCGTCATGACTAATTGATGGGTCATACACTATTTGCGCATAGACTAGGTCTTTGTTAGTGTATTGAAACAATTAGTATAATTTTGTTGTATTGTCTTGATCACATGATAAGACAAGGTACTTATTTTATCTTTTTAGCTCACCTGAGCTGAAAGCTCAAGTGAGCTTTTCTGATAACTTTTTGTCCGGCGTCCGTCTGTCTGCCCGTCCGTCTGTCTGTCTGTCCGTAAACTTTTTACATTTTCGACTTCTTCTCCAGAACCACTGGGCAGATTTCAACCAAAAATGGCACAAAGCATCCTTAGGTGAAGGGATTCTAGTTTGTTAAAACGAAGGGCCACATCCTCTTTCAAGGGAAGATAATTAAAAAATATATTGAAAATTTGTTGGTATTTTCAAAAATCTTCTTTTTAAAAACCATTTGGCCAGAAAAGCTGAAACTTGTGTGGAAGCATTCTCAGGTAGTGTAGATTCAAGTTTGTTCAAATCATGATCCCCAGGGGTAGGGTGGGGCCACAATGGGGGACCGAAATTTTACATAGGAATATATAGAGTAAATCTTTAAAAATCTTCTTCTCTAAAACTGAACAGTCAGAAAAGCTGTAACTTATGTGGAAGCATCCTCAGGTAGTGTAGATTTAAGTTTGTTCAAATCATAATCCCCTGGCGTAGGGTGGGGCCACAATAGGGGTTGAATTTTTACGTAGTAACATATATAGAGTAAATCTTTTAAAATCTTCTCTGAAATCGTTCAGCCAGAAAAACTGAAACTTGTATGAAAGCATCCTCAGGTAGTGTAAATTCAAGTTTGTTCAAATCATAATCCCCGGGGGTAGGGTGGGGCCACAATGGGGAGTCGAATTTTTACATAGGAATAAAAGTGAATTTAAAAATCTTCTTCACAGAAACCGATCGGGCAGAAAAGCTGTAACTTGTGTGAAAGCGTCCTCAGGTTTGGAAGATTCAAGTTTGTTCAAATCATAATCCCCGGGGGTAGGGTGGGGCCACAATGTGGGGGGGGGGGGGTCAAACTTTAACATTGGAATATATATGGAAATATCTTTAAATATCATTTGCCTAACAAGTTAGTTCAGATAGTCTAGATTAAAATTTGTCAAAATCATAACCTTCAGGACTAGGGTTGGGCCACATGGGAGGGGGGGGGGGGGGGTCCAATTTTACAGAGGAAAACATTTAAATTATCCACAAAATCTCAAATGTTATTATATATGGTTTTACTTGTATGCAAGCATTTTGAATTATTATTGATTCTTTAAAATTGTTTAGACTCTGGCCCCTGGACAATTCTTTGGTCTCACAAGGGGTTCAAAGTTTGATGTATGTTTATAATCCATATATAAACAGTTGTTTAAGTCTGATCATTTTCTCCAGAACTGCAATGCTCAATATGTAATATGACTGTAAAATCATCCTTGTCTATCATTGCTCAGATGAGCGATGTGGCCCATGGGCCTCTTGTTTTATTTCTATTGTGACAAGAGGGTCTTTTTATTTTCGAATAAAACGTTAGTTATAAAATTTCCTCATACTGGTCTTACTTTTAATTGGGTCCAAGCTTAACGGTTGGGAGATTGCCCTACTGGGGGCGCAGCCCATGCTTTTGCATAGTCTCATGGCGTCTATGTGGCTCACCAGTAGTGCACAACTGTTTCCTAATTGAATTTGTATTTGCATTTTAATTTGTACCAGGTGATCAAGCAGGTAAGCATCTGTTTTCAGGGCTCACTATTCTTGCTTGTATTGTTTAGGGATGCCCAACAAGGTAATAATTGATGCTTGGCTCCCTTATTGTAAGCAGCCATTGCCTATACCGCCAATAAAAAATCGTTATGAGGCAATGTTTGTATTGTTATTTTTATTACTCAAATGCTGCATAAAGGCATCTTTGATAAATGTATAGAACTTTACTTATACAATTTTTTAACAACAGACTATTAATAGATTTATCTACAGAATAACGTCAAGTTAATAATTTCGTAATTCATTTTTTTAATATATATTCATATTGATATTCAAATAAAAACAAAAAGACATTAAAGTTAGTATTTCATATATTTATTTAATGGAAATGAAATTTCACCTAAATAATGTTTTAATATGTTGTTGCACTGTACTTTAGTTTCTCTGATCAGACTGTTCTTTTTTGACTTTACTAAACAAATTTTCGACGATATCCTTCGGGACACATCCGACTCGAAAATACGAAATTACCCCTGCAATACAAAATCAAAAAGATCAAAATTATCCCTGAAATACAGCATAAGAAAATATGAAACTACCCTTACAACCACTTCCAAGTTAAATTCATTGATCATGGCAAATATTATACATATAGATGTAGAATTGAACAACCTACAAAAGATCAAACAATTCTCGAAGTAGATATATTAATTAAGATATTTTATAATTAATCGCCGTGTACACTGTGATCATAAATTAAGGAGGCTGGATGGTCATCAAACTAACCATCAGATCAACGTAAAATTTCAGGATATGATTTGGTCTAAACCATTAATTAGTAAATAAAAAATTCATGCATTTTACTTGTCAAACTTAGGTATTTTCCTATATTTTTATACAGAGATCTCCTTCTAAAAGAGATCAATACAGTTTTAAAAATGGTCATGACCATCGAGCCCTCCTAAATAATACGAATAATACGAAGCAGCAAAGTGTCTTTTCTTCACCTTCGTCAATCTTCTTACAGTTGACTACTGTAGACGCCACTGTCTCATCGGACTCGTCATCACAGACTACCCCTGCTAACTTCTCCCCTAAAATACCCACAGAGAAAACCTGTCAGCACTACATGTAATGATGGTCATGCCTATTGTTCTACGTTCACTGCCTATGAAACATTATATTGATACAAGGAATTTTTAAAGCTATAAATAGTGTATAAGGAAGAGTGTTAAAGGTATACATATACTTGTATTTTTGTTAAGATATTTACGTATATTGCTCTTAAGTCTTTGTGCACAATATTACATTTTTTAAGAAGAAAAACTTTAATGCATACAAGCTTAACTATAATTTACAATGATTTAAGGTTTTAGGCTCCACGTCTAAAATCAGAATTAAATTATTCAGCTCGGGTTTTAAGATCCTAAAAAATTCAAAATTGGCACATAAGAAGGATGTGCGATGTAACAATGAAGGAAACGCTAACCGTATTCAGCATCTACTGTGACTAATAACTATACCAACCAGTAAAACCGGATAAAACAAGTATACAGGATTAATCACGCATGACCATTAACGGGGTTTTAAAGTTATGATGACCTTAAACTTGGGTACCATTCAATATGTCTTATTTATACCTAGCGTATCGAGGACAGTATTGTGGTGTGTGCTGTCAGGCTCGCCGCTTGGATTGGCTGATGTGATGGCTAAAGAGCCCGTGATGCTAACAAGGTATGAAAGAACGGAACTGTCAGGTACCCTGATTGCCACGCTTTTTTTCGTTCCCACAAAGTCTTCTGCTTCGCCTACTCCAAGATTTTGCAGCCATGCACCCTTTTTAACGACACAGGTAATGCCTCTTGGGTAACACTTGTCCATGAATCTCCATAACAAAGGACTAGAATTCAATTGTTAGAATTAAAGTTAATGTCGTATTACAGGGTAAAAGATATATTTAGATTTTAAATATTTAGACATCTAAATTTTAAAATTATTTTAGGCAAATCATTATGTGCTTAAATCATTCTCAAAAATAAAACAAATAGAAGGGATGTTGGCAAAATTTGTTTAAGTAGTAGAAGCAGTACAAGTATTGCAAGTTAATTGTTACCTGAAAGGTGGATTAGATACTTTGAGTTGCTGCAAGTCAGATATGCAAAGACATATAAGCTTCTCTGGCGGTGTCTCCCTTTGATGTGATAAATTTTGGAGATTGAATCCGGTTTGCTGCAGGATCCAGCTAAAGCATACACTGTGTCAGTGGGAATACAAATAACCTCACCCATTTCAAGTACCTTGGCAGCTTTAAATAGGTCACTAGCTATTCGTGACCGGAAGGTGGGTCAAGGTAAAGACGACGTGATTGGAAAATAGGAAAAAGTTTAAAATTTTCACAAACATCGGAAAACGTTTTGATTGTTTGTTTGTTTTCTTACTCGTGAAACACTAACTGATGGTACACAAACATAACTCTTGATTTACCTTTATTAAAGGTTCGCCCTCTGGAAGCAAACTCTTGTCCAATAGCCCCTTCACAGTGTATAAGATGAAACCATATATGCCAACCAAACCTGTACACGAATCGAGGGAAAGGTTTGAATTCATTATGTATTATAATATTGATATGATAACACATATAATCGAACTTATTAAACGACTGGAAACGTACCTAGAAGAATGGAAGAAACCATGGGGAAGTATTGGGTATCAGAGTTAAACATGTGTGTAGTAAAGGAGATGGAGTGAAGAAGAATGGCTAATTCTAACACTGTGCAAATCCTCGCCATTGTGATAGTCAACAGTAGAGAGAGCACACACAGGCCGACGCTAATAATGGCCAGAGAACTGCTGATGGCGATCCCGGTAGCTTCAAAGACAAAAGCAGGAACCTTTAATTATAAAGTAATTTGTTCATTAGAATTTTGACAAAAAATGGAATGGAACAGTAATACAACTTGATCAACATACAATTTACACGCGGATAATATACATTTAGTTTACCATCAAATATGTACAGTGACCAAGATGTCCAAAGAAAACAACAAGACAAAGCAATGAAGCATCGCGAGAGACTGTCCAGGACGTAAGAAAAACGTGCCACCAATAAATTTCCAAAGATTCCAGCTGTCAACAGAAATGGCAATGACATCCTTTGATTAGATATTTCGAGTGGCGATAGGGCAATTGAGGCCACCATGTTGCAGAGGAACAATAACACATTGATCGTTTGATCTCTTTTTTCATTGCGTAGGTCTTCGTCTGTCATAAACCGACTTTCCTTTGCATTGCTGAAACATGTGAAACATGAATATACACGTATTTGTGCAAAACGATTATTTACATTTATCATCTTAGATTAGGAAAATAAACGGTTGAACATTTTTTTATTCTTACTTTTTCTTTAAGCAACAGCTAAAGAGGCTCCTCTCGGTGGTAATTTCTGACCCAAGTGGTAAAACGGGCTTCTCTGCGCATGCATTCAGAAGATGAGCGGTCGAAAGATAAACAGTGAATAACCATATCAAAATTGCAGACACCTTAAATGTGTAGTATTGAATTGACAAAGGAATATGCTCCATTGACAAAATCGAAGTTACTGTCAGTAAGCAGTTATAAAGAAACACAGCGATTGATTGCGTTGATGAACATATTGCGACAAAAGCCAAAATCAAAATTATACCCCATGAACCATAAAAGTTTGCATTTGAAGAGAAACTATCAGCCTTGCCAGAAAACTGGTAGACAAGCAATTTTGAGGTCCAAAATAAAAAATGTGTTAGAAATTGTACGGAGTACAAGAGATCACCTCGAAGAAAAGAATAATAACTGGCAATTATTTGCAGCAGTGCACCACAGCTAACAGCTAATGTGGGCACCGTCGTGTCGTCAAAATACCCAAGCCCGTGAAAACAAACCATAGATATGGGGATGATACTTCCCATGTAACCCATACCCATAGGTTCAGCATACTTCGTATTCTTTCGTTTTTCCTTTTTATTCGTTCTGCCTGCGTTTATCTTTATCAAGAGGGGGTTAATTGGTGCGTTACCGAATCCTGGTAATATGTAGCGCTGGCTGATACCTTTTGTTTCATAACAGTTACAGCATACATAGCAGTCAGAACTATCAAAAACTCAAAAGCAACAGCTGTTTTCTTTCCCCAGGTGAAAAAGAGTCCTATCGACTCAAATGTCAAAGTCAGTGCCATACCAACCAATACAGGAGGGATTATGAAGTTTACAAATATTGAACAAATAAATAACGAAAACGCAATTGTAACGAAAGCAATGTAAACCGGAAGAACTGATTTTGTTACGTCACTGTATAGGAGCTTCGATAGAATAATTGCTCCGCCTTGAAATATCCAAAGTGTGGCAAATACAATGAAGGAGGTAGCCACAAGATGGTCATTTTTCGAAAACTCATAATCCCAGCTGTAATTTGAAGAAATCCGCCGACCAGAACTAAATGGATTCCTACAAAACATTACGAAGGTTTATGCAAGAGTCAATTGTTTTATTAGGTCTGTCAAATAAATAAACATTTCAAAAAGTATATATATTCCTTATCTAATTATTTTTAAATGTTCATCGTTTAATCAATATTTTCAAAATCTGATAAGCATCTTAAATTATTTATGTTACTTTTCCAAAAAAAATTCAAAAACAAACAGAAATACCTTTTTAATACTTATATTAATTGTATTCTGTATTCTAATTTCCATCCGATTTTTAAAAAAAAATCAAACACCATTAAATAAAAATTACCGGTAACAATCGCCGCTAATTTAGTTCCTTTTTCATCTCCTTGGATGTTGCTTACAGCAACAATGAATGCCGCAATTATGCTGCATACTAGACCTAAAGCTCCTGGCTCCGAGTACAAGATGCCTGGAAAAGGCTCAGAGCGCCCGCTCGTAGCTTTCCTTTTCTCCATATGTGATGATAGTAACTTTCCCTCTTCACAAATATGGAGGGTAATCGTGTTCAAAAATCCAGACATGTAAACTTGTAAATCCGAATATGTAATCGTGTTGGTGTGTGAGTCTGAGTATGAATATGTGTAATTCTGATCGTGTAACCTATAAAACTCAGGGATAAACACTTTAGAGTTGACCCCGCAGGCCTTCAGTCTAAATTTTCCTACAGATGCTAATTGCAGCTGTAAAATGCTGTTTGTTATTTACATGTAACCTGCCACTATAATACAAACTTTCCATCTGTAGTCTCTGCATTTGTATTTCCGTTTTCTGAAATATCATGGCTGACATGTTGCAAATCAACAAATGTAAAGTCTACAAGTTTGTCGAATTTTGACATGACCATATATGGAAACAGTGACGTCACCGATAGAAAAAGGCTAGCTGCAGGTAAAGGCATGCCGTAATTGCCGGAATGGGGGCGGAATAATATAAAAAAATAATAAGGTAGGTCTTTAATCATATTATCTCTGGATAACAACTTTTCTTAGAAAGTATTATTTTTCGGAAAGTTATCGATAAGAAAATCAAAGAATCTAAAGACATTGGTTTTAAGATTTTGATTAATATGAGACATAAGAAGCGACACCCCCTTTAAAAATATATAAATATAAATTCCACAGATAAGGTTAACTGTCGTAAAATTAAAATGTGCATAAATATTTTAAAAAATGTTTCATTTTGTATTGTCGGCAATATATAGGGAAAAAAGCCTATTCTGCAGGTGAAAATTGGCATTTTTTTTAAAATTTCAAACAATTATTACGGGATATGAGCATGACGTCCTGAATGTCGGTTCAATACAGACTCACTTTGTGAAATTGGTTGATGAAAAATTTCCGGAGAGCTATTATAATACAGCTTTACTGCCACGTGAACATGTACTGCAACTACTTAATTTTGTAAAATTATCGTCAATACAGTATATACATGTATTTTAAAATCCAGTTCAAATACGATCAAATTCATCCGACCCACCCCGTTCCTTACAGAAATCCAATTTACAAGGAAAAATCATAATTGCAAAAACATAAACATACTAGTATACCATTACTATTTCTTCAAAACCTTTCAATTTTTAACAAAACTTGTACTTTGATTAATAATTGACTGCCGTCACGAGAAAAGGGCCCTTAAGGTCAAAATTTCACAAACTCGCTTCTTTGTCAATTCTGATTATACAACTCTTTCTGAATACAAATATACAAAGATATTCAAGATATTGTGTGTTTTAAGCATTTGATGACAATTTTAGTACGACATGTTAACTCTACTTTGACGTAGCTCGTCGAAAACGTCACGACGTCACGAACGTCAAATTTTGTTCTGCATTATTTTTTTTCTTCATTTCTTCCTTTAACCGCATTAATTGTTTGAAGAAAACTTAATTAATAATTATCTACAATTGTAAATGTCTTACAATATGAACAAAAAAGAACAACACATTTTGAATATCCAGATATAGCTACAGTTCTGCAGCTAATCCAGATACGCTGTCAGCGAATCTACATGCGATAAATAAAAACCCCAGAAAATATGATATAATAGATAAATAAAGGATATTTAAAGAAAACACGTATTAAATTTTCCCCTAACCTTTAAATAAATCAAAGTAATTTAAGCTGTCGAGAAACTAACTGGCAAACATATTTAAAAAATGCAGGGACAAACTTTAAGATAGTCAAATTCGATGCCTATGTTTCCACAATTTTAAGATAATTATTAAAGTAACGTACAAGTGTTTATTTTCAAAAAGAGAAACGTTTATTTCTTTCGATTAACTTTTTGCACCGACATTTTATCGCGTATTTGCCGATATTACTTTTTCAGTATCTTTATAGTTCTGAAGCAAGTTTAAAATAAATAGCTGTTTCTGAAATTCACAAGCAATATGATGATGAATTATTTCCCTAATTTTTCTTCTCTTTTATTAGTTATCAACACTTCTTATAAAATTACTGGTGAAAAAAAATCAGCTTTGACTGCCTAGCTGTATTGTCAAAAAAAAAAAATTAGGACAGTTTTAAAAGAAAAAAATCTATCTAAAATGCCTTTTTATTTTGTGTTTATTTAAACAATAAAATGCTCTCTTTGGTGATTCATCCAGGATATGAAGGTGGCGACATTGCAGAAAAAAATACACAACCCGCATTATCCGGTTACGTAATTTTTTTCTGCAATGATCGCTACCTTTATAACCCGCATGAATCATCAAAGAAAGCATTTTATTGTTTATATTTACATCCTTCTTTTCTCAAATTAATAAATTGATTGTTTATAGTAAGTAAAATTCACTAAATAACTTTTAATGTAGATCAGTACGTTGTTAGCTAAAAGAATCAGCCAAATCGTGTCCTATGGGAATTTGAGTCTGACGTCATCATGATTATTTTATGCAGTCCGTGATTTTTCTTAGGTCGCTGTAGGTTTTGACCTACTAGTATCCATATATAAAATATTTTATAGATGTCAGTCCTGTCTGTTCTATAGAGCAATGAATTAACTTTGTTTCCGTAAGAAATATAGGGAATCATACTCGGTATATGTAAATTTATTTACATAATTACTTCAATCTATTTGTTAAGAAAATTGATTGTAATTCACAGCTGTATAGAAACTGACAGGATAAAATCTACACGATCCAGTTCTAACCAGTTTATCGATCGATCCGCCGAAACATCAGCAACCTAAGAAAAATCACAGGCTGCACGAAATTATCATGATGATGCCAGACTCAAATTCCCATATAAGACGCTTTGGCTATTTCCTTTAGTCTAACGCACTGATGTACATTAACAACAATTTAGTTCCTTTTACTTACTTTTTACGATCAATTCAATTAATTAATTTATTATAAGAAATATGTAAATATAAACAAAAAAATGTTTCTTTAGTGATACATGCGGGCTATGAGGGTAGCGATCATTGCAGAACGCGGGTTTTGTTGATATTTTCGGTATTGATCGCTACCTTTTGCTAATGCTCATTGTTTAAATTTACTCGTGCACACTAAATTAAGTGTGTCAAATACGACAGACCAACAAACTACAAAAGCCACCCCACCAGCTGAATCGACACTTCTATTCAATCAAGTCATCGCCTACATGTATGCATGCATGCTTTAGATTTTTTTTTAGAACTCTCCAATAATCTGTTCAAGCTCGCCCATTCTATGCACAAATTGTTCACAATGTTTATTTTTGGAATATTTTCATAACAGTTAAAGTGACGGTCACAACTTCTTTAGATTGGTGAATTGAGTTCCACTCATCAACTGTTTCTACATCACTGTTTTGTTATATTACATGAATCGAGACGGTATTATATTTTTGGAGGGGTTTTTTTCACAACATTTAAATCGCTTTGTTAGTTAACACGTACCATTGTTTTTTTCTGAATTTTATAAACCATATTTTTTTTTTCAAAATGCATGATTACATATAATTTCCAATAAAATTTCTGCTTTAATTATATTCATTTTTTGCACTTAATGATATTACGAGTGCTGATAGACGTAGCTTTTACTCAGTGAGTATTACGTATTTACATTACATGATTGAATACATCAATATTTATCTCTTTATAAACCCCCCTCTCCCCTCTCTCAATCTCTCTCTCTCTCTCTCTCTCTCTCTGATTGAATACAAATATCGGCCAAGTATTTATTTTTTTTAAATGTGAAAAATTAAAAAGTAGTCGTTTATAGAGTACATACAGTTCCATAAGATATTCCGAACTTTTGTGCAATCTTTCGATTCTCGGAATTTTATTTAATGCTGTACATTGTAACAAATACCCATAAATCATTGACTGTCAATATCGGCGAAATTTGGTTTGTTGTATAAAAAAGGAAAAGATGAAAAATAGCATACAGGCAGAAAAATTGTACGCCCATGCATTTTAATTATAATTGTAAATGTCTTACATGTAGTGTTCATATTTATCGATAAACATGAAAGTTGTTTATTGATAAAACGGCTATTTTATCGACTTGATATCGAAAGTAAAACAGCATAATACTGCATTTGAAAATCTGTTTAAGGAATTTTGAATCATGTACGTTACTGATTTTAGATGAATAGAATTACAAAAAAAATGCTATAAAACTGTGAAAATGTGGTGAATTTTTAAGCATGTTATGACTGACTAAGAATCTAGTCATACAAATTTTGTGTACGTAAAATAGCTCAAAAAGTACACACACCATGTGGAATTGCGCTGTCAAATTGCATAAAAGAACAAAATATGTTGCTTTCAAATAATCACAAGTATTTCATTCTTACAGTTATATAGTTTAAGGTCGTTTCATTAAAGGCATTAAGAATAAGATTTTTCAATGAAATCAAATGCGAAGTATCATACTAGTAGTACATTTTTACAATGTGAAAATATTTCTCAAACTCTTCGAATCCTTTGGTTACATGTGTTTTGATACATTAAATAATTTTAAAAGTTGATCACAAATTCTTTGGTAACAGAATCATCCGAGAATTTATTTTGTATGTTGGCCGTAGCACTATAATTGATCATACATAACTGCTTCGCTCGTGTTCCTACCGACTTATGTGAAAAGTGTAGAAACTTCTCCTGTGAGGTGAACTTCCAAACTTACAGATTAAAGAAAATCTTTTGAATTATTTTACTTCTATTGTTTCACATCAATTACATGCGCAGATAACCGTTAGATTTGAATAAAAAAATAATGTTGCATTGATGCGGTATGTCTCAGCCTTCAACCCCTCTAATCAACAACGCGTATGCAGCACTGTATTTTTTTTTTACTTTTCAAATTTAATCGCTGTAACATACATGTAATGCTTATGCAAATGAAAGCTGTAGAACTTTACTCATAATACTTTATAAATCATTGTCGGAAAACCAGTCTCGCAGTCAATTATACGCAAAAGGTAAGCGTGTGCGAGACTGGCGGGGGTTTCCGACGATGATTTATAAAGTGATTTCCAAATTTGAACATATTAACGTATTTTCAGCACACAATAGAATAAAAAAAATGTGGTCTTTATTTTTTATGGCAGATGCAAAAGCACCGTTCTTATAAAATCTCAGCATCATCTTATGTGCAATATTACGTTCGGAGGGTATAACTATTCAGGATAAACTTTATATATTTCATTTGATCAATGTTAATTTGTAATAATTGAATGAAAAAATATTTTAATCGTGGTATCTAAAGTAGGCTAGACTCCAATTATTCAAAAACACAACACAGACGCAGAAAAAAGAAAGAAAAAGAAAATAAAAAAAACTGCATTTTCAATACCGCAACTTTGACGTCGTTTTCTGAGCATTGTGACGTCAAAAGATAAGGGCCCTTTTCTCGTGACGGCAGTCAATTATAAAACTTCTTTTTATTCATAACAGTTTTAGATTGTTTTATTATTTATCTATCACTTGCACAACAAATCATTTTGATATTTTAAAAAAGTATAAATACATGTATAGTTACATACATTTTTCCGCAAAAAATTACCAAATCTTTGCAGGTCGTTTATTCTAACTAATTCAGAAAAATAACAAAAAGAACAAGAGAAAAGCTGTCAATGTGACAGCAAACCGGGGTTTCTTTTGTGTGAACAATATCCATAATCCATTTGTCAATCCTGAATTGATAAATACTACCTATTCAAAGAAATGGGATATTCTCTATGCAATGTTTTTGCCAAAAATGATTAAGTTCAACAGCTGATATTTTTTTTCATAAATTATCAGAAATCAAAATCCTAGCAATTTCCATACCTCTGATATATGTATAATTGATATGCAAAAGAACAATTTCCTATCTCGAAAACTGTACGAGGAGTTATCGGTACAATAAGGGTACCTTTTTGGCAGATACTCGCCCGCCCGCCATTTTCACTATTTCAATAATCGAAAAACCCGATTAAAAATTCTCTCTAAAAAATCTTAGAATTCAGAAGCAATGGAGCTACATGGGACCTCACAGCGGTCTCCGAACCTCATGCCGCTCAAAATATATTTACCCCCTTAGGAAATTTCTTAATCCGTCTCATTTCTAGAAAAGAGTACGCATTAAAATATATTCCAGTTTAAATTACATGTCAAATTATTTTAGAGAAATAAGATATAAGGCATTTCTTGTTAACCCTTATTGTATAATACCATGAGAATTATATTACAGAAATTTGCGCATTCGTCACATCGGCGACGATTTTTATATGCATGACCCTTTTCCTGTTAGGTCCAGTTTCAATCATGCCTCAAAATTTTTCTAAAAATAATACCGGTATTTTCGATAGAAAAAGTGTCGTTCATTAATAGCTTATTGCAACAGTTAAGCTGAATATTATGTTCATTTTTCATCCATTCCGGCGATTACGGCATGCCGTTTCCCCGCAGCAAGGCAGTTGCCATATAAGGTCATGTCAAAATTCGACAAACTTGTAAACTTTACATTTGTCAATTTGTATTATGTCAGATGTGCTATTGCCGAGCCTGAAGATACAAATGCAGAAACTACGGATTGAAAGTGTGCAAAGTTCAATGTTTAATTAACTGATGAAAGAAATAAAGCTGCAAATTGTGCATCGTGCGAAGGAACTGAGTCAAATCTTACACGTGTTTATGCCCGAGTTTTATAGGTTACACGATCAGAATTACACATATTCATACTCAGACTCACACACCAACACGATTACATATTCGGATTTACAAGTTTACATGTCTGGATTTTTGAACACGATTACCCTCCATACACAAATCAAGATTTCTCACAATTATGCATTTATACTCGATTCATTTATTGGCATATTTATGCTCAAGTTCAGTGATTCCGAACATTAGGAGTGCATCATACCTATTTATATAAATTCTCTGACTAACGAATCGCAAGAAAGCTACTAGGAAGAGTATATAAAGTAATCATCACTGGAAATTTAAATGGGAGAGGTTCGTGTTATAAGTTATATTTACACAACAAGGTTTCGCTCCGCCCCTCAACTTTAAGAACTAAATCTACACCACGAAGAATATGCTCGCACATTTCAATAACAATTTAAGTATGTCGAACACTGCTTTTTCTTTGCTTTCTTTGAGTTTAGCCTATGTTTTACAAACGGTAGACTACACAGCTTTAGAAACAACGGGATTATATTTACTGAATCCCTTGGTCTCAGGAATAGGAACTGTGACATTTGCTGCTCTTTCAGCTCTGTGTGGTTAGTAATGATATATTTCATTTTTATTGGTTTTACAGACATTGGTTGAAATACAAAATACTAACTACTTGTTTATTCGTGTTTATGGTATTTTAACGTCCCCACCCCCAAAACCATCTTATTTTCGTTTTAATTTGATTCAATATATTTTTCAGTTCTCGAGTAAATTCTCGAAAAAAACCCAGCTCTCTTTTATTCAATGTTCAGCATACATGTGTTTATTTGCTGTGTTCGCGCTAACGTGATACTCGATATTTATTTTTTTTTAGTTGTCACCAAACCGTCCAAGCATGCCGCTCTCATATCCTCCGTAGTTTTCATTATCTGTGCATTCTGGCATACTCTAAAACCTGGCCTGGCCTGGCCTGGCCCCATTGGCCTGGCCTCACTTTTGGCCTCAAATTTGGCTTGGCCCCAAATTTTGGCCTGGCCTCAAAAATTGGCCTGGCCTCAAATTTGGCCTCTACTAAAATTTTTGGCCTCAATTTTATTTTTTTATTTTCTTTACACATATGTTGATTGTATTGATTTTTTATTGATTTATGTTTAATACACTTAAAAAATCACACTAAATGGCTTTTAGTGTCTTATAGTGATAGTTTTTTTGAAACATACATGTGTTTATGACTACAGGTATGAGTGATTGATTCTGAATTTTTTCTTCAGATTTTGAAACAGTCTGTTTTTAATTATTCCAAAGAGTACTTTAAGAATGTAATACTGCCATTGTATTCCACCATGGCATGTTTTTTTTTTCAATGCACTTAACTGCTATCAGGATCGAACAATACCTATATCAAATACTTGTGTGAGAAAAAAAATAATGACAGAGACCAATTTGTTTATTCTAACCAACATTAAAGGTCACAACATGTTATGCTGTGTTCAAATTCTGATATCGAAGTTACCCTATAGGGGAAAAATTGTTTCCTAAATATACAAACAACGGCATACTCTAAAATCTGGCTTGGCCTGGCCTGGCCCCATTGGCCTGGCCTGGCCTCAAAGTTGGCCTGGCCTCACTTTTGGCCTCAAATTTGGCTTGGCCCCAAATTTTGGCCTGGCCTCAAAAATTGGCCTGGCCTCAAATTTGGCCTCTACTAAAATTTTTGGCCTCAATTTTATTTTTTTATTTTCTTTACACATATGTTGATTGTATTGATTTTTTATTGATTTATGTTTAATACACTTAAAACATCACACTAAATGGCTTTTCGTGTCTTATAGTGATAGTTCTTTGGAAACATACATGTATATATGACTACAGGTATGAGTGATTGATTCTGATTTTTTTTCAGATTTTGAAAAAGTCTGTTTTTAAATTCCAAAGTACTATAAGAATGTAATACTGCCATTGTATTCCACCATGGCATGTTTTTTTCAATGTACTTAATTAACTTGAACTGCTATCAGGATCGGAAAAAAAAATAATGACAAAGACCAATTTGTTTATTCTAACCAACATTAAAGGTCACAACATGTTATGCTGTGTTCAAATTCTGATATCGAAGTTACCCTATAGGGGAAAAATTGTTTCCTAAATATACAAACAAAACATGCATGAAACTACTCTAATATAGGGGTGATGATTAATGACCATCACTGAATCAAGTTATCGAAGGATACAATGTTGCAGTCATTCACAAATGACATTAATTAAATTAGACCGTGTGAAATGTTGAACGGCAGTGCAGGCAATTAATCTGACCCCAATAAAGCGACAGAGGAGGCTGATATCGAATTTCTACTGGGGAGGGAAATTTGGGTTTGATTGGTGTTGACAGGTAATGTAAGCGAACTCAGTCTGGCATTTTTAAAGTGCATTGCATGTGGATAGAGATTTGATGTTATGAATCAGTTTACAAATGTTTGAGATATTTATTTATCCTTCAAACAGGTCAGTCTCTTTTAAAATGATGTTTTACTTTATTATTCTGATATCTCTATTCTACTTTTTGAAGTGGGGAAGGGGGTTGCGTCTCTGAATTTTAATGCCGATGGCTTCAGTATTGGGCATAGTCCATTCCTTGGCAATAAAAGAGCAGTGTTGCACATGCATATCATATGTATTTGTGTGTGCAAACGTGAATTAAATCAATTAAAACTCAATCAGCCAGGTCACCTATTATAAAAAAAATTCTTTTAAACATTTAAAAATCAATAAAAATTCAATGAAAACTCTTTGAAAATGTGAGAAAATTTTTTTTTAATATGAGGCCAAAAATTTTTGAAGAGGCCAAATTTGGGGCCAGGCCAAAATTTGAGGCCAGGCCAAAAATTGGGGCAAGGCCAAATTTGAGGCCAAAAGTGAGGCCAGGCCAACTTTGAGGCCAGGCCAGGCCAATGGGGCCAGGCCAGGCCAGGCCAGGTTTTAGAGTATGCCTACAAACAACACATGAAACTACTCTAATATAGGGGTGATGATTAATGACCATCACTGAATCAAGTTATCGGAGGATACAATGTTGCAGTCATTCACAAATGACATTAATTAAATTAGACCGTGTGAAATGTTGAACGGCAGTGCAGGCAATTAATCTGACCCCAATAAAGCGACAGAGGAGGCTGATATCGAATTTCTACTGGGAAGGGAAATTTGGGTTTGATTGGTGTTGACAGGTAATGTAAGCGAACTCAGTCTAGCATTTTTAAAGTGCATTGCATGTGGATAGAGATTTGATGTTATGAATCAGTTTACAAATGTTTGAGTTATTTATTTATCCATCAAACAGGTCAGTCTCTTTTAAAATGATGTTTTACTTCATTATTCTGATATCTCTTTTCTACTTTTTGAACTGGGGAAGGGGGTTGCGTCTCTGAATTTTAATGCCGATAGCTTCAGTATTGGGCATAATCCATTCCTTGGCAATAAAAGAGTAGTGTTACTCATGCATATCCTATGTATTTGTGTGTGCAAACTTGAATAAAATCAATTAAAACTCAATCAGCCAGGTCACCTATTATAAAGAACATTTCTCTTGAACATTTAAAAATCATTAAAAATTCAATGAAAACTCTTTGAAAATGTGAGAAAATGTTTTTTTAATATGAGGCCAAAAATTTTTGAAGAGGCCAAATTTGGGGCCAGGCCAAAATTTGAGGCCAGGCCAAAATTTGGGGCCAGGCCAAATTTGAGGCCAAAAGTGAGGCCAGGCCAACTTTGAGGCCAGGCCAGGCCAATGGGGCCAGGCCAGGCCAGGCCAGGCCAGGTTTTAGAGTATGCCGTGCATTCTGGGCAGCTATGGTAATGTCCGATATATCCAAGGAAATCACCCCTAAGTTATCACAAAATATCTCAGAAGAAACTTTCAAGCATATAGAAGCATTACTTCCGGGTCACGTAGTTCTTGTAGTTTTATTAGCTATTTTCTCCTTTCTCTTGCTCCTGTTTAACCATCAGAAAGATCTTGTTGTGTTTATGAGTTTATCCCTGTTGTCTTCTACTTGTTTTATTACCAATATATTGACAGATTTAAAAGGACGTAGTATCACTTTTATATCGCTGGCCTTTATAACGTCTTACATTAGTGCGAGAACATTTTTCCATTCCTTCACAAAAAATAAAAATAAGTTGGAGGAACTTGATTTTCAAAACAAACGAGTCATAAGGTATGCTCTAAATGCTCTTAGCCTGTCACCTTGGATCTTGAATAGTTTTACAGTAACCGAGAGCTCCACCACAGGTTTTGTTTGGCCCTTTTCTTCTGGTTTATTTCTTCTTCTTCACGGGATTTCTGGATTAAGATGGGGGAACATTACAATATCAACGTGCTCAATAATGGATGGTCTATTTTGGACTTCAGTTGGATGGAGCATGTACGTGAAACTCTTAAAACAATATTCAGACATTTTCTCTCCGGCTGTTTCAGTCCCATTATCTTTAATTGTTTTATCATTAGCTGTTTTATTCGTTCAAACAGAAATCTTGCTTTCATTACAATATCTCTTGCTTTCCGTCTTGATTCTCACCTTAACCTTTGACAATAGTGAAAAGATTGCCGTTTCAACTTTCGCTTGGTTATGTTTTATTCTGAATGTTTATGGATATCTATCCTATTTATGTAAATCCTTTTCATTCAAAATTAATTTTCCTGTAGGACAAAACGGGTGGGAGAAAATACGTTCAAAGATTTTTGCCAAGAAAACATTAATGACAAATAAAATTGGAGTAGACGACATCTCCAAAAACTTGTTTGAAATAAACACAGTGTTAGGCTTTTCTAAATATGCTGAATCAGAAAGTCTAGGATATCTTGCAAATGCTATTATCGTTCTAGCGTTTATCTGGATTCCTCAAGAGATTTCGTTTCTCTCTTTGCCCTGGGTTATAACGTACGGATGCTGCCTCCAGTTTGTTGTTGGTTTTATATGCTTCTCGCGGGGACAAACATTTGAAAGTTCATCTTTTTTAATTTTTGCCTCTTTTTGGTCAATCTGGGGAGTTTTACGGTCGCTTGGTCTTTTGAAAACTGACCTAGGTATGTCTTTGGGTGTTGGCGTATGTAGCTTTTTATTAATAGGCCTACTTTTTGCTGGTATATCTATAACAGTTAACAAAATCTGGACAAGCATATTTGTGTTTTTTGATCTGATGATGCTAGCAACACTTTTGCAAGTTTTAGGGATAAATGATGGAGACATGATCGAAAGGATATTTGGCACTGCACTTTCGATATCTTTTGTATATGCTTTTTTGGCGTCCGTTATCAAAATGACATACGGGAAAGAAATAATTCCTTTTGGAAGGCCTCTACAAGAAATCAATAAGATCCAAAAGTACAAGGACCAGATGTTATGGACATCTGCTAGGAGGGCAATTGGTGTAAGGGAAATAGCTGGTAAGTTTTCAATTAATGTTTAGTATTACATGTACTTCTACGTTTGATTTTTGTACATACTAGTATACATTAAATTTTCTATTGCTGACTATTGTTATACATATGTATTCTTGATTACTATTTAATAGAGAAACTGAAAACTGGTTGCATATGTGGAATTCCATCGGACACCGTTTATATTCTAGTAGCGTGTTGTAACCAACCAGAAGCTGTGAAGGTAGGGGATGTAATATGGGTTGTTGTAATAACTAATGTAATTTTCCCTGCATTAAGGTGGCTCACTACACCTTGAAATAGTTCCTCACTTCAGCAGAAAATTAGTTTATTATTAAAGATAACAAGATGCACAAGACGTGAATAAGTCAAATAGGCGAACAAATATGAAATTTTGGATTCAAAAATTATGATTTTCAAAAATGATTCAGTAAATATGAACAAATACACCAGTCGAATTCGAACTCGTGATCTGCAGTTTATGTAGATATTTAGTTTGATTTAGTATCATTTAGTCTGATAAAAAGATTAAGCCTTGATGTAGTGAGGTACCTTAAAAAAACAAGTGTATATTATCCATATAAAATAATTGTTTTGGGGATTAATTAACAATGATGAATTATGACTTATTAAAGATAAAACATATAACATCACTATTAAAGCGAGCCTACAAGACTAAAAAACAGGCAGGCGATCGTCCTATGTCACTATGGATTTCGAACTTTCAACAAATAGAAGCTGCAAAACACGAGTTTAGTTCTCTTCTCTGGGATTTTCTCCATGAAATTTGGCCGTCCAATGTCTCAGCTGTTTTAAAAAAAGGTACTTTGAAATGCTAATAGGGTAGCCGCTCACCACTTTAAAAAGGGCTTGTTAATAATGTCCACTTGTTTATAAACAGGTGACTGGGTGAAATCTCTTGGATTGGGCGAATCAGAAAAGTACTTGGGTCGTCCAGATAGCATCGCGATGCGAATCCCAGACAGTACTTTAACATGCCACCTGATAGATCAATGTGGCCCCGTGGCTGTGACGTCAGCAAATCCCACTGGAGAGGGAGACACCATCCACCACGTCCAAGTCTTGGCAAAACTTGGATTGCAAAATGTTCGTGCAAAATTACATACATTGTACGCACAACAATATCAGTCATAGCGATCTTCATCTTATCATATCTTTCCATCTTTTTTATCATTTCTATTGAATCATTTTTTCAGTGTGATGGCATCTTATGTGATGGACCGTCAAGAGAGAATGCCATATCCACTGTTGTAGACTGTCGTGATATCGACAATGGAAACCTTGCATTCTTTAGAATCGGACTAACTCCTAAATCTACAATATTAAACATTTTTGAGACATTGCTGAAGAAACATGGAGAAGTGCCAAAAAGTAACACCAATGGCATCATCCAAGTTAATGATGCTTTCGAAAAATAAAATTACTGAATAAAACTTAAACACTTTATGTCAAGTAAAGATATTAAAATAATGGATTTGGTTGTTATGTTCTCTCGTATCAGAAATGACACTTAAGTAAGATTTGTTTGTTAAGACCAAGGAGATGAGCGTAGACCGTGCTAGATTCATCATAACGTCTTGAATCAATTATTGTTTGTAAAACGATATTTCATTGGGTAAATTTACAAAAAATAAAATAATTTAAACGCTTTTGATGACAAATTATTTGAATTTGAATTTTCGTACTTTATAGCTGTAAGAAATTCTAGTCAAAACACAAATGCTTACAAACCGTGAAGTGTATATCGTACAACATTTGTCAAAGAGTGGTTTAAATAAGCATATGCTTTACTTTAATCAAGGACAGACAAAGACCCTTTACGCTATTATGATGAGTTTGTTAAAGATTCTCACTGCAAAATATGATAGCCTGGAGAATGTAATTCAAATTCTAATTAATAGAAATTCAAAACTCAAAAAAGATATTGTACCCAATAATATATCATAGTTGGACATTTAGCACCAGTTTTATCCACGATCTCTAAAGCAATTTACATATTGAACATGCTGAAAAAATTCGGATATTGCATGTGGAAATAAAGATATAGAAAAAAATGCAAGAATCATTTAATTGCTGTTATATAATGATGTTAAAGGGGCATGCTCACGATTTTGGTCAAAATTTATTTTTCCAATTTTAATGTTTAGAATGTTTCAGTAAGGCATTTTTAATAGGCAACCAAATTGTGAGTGTCATTCGTTGAGTTATAAGCAAATTACAGAGCTTACAATTCTTTGCTATGTAAACAAAGCTTTTGTTTACAATTTGAACGATGAAGTGAAAATTCAAGTTTTAGACCTAAAATGAATGCGTGTAACGTTAGGAACTGTTTATTTATGCTTAAAATGAATAAGAAGATAGACAAATCATCCTGAAAAAGATTTTTTACTGGTGTATTAAACCTATATAAACAAAAACAGAGTATGAGCCTTGTTTACAAGACAAAGAATTGTGAGCCCTGTATCTTGCTGTATCTTGCTTAATACTCTACGACTGACTCTCAAATTTCATTTGGTCATTAAAAATGCACTCCTAAAGCACTGTTAATCATAAAAGCCGAAAAAATAGAATTTGACCAAAATCGTGACCATGTCCCTTTAAGAACTTGCAACATAAGAGTATCTACTAACTGTTATGTGTCGAAATTAGCAATACTGTAACATATGGAACAAAATCTCAGCAAAGTGAAACAATTCTTCAATGGATTTTGTTCCTCGTTGTTCCCACTTAGGCTTCCACTGACGACAATACCATTACAAGTATTATTGTTAAAGTTACGATAATTGTCTACCTTCAAACTAGTGACTATAAAATCCCCCAGTTTTATTCATAAGTCAAGTTAGATACACATTCAAGACACAAAATATTAGTCATTCTGAAAAAAGTCAGGGCACGGCTATCACATTTAGTTGTTGTGATATATGCCTTAAACTCAATGATATTTTTAAGTCTACATGACATTGCACAACATGAATTCCAACCTTCTCAATCACGTTAAATAAATCATTTTTGAAAGAGGTGAATTAATGACAAAATATGTAAATTGAGCATTTGATTGTGATTGTGAATGTTGTAACGTTGTAAATGAAAATGCTAAGCGAAAAATGTTAAATTTCTGTATTGTTTTCTTTCTATTTCTTATAAGTGCATCTGGTGCAATTTTCCTTAAAGTACAAGCATTTTTTTTAATTTTTACTTCATATTCAGTTTTGTTAGTGTTTTTGTTGTTCTGTTTTAAAAAGTGTAGAAAACGTGTGATTATCTTGATTAATAAGGCAAGAAATATTCCCATTCATTCATATTTTGTATTTCATTTTTCCTTCGCCTTTTAATATCACTGATTTGGTACTGAATGATTTTAGTTTAATATGTTAATTAAAATGATTTAAAAAATCACAAGAAAGGAAGAATCGGTTAGTATGATATAGTATCCAATCTGTTCACAGTGGTAGCTTACAAGTATATATACTGTTTATAGCTATAATAATTCATTGTCAGATTTTCATGTCTTTGACATGGGGTTTGTACTATTTTGGTTATTGATACACAATCACGCTTTCTTCACTCTTGTGTGTACAACGTATATTTACTTACACGAAGGTTAAAAGTTTAAATGGACGGAAAAAGGCAGGGCAATCACCCAATTTGATATTCATTGATGGGATGATTTTAATCAAATTTATATTTGGCAATATTTTAAACATTATAATCTTCGACTTATTAAGGTCTTTTAAACTCGATATGAAAAGGAATACAATTGAATATTAAAAATACCAGATATTGCAATTGGTTTTGTGGGTGGATAAACAATAAATCCAACACTGCAGACAATAATATTACTTATTGTTGTTAAACACATTTCAAAATTCTTCCCCGTTCTACCATGTGTACATTTTAAATATTATTGGGGATTGTTTTCAAACAATATCTCAGTTAAGAAATAGTAAAATTTTATCATAAACTAACCATGTTACCATGTTATAACTTTCAAACTATGATGCATTAGACTGGCGTAATTATAGGTCAATATTAAAATGATATCACAAACCTATTATCATTTCCAATTACTGGGTATATGATGGTGACTAGAACTTGAGGCTTAAAACAAAATCGCACATAATCTACTAATTAAATTGCGTGTTGTGTCAATTTGCTGATTTCTTTCTCGCTCTTTTTGCTTAAACTTCCACTGATGACAATGCCAATACAAGTATTACAAAATAAAAAGGCTTTCAATTGTCAATTTTCAAATTGGAGACTGTAAAATCCGTATATGTTTTTATTATCTATGAGTCATTGGGATTTAAGACACTTACACCTGCACTTCAGAAACAACGATTTAGTCATGTACGAAGTTAAGAGTGCAGCCATAATAAGAAAATAAATACTGTTGTTACGGTGTATTTGCTTTAAACGCAATAATTCAGAAGAGTTTTACGTCAATCGAGAAACAAGCTTTTCCTATCAAGGAATATACATTTTTTAGGAGCAAACAAAACCGAACGATCAAAGGATCATATGGACTACTGTGGAATCATCATTGTTCGTGGGGGACCAATGTTCGTGGCTTTTGTGGGTAGCCAACCTATACACAATCATTTGTTTAATATTTAATAAATTTATCCCGACTACACTATCAACGAAATTACGTCCCAACGAACCAGGAAAATTTTGGCTATACACGAACATTGACCCCCACGAATAAAAATGAATCCTCAGTATATGACAGTTTTACTAGAATAAGTAAAAGTATAAATTTAACCATTATATCAAACTTAATTAAGTTTAATTATCGTAAACGTACGTTTATATTTCCAATATCTTCCTTGTTCCACCCTGTGTACACTCTGTAAGTTATATAGAGGTTTTTAGAAGGTCATTTTTTGTCAATTTATTAAGCCCCGATAACGCAGCGCCATTAATCGATAGAATCAAGCGAGTATTTGTTGAATTATATGAAACTTTTTGCCCATTATAGACTAAATAATATAACTGCCACATATTTAAGAAGTAACAAACACCTTCATTAATTTATGATTTTAAAATTATTTTTGCTAACTATTTTATTCATTAGATTCACTTAACGCTATTATAAATTGAGCTACATATATGCTAGATGTCGATTCAAACGAGGTTTATTCCAATCTTATCATTGAAACATGGCTTATTGTTTAAAAGTTTAATTCTTCTTAAAACACGCACAGCGTGAGATATTTTTGATTAATATTATAAATATTGTACAGATAACTGTGAAAACATGTAATATTACTTGATAACTTTTTTCAAACATTGAATTAATTGACAATTGAATTTTAGTTATTTTAAATTAATGAAAAGTTCATTAACATAATATAAATGCGTTGATCCCTTTTTGTATTTGCGTTTAAGTGCATGATTGTTTTCAGAGGCAATACTGGGTTGATAATGAAATCCCACATTGACCAAGTAGCGCGCTTTAGCAAAACGTCAAAATTTGATAAATTCGTATTTACGATTGAAAAAGCACATATTTTCGTTGGGTTAAAACTTCGTTGTGTTTAAACCAAATAAAATTTCGTTGGCATTTAATTTCGTCATATCGTAATCCCTAAAATGTATCGCGTATCAGCTCTGTATTTATTAATACTTGGGTTAAAAATTCGTCATGGATTTAATTTCGTTGATTTATACTGTCAACAAAAATAAAGAAATTTAACTCTCAACGAATATTTCTGCTTCTACAGTATTCTTTTTTCGATAAGAAAGTTGGAGAAAAAGGATGTTGTCCAAGATTGAAAGCAGGATACAATTCCGTCGGTAAATTTCTCTACGCATTACCCAGATCCGTAAGACTAAATATCTAGTTTTGTTAAACCTTTCTAGCAACACGGTACTATCTTAACAAATGAGGGAATCGTGAATGACTATTTTAACCAATGAGAGAAGCTGACTATCCTAGAATCAGGTTTCATCATGTCAGGAAGTCGTGCACTCTCTTTCTGGCAGTATTGAATACATTTAACATAATTCAATGGCATACATTTCTCGTAACTATGAAACAAATAAACATCATAGAAAAGGTCAATAAAATACCAAACAGGTAAAGAAAAAATAACGAACATCCTAGTATGTAAAAATAGTTGTGTATCTGAGCAAGTAAGCTTACAAAGGTTATTTGTTTTGTTGACCTTTTTATGTCCCCATCCTAGTTTGAAGCTCATGTAGGTTTTCCGGGTATAATGAATTTAAAATGTCTAGATTCATGTAATATTGACTTCAATATGTAAAGCCCCTTAATAGCTAAAATTATACTTGTATTCATGTTTCTTATGGTAAGAATCAATAATGGCCACCTCACTTGAAAGGATTATTTTTAAACCATGTTAAACCTGGGAAAATAACCACCTAGTACATATTATTGAAAAAGTTACTAATTAAAGTTAGAATTGCAATACACTTTGAATTATATGCGTTTCGGAGAAATTGAACTTATCCTGTCCATAATTAAAATTGGGAGGGAGGTTCTTTCAAAATAAAAGTACAATGTGAATTAACCCCAATCACTTCAAAACAATTACATTTCTCAGAAAAAGCAATGATGATATCAATACGTAGAAAAAATGAAACCCGGATATCATTTTTTTTTAGCAGGTTAAAGTGCGTTGTGATTTACACGGATGCATATCAAAATGCCATTTAGTTACTTACAATTCATTCTTTACTGATATTTATCAAGAATATTTTCTGTATAATTGTTTATAAGTTCATAACTTCGAAAAATATCCTTTAAACCTAACAGTTTGTGTCTATGTCTGTATCTTATAAAGGATTTTTATTCCATTTATCTTAGGTTAATTGTGTCAGTCATTAACTTAGTTTTAGACAGTCATGATAAAGTATCTTCTCTCGGACTCTTAATGAACAAATGAAAGGGGTTATATCAAAGGCATCTGTTTCTAGATTTTCTTTTGGCAGGATCTAGAAAAGTGTCATTTTTGCACCAATCCAAGGTGCATGTTTTGAAAAATTCAAACATGATGATGTTATGATCATATGGTAGACATTTACTAAAAGAGTTTAAAACCACTTTAGTTATTGATGTGTGTCGCCTGACAGCCTCAGGCAGGTGAGATATTTACTGTTAAATAATAATTCCTATAGGAAAAATAATTCTATAGGATCTATATAGAATTTCCTTCCGTAATTAAAGAATTTCTTCTTCCGATAAGATTTGAACAAATATCCCATAGGATTTCAAACTCTGAGAGGAAAGACAGACAAACTCAGACCAAAAACAAATATTAACCTGTGTTTGGTTAATATAAACCCGTATGCCAGGAAAATGTATCAAGTAAACAAGTTTCTTTACTAAACTTGTCGAGCCAAAATATTGTCGGTGGTTTTCAAGGATATTTTTGTATATCAATGATTTTTTTTCCTTTTCCTTAGTTCTTATTACACACTTTTAGGACAAAACGCTCTTATGGGGCTTGATGGTCAATAAATTGCACATCAGATCAACTTTTAAAACTTTTAATAAAAGTTAAATTTGATAAACTACAAAAACAACGACCATAAACTATTAATAATGTAAGAAACACCTGGAAAATTTTAGCCTTAATTTTACAATAATTGCCTATATCTTAATTCAGAGCTTGATTTCTAAAGAAAATTAATATACAATGTACATAAAGTCTAAATGGACATGGCCATCCATGACTCTAAATTCATTTTTCATAGATTTAATTGGTTTACATTGTACCCTTTATGATATCAATGATTAAGCGACATCTACGTGCAAAAACGGTTAAACGATCAAGAAAAATTCACGATGAAACGCACGATGAAAACCAACAATCAATTTGCGCGCATTAAAAGGCTGTTTCTATCAGGTGTGTATTTTCTGTCATTACAATACATGTACCGCGTTTTTACTCATTTTACTCATCGTCAGTGCTGATATACAAATCTACACCCTTCCCTTGTCTTTACTTGTCATACATCAGATGAGGTTTATAAATTGAAAACGAGTGGGTTGCCTAATTGATATTCTGAATCGGAATAAAAATGAATTTTATAAACATTCAGTGATGTTTCGGTAATATCATTGTCTGGATTTGGAGTTCGCGTAGACTTTTATCAGACTTTGCAAACAGGACATCATAGTAAACAAAATGAACGTTAAAAAGTTGTAGTTTATTGATGTCTCGGAAAAAGCTTGTAAAACTAAAAACGAAATATGGGATTTTCGGTAGATGGAATATCCGTATTTTCCCCTACGACTGAAAGACTTCCTCATTCCGCCCTGTCGGCAGAATTTATACCTTTTCCACCTTTGTACTTTGGATTTTATAATATTATCCTTTCGATTCGTTATTATACAGGAGTCACATCGCTTACTTAAACTAAAATGTACAAATTTGATGCTAGAAACGAAATACAATTACTATTTGTCATGATATCAAAGGAGTGTTGTATTGTTTAAATAGCCCGTAGACTGTAATATCAAAGTTTTTATATGGGTTTTTTCATACTTTATCCTACAAGAATTGAAATGCTTTGTGCAGGTAACAACTGAAAACTTATGACTATGTGTATTGTCGTGAGTAAACAGTGCTATATTTTAAATTTCGCTACTGTCGTCATTGTTTTGAGAAATGAGAAAATTTGGATTTGTTGAAAATTACATTAATTCACCATCTTCCTTAAAAAAATAATTCTTGTCAAGAAACTTTGAAATATCTGAAAATGTTTGTTTAATTTGTTACATCATTATAACTATAAGTAAGGTGGATGGTCTAGCAACACGGTACTATCTTAACAAATAAGGGAATCGTGAATGACTATTTTAACCAATGAGAGAAGCTGACTATCCTAGAATCAGATTTCATCATGTCAGGAAGTCATGCACTCTCTTTCTGGCAGTATTGAATACATTTAACATAATTCAATGGCATACACTCCTCGTAACTATGAAACAAATAAACATCCTAGAAAAGTTCAATAAAATACCAAACAGGTAAAGAAAAAATAACGAACATCCTAGTATGTAAAAATAGTTGTGTATCTGGGCAAGTAAGCTTACAAAGGTTATTTGAAATATCTGAAAATGATTGTTTGATTTGTTACATCATTATAACTATAAGTAAGGTGGATGGTCTTCGTAAATATTTTAGATGTAAATATTTAGCCATAAACTACTGTTTGTGCAAACAAATCCTCATATATTAGATTTTAAATGTAAATATTTTCCTTTATCTTTAATTAAAGCTGTCCTTCTAAAGGAGATTATTATAGTCTAAAAATAGTGCACGACCATCTAACCTTCTTGAAGGAATAAGGAAATATCTTTGAGTATTTTGAGGTGTTCATTTTGGTCTGTGCCTGATCAAATCCAATAAAGCCAGAAAGATTTGATGATAGATTTGATCACGCCCCGACCATAATTGTCACATCATAATATTCAAGGAATGTTTCCTTATTATTTTTTAATTTTCATCAATTTTACAATTAAATATTAAAGTGACTTGGTGACTTAAAATACATGTTTTACTTTTTGATTATGACAACGGAAATATACCGAATTTCACGCATCATAAGTCATCATCTATCAGTTTACAAGTCAATAAAACTCATCCGGAAAATGCACATGTAAACAAACCGAATTGTTTTGGACTTTGATTTTAGTGTCATGTGATTGCGATTGCTGTCTAAAAATAGTTACAGTGGGATTGACACACTGAGAAAAGAATTTGGATGTGAAGCTATTCGATGTCTGTGGCAAGAAATATGCATGTAAAGAAAGTGCATCTTAATAAATTTATAGCTCTTAAAGACATCAGGTTTCAATGAGAGGCCACTGGCTTATGATATGTGCCACGCTGCATTATTAACATTCCTCTGCGCTTGTGTGGCTATGAAGCAGAAGGGAATCTCAATATTTTTGTTTTTTCCCAACACTTAATTCTATTTTTCTCTTTTTCATTTGATTTATTTTCTTTTGTACACCGTAATTTTTAAAAAGTTAACCTATTCATATGATAAATAACAAATGTGGAAATCGTGTAAAAATTCGATATTTGCTACATAATGGGTTTGTGCATCACTATGTTTCTTTAAATAAGTAACATTTTTACATTATTTTCATTTTGTATTATTATGCAAATCCCGCTTGCATAGTCTAGTCCTGAACAAAGATGACGTAAATTAGGCATAATATTTTATAAAAAGCGGGAGACAACAATTATAAATCGGTCTAGCAATGTTTTTTATCATAATTAAATTGTGTTGAGTCTAAGGAAATATGCTGGTCTTCCTGAAAATGGCGTAAATTTGGTCAAAATGACGATTCAAAATGGACAAAATACCAATTCCATTATCGGTTGAGCACATCTTTCTGACAAGTTCAATTAGTTTAGTTTGCTGATATTTAGAAATCAAACTTGAATTTCAAATCTATTTCTGAGAGCGGATTTCTGCATCAGGCATAATATTTCTCTCCGTTTTGTAACTTAACAGTAACTGTGATGTAATTGTATCAAAGCAAGACTTATTGTCGGCTCTATGATCAATGATTGTCATTTGTAATAAAGTGAACAAGTCTTTTTCTCTCTTTTTCAATATTTTCAAACACGACAGTTTCAGGTGATACTTTTCCGTCCATCAATGCTGAATTTGCAGTGAATTGAAACGAATGCCTAGCCTCGTGTTCTCAAGTTCGTGTTCGTGTATTTGGATTTCGGAGCAAAGATTTCTATGGATTTTACAAAATTTGCAACCATATTTCCATAAAGATCTACAATTTGTTTTCTGACGTGAAGTGATGCCTCGATGGCCCAGTACATCCCAAGATGACAAGGATAACTTTTGATAGCTATATCCTGGTGGTGAAGAATTAGGTTTCTGAAGTTGTAATTCCTGGAAAAAAGTGGATCATAGTCAGTGAATAATGCCCTCAAGTTATGTTTTGTACTGTTCTGGTAGAAAGTCTGCCAGTGCAAATAAAATGAGGAGCATAAGGCTGCTGGGATGGGTGGCAGGGTGCCAAGTATCGTCAAAATCCATCGAATGGCAATTGGATCTATCAATAAACGCTGCCATACCTGGCCAAATGCGTCGTTAGACGTTCTCCAAATAAACACTGGTTCCTTGTCGCTGATTCTGTCAGTTGTTTCTGCAGAATGCTGTATAGCTTTGGAGAATAGTGTTGTAGAGCCAGTCAGGCCGACCCCTATTGTGTCCAGTATTATTTTTTTGCTTCGGTATCTTACGCGATCAGACAACTGTTTTGATGAAAAATTTGACACATGTTGCGCAGTCCAGTCGGACAAGGAACTCTCCGGAAAATTGAAATGAGTCACTGTAAAGAAAAACTTTTGTGTGTCAATTAACATTATTAATTTAAGTGGTAAATGTGTTTTAAATTATTTCTATATTCTTTCATTGAAATTGATTGTATTATACGACTGCTATTTCCTACCTTGCGCTAACCCTGTATGGTGTAGTTTTCTATGCAGAGCTTTTCCTGATTTAAGCAAAGTATTGATTTCTTTTATCATGTGCTTGGGCTTCTGGGAAAAAATGATCGCAATATATCATTTAAAAAGAAATGAAAATTTTTTTTAAAAATATTCTTTCAAAATAACGTTTTAGATACTGACAGGTATTTTCTTCAAAATAACTACAATGGAAGATTCTCAAAAGTTACCTGTTTACAAATATCCACGTACGAATATCCTATTTTTAGAAAATAAGCTCTATATATCCGGGAATAAGTACTTCACACATTTATACCAAGTCTGAAATAATATCTTTACTCATTTTTTTCAAACAAGATGTATTTTGATGTATATTGTAGTTTTGTATTCGAAAACCTTGATCAAAGAATGGTTGACGTAATCATATGGTGATCTACGAAACATTCAAATTCATATTTGGTAGTGAAAAACAAACTTGAATGTATGAAATTAAAATTTTGAAAAGATTAATTTGATCTAAATTCGTACCAATTAAGTACCAATGGTACTAAATTTAGAAGCAATGGTACCAATTGCGCCCCATTGTTAGCAGATCATTATTGTATTCATATGAAGCAGAATTTATTTTAAAAAAATGTAAGTGAAAAAAAATGAATCACTGGCTGTGGCCTTCAACTCAACATTCAGATATATCGACGACTTATTATCAATTAACAATTGTCACTTCCATGCTTACGTCGACTCGATATATCCAAGTGAACTTGAAATAAATGATACCACAGAGTCTGCGTCATCTGTTTCATATTTGGATATTTTACTGGAAATGGACATTGATGGTAATCTAACAACAAAACTTTATGATAAAAGTGATGACTTCAATTTTTCTATAGTCAACTTTCCTAACTTATGTAGCAATATACCTTCATTACCCGCATATGGTGTTTTTGTCTCTCAGTTAATTCGATACGCAAAATGTATTTTTCAAAATTTCTAGAAACAACAATTATAAAGCTTCATGTATAAATAATTATTTCTAATTTTAACATATAACCTTTAAAAGGAATTGAAATGCAACTGTAATTTCCAATATTGGGCTTTTGCTTTAGTAATTTTGAACAAAATATATATAGTCTACTTTCATGGGGGTAAACTCTTGGGCTTTACTTGGTTTCCAAAATATTCAGCATTCGTTGGTGTTTGAGGCATTTCCAAATAGTAGACAGGGGAATTAAGTAGACAGGGGGATTCAGCAAACTTTCATTCTAAGTTTTCTTCACAAAAAAAAAGAAACTGAAATTAATTTAAGTGATCTGACATCCTGGTCCAAATGTCAACTACAAAACTGTGATTGATCGACCCATGACGTTTAGTGTATTCATCTTATCTTGAGATGTATATAAATTGCGACTGCACAGAAGGCAAGGTATTGAAAACCTACAACAAGACAACAAGGTCTGAATTTATTTTAAGCCATGCTTTCTTACCGAACAGTCTAGATTCCGATGGTTTCATTCCATCAGTCGATGTCCTAGACGACATAGAAAGCAGATGGAGAACTTCGACAGTCTTGAAAAAGAAGCTTTTCATTATTTTAAATTGGAATGTACAAATCAGTAATTTAAAACGAAATTTACGGATAGAGTATCCCTCAACACAAAAATACTATGTTGACCAAATATAAAAAAAAGTATTGAATGTGAATGTGTTTGTCAGATATGAACGAATAAGAAGTATTGATCCACACAATTTGATTTATATCACTTAGATATTATGTATACTATATATACATAATACATGTATAAATATAAGGAAATATACGAATATAAATTGCGGAAATTTAATTGCCAAACTACAACGACAGCCTGTAAATAAAATATGTATGTGCAAATTTTAGTTTAAAGTTCACTTTAAATTAAGAAATGCGTGAAAATCAATTACAGTGTATAAACATTTTAACGTTATTCCTTAACAAAACGTGTTTGCATAATGATCATCAAAAATTTTCAATTATATTGTACTTTATAATAGATTGTTCGCCTACACCAGCTTTCCGCTTCCCTCACATGTTTGACCTTATTTCCATTCTTTTTTTAAGGAAAACAAGCATCTCAATATTCTTTTCACAACATTCACCTTGAGCACCAATGGGTTCTACAAATCGCTTCTCATCCAAACATTTTGATGCCTGTGAAGGATAACTTAGGATCAAATGTAATGCTGTTAGATTCTCGATTCATCTATAAATATCCGGTTTCTGACAATGGTACCCAAGCCTTTGTAGCCTGGCATCAAGATATGAAGTAAGCTTTAGAATACAAAAATGTCAGAATGAAGTTTTCTAAAAATATAAAAGTTCAATTTGACGTGGTTGAGAATTACTGAAGAAAATGAACATTGTTCGATGTTTTTTTCAATCACGGGCGTTACATTACATGACAGAGGAAACAACACAGATATCAATCATTTGGCAAATTTATAAGGGAAGTTATCATAAATGTGTTATATTCTTTTAAGGAATTTTGTTATATATGCACTAGTGTTCTTCTATAAAAAATGGTACTACTACCTTTGTAATTTTTATCACTTCCATATATCCATTCTGTTTATAAGTATAGTTAATTTTTCAATGGACGTATTTTCTCATGATTTCAATATTTTTTCTAGTTGTTGAATAATTTTTATTTTATTATATTAGAAGAAAATAATACTTCATATATACAAAACATGATAATAAAATGCATAAAGATAACAAGATATTTAGAATATAGATATATTTCTAAACAATTTATTTGGAATACAGATATATTTCTAAACATTGAATTGGAGTTCTAGTATTTGATGCTAACATATCGTTTTACCTAAACAGGTACTGGGGTATAGAGGGTACAGTTGTTACTGCTTGGCTTGCCGTTGATGATTCAGATGTGAAAAATGGATGCTTGAAAGTCATTCCAGGTATTTTGTAGACTGGGCAGAAGTTTCCATTATCAGATCTTTTATTTGTTTCTAAAATTGTTTCTATTCAACCAAGATATTTGTAAAAACCCTGAAATAATGTCAATTTTGTAGGTAGTCATAAGAATGGTCTCGTTCAACATGAAACATGCAAATTTGGAGGAAACTTGTTAAGTTCAAACCAGTCAATCCCTCTTGAGTTTGTCGATTTAACATCAGTTCGTACATGTCCATTGAAGGCCGGACAAATGTCTCTTCACGATGGATTGCTTATCCATGGAAGTGAGCCCAATACATCATCAAAGCGTCGCTGTTGTTTTGTTATCAGATATGTAGCTACCGACGCCAAACCAATCCAAGACCCCGAAAGACCTCGTACCTTTCCTTGCACTGTCCTTATTTCTGGGAAAGATGAATACGGAAATTTTGAAGATAACTAACCGGAGTGGTTTCGCAAACTGAAAAATGAACCAGTTATGTTTAGCTTCTTAACTGTGATAGTTACGCCAGTTTTCTTGAGTACCCCATTATTTACCCTTATTTTATTTCCTTCTCATTTTCACAATTGTTTTTTAGATTTTGAATCAACTTGTCTTTCTTAATTTACTAATATTTATGAATCTTCAAGAGAAAGTCAATATTGACTCATATTTAACGCAGGTCACATTCTAACATGGCCAATTGTAATATTGTGATATTTTTAACCAAACATATTGTGTTTCAAAATAAGATACGTGCATATTAAAATTGAACTCAATTTTAAAATCAAGTAATAGTAAAGACACCACATGATTTCATTGCACTTGGGGAAAAGGAAATAATTTAGTCATTATCAAGCACTAAAAAATCGGAGTATGTTTTACAGTGTATCGTATTATGGTTTTCATTATATGTACAATCATTTACATATGATTTTGTCCATGTTACATAACTATATCTATATATTGTGAATTTCTATTTTTATTTTTTCATGAAAAATTGAATTTTTGACTCCAGCATTGTGTGATGTGAGTTAAATATCAAAACAATGATTACTTACCTCTGTATCGCGCTTGTAACTTGACTTTTAACAATCAAATTTTGGTAAAACATTCAAAATACACAAGCAAACTATTTTAAAAATAAAAAATAAAATCTCAAATCGTGTGTTACACTATATTAGTAATATAAAAAGCTTTCAATGAAAAGTTAAGCTACATCTGGACCAATATTTGAAGGACGGTGACAGCGTTTTACAGAGGAACTAAACACCTACCTTCAGTTGGCTGATTGAAATGGCATAAAAGTAAAAGGTCAAGGCCATTCTAAATTTCGTGTATTATTGAGTTTTTATATCTCTACTGTTTATGTTGGTATAGAAAAACTATTCAATGGATGAAGAAGTATTTCTCTCTTTTTTTAATTTTTGTTCACATATTTACATCACATATTAATATTATATTGTATACTTATAGAAAATATAAACCGAAAATTCGCAATATAAACCGAAATTCGCCTACCCGTGTGTAATAAATCATGGGGGTGTGTAATAATTACAACCCCTTTCCGGCAATCTTCGGTTGTTTTTACACACCATTTCCGTTAATCATCGGCTATTATGACGTATAATTCGGTATGCGTCGTTCAATTCCGATGTCCGAGTAAAATAATTACGTCGACATCAACTTGGTATACAAACAGCTGGCGCAAATAGACAAGAAAGCTTGTATAAACCGAAATTCGCCTACCCGTGTGTAATAAATCATGGGGGTGTGTAATAATTACAACCCCTTTCCGGCAATCTTCGGTTGTTATTACACACCATTTCCGTTAATCATCGGCTATTATGACGTATAATTCGGTATGCGTCGTTCAATTCCGATGTCCGAGTAAAATAATTACGTCGACATCAACTTGGTATACAAACAGCTGGCGCAAATAGACAAGAAAGCTTGTAAGAAACAAGTATATGGACACGGGGCGTTTTGTTGACAATAATCGTCCATCACATGCTGTTATTGATTGTTTCTTTGATATTTTCTATCAGTATATGATATAAAAAGCATGACATGGCATTTTTATATCGCATCCCGTATTAGCCCTCGGTCGCTGTATATCAGCCCTCGAACCTGACGGCTCTCGGGCTGATATATACAGCGACCGAGGACTAATATTGGTTGCGATATGAAAAATGTCAGGTAATAATCTCTCTCTCTCTCTCTCTCTCTCTCTTCTCTTCTCTCTCTCTCTCTCTCTCTCTCTCTCTCTCTCTCTCACACACACACACACACACACACATATATATATATATATATATATATATATATATATATATATATATATATATATATATATATATCACATAGAAGTATCATTTCTTAAACCACTTCAAATAATAGCCCTTCAGCCCCCACCTTGAAATAGTTATAGTGATATCGGTCCATATTGTAAGAAACGCTTGTTATTGCAACTTTATCGAAACCATTAGAGTTAGAGACTTGTCTTTATGTCATTTAAAGGGGCTTTTTAATAAATTAAAACTAAGGGGATCCGAGATCTCTTTTTGACAGTTGTTGAAAGATTCTTAATTTCGTTAAATACACTTACAGCTTTTGACCCATACAACATAGAGTCCAAAAACCACTTGAAATGGAAGGGTTTACCTTGGTCATTCAAAATGACATAAAGGTCAAATAAAAAATTAAAGTTATATCTTTCGACATTTTCCCTTGAAGTGACACAGGGAAAGCATTTTCATCGATTCTATCGAAGCAGAATTGTTTAAAAGATAAAAAAAATCTATATGGTGGAAAGACCTTTAATTGTTCGATATTTACCAGTCTACTAGTTATATATGATCATTATTCAAATGATATTCGCTTTTGTAACTTTATATCAAAAGAATTGACATGGTTTAATACACATGATGATGCATAATTTTTTCATCGTTAAGGATACTAGTTATTCCACGAGACTGAAAAAAAAAACAACGACTTTGTTGCAAGTTATTTTGTAAAACGCAGCCCTGATTTCTTTTTCTTTTTTAAATTTTTTCGTGGTAAGATATTTGTAAAAGGCAGTCCTGATTTTTTTCTTTTTCCCACTTTATTATATCTATTCTTCATTACTTTTGCGTTAAGTTTAACTCTGATAATTACAGCCCATCAATTTGCTGAATATTTTTTTCCAGAAATATTTCGTAACTGATAAAACATTATACATTATACGTATTACCATTGAACTTTGGAAATTTAGCTTAATGTAAGAAATGAAACGTTAATACACAAATTCAAAATGCCCTTATTTGAAATGTATAAAAAAACCCCCGAAAGATCCGCTCTATTTACCTAAGGTAAATACTAGCTCAAAAGAATATATAATTGAATAAGTCAGTTAAAAACATTGGTTGATGTGGGTCATCATGCATGCTACTTTGTTCATTGTAAAAATTATACAATACCATGAGTCAGTTAAAAACATTGGTTGATGTGGGTCATCATGCATGCTACTTTGTTCATTGTAAAAATTATACAATACCATGAGTCAGTTAAAAACATTGGTTGATGTGGGTCATCATGCATGCTACTTTGTTCATTGTAAAAATTATACAATACCATGAATAGTTTTATTATGTTTTATTTGTAAGTTTTTAGTTAAAATGTATACCACTAAATCACTTTCATGTTATAAATATCCATTTTTATAGTGAGACGAATGATATGAATAATAAACTATTTTCTATGTTTAACTCTTTACAAGAATCTTGAGTTCCCTTGTCTACAACCATTTTCTATGAAAGTCTATCACAGTAAGTATTTGAAGTTTTCCAAATGAGAGGGAGAGTTCTAATTTTCCTTGTTGATGGAAATATCACAAATAATCACATAAATTCGTTTTTAGAACAACTTTTTAAAAACAAAAACAAACTCTGTTTCTTAATGTTCTAAGCGTTTACAAGCTTGATACATAAATAATGTTTGGAATTGGAAAAAAATAAACAGGTACATGTATCTTTAGAAATAAATTTATGATAATAAATATTCTACTAAATGTTTTAATGTAAAACATTTAAAAGTGTTGATAAAGGATTGGGGAAATAAATCGTTGAATTGAAATCATACCAAACGCTTTCCTTGCTCAAGGAACAGTGAATAAAAGCATATATTGGATTTTAAGATATTGCATCTAAAACATGTTTACACAAACAATCTATAATATTCAAAATAAAAAAGATGAATGATATCAATCTTAACAATATAAATTTCAATGAGACAGTACAAATGTAATGCAATAATTTTTTAAAAAGCACCGAATATTCACATTCAATGATAACCACGACCCTTTTCTGTAACAATAACAATCACAATGAAACAAATATTTAACAGGCACAACAGATTTTATCGAGTTTGTTTTTCAATGTCAGTGAATCTTCTAGGACAGTTATATGCTCGTTCTGAGTAATTCCAAGAGCCCAGCAGTCGAATCAGTAGGTGACATCTTGCTTACAAGTTTAATGATTTTCGTCTGATGGTGTTCAGGAAGCAATATTGAATTTGCCAAAAACTTCTTCTTCAAACTTTCATCTGTTAAAGGATTCCTCCAATGTCCGTTTGGTTCAAGACATCTGGCAGAAAATTTCTCTCCGTTTTGTAGAGTAACACTCACTTCGACGTACATTGTATCAAAGCAAGGCTTATTGTCGGCTCTGTGAACAATGGTTGTCTTCTGTAATAAAGTGAACAGGTCTTTTCTCTCTTTTTCAATATTTCCAAACACGAAAGTTTCAGGAGATACTTTTCCGTCCACCAATGCTGAATTGGCAGTGAATTGAAACGAATGCCTTGCTTCGTGTTCGCAAGATGGTATTGGCCTGTTGATGTATTTGGATTTCGGAGCAAAGATTTCTATAGATTTTACAAAATTTGCATCCATTTTTCCACAAAGATCTACGATTTGTTTTCTGACATGAAGTGATGCCTCGATGGCCCAGTGCATCCCAAGATGACAGGGATAACTTTTGATAGCTATGTCCTGGTGATGAAGAATTAGGTTTTCAGAAGTTTGAAATTCGTGAAAAAAAGAGAATGGATCATAGTCAGTGAAAAATGCCCCAAAGCCAGATTCCATGTCAAGGATGCACTCGTTTCCTTCGATTCCTTGATCTGCCAAAAAAGCTGCTTCTAATCCGCATCGGGCTGATTTGCCAGCATGTAAAGGTTTGGCAAGGGTCCCAGCGTTTGCCATTGGAGCACCAGCAAACGAGGCCGCAATAGATAATGCGTGTAGGCATTTCTTTGGTTCCAGACCTAAGAGATTCGCAGAAGCAGCAGCACTTCCCATTACACCAACTATTGCTGGAGGATGTAATCTGAAAATATACATTTTTCAAACATCCATCTTAAAACATTATTATGTTGCATTTGTTTGTTAATAATATATATTCTTTTCAAACATAGAATATTTTCTTTGCTAGAGAACGGTACCTGTTAGGAATATTTTTGGATTGCACTGAACACCGTAATAGAACTCCTTGTATTTGGACTCCACAGTTGAACGCTACAAGAATGTCCTCAAGTGATGGCTTGTACTGTTCTGGTAGAAAGTCTGCCAGTGCAAATAAAGCGGGGAGAATAGGGCTGCTGGGATGTGTGGCAGGGTGCCAAGTATCGTCAAAGTCCATCGAATGACAATTGGATCCGTTAATAAATGCTGCCATACCTGGCCGAGTGCGTCTGTTAGACGTTCCCCAAATAAGCGATGGCTCTTTGTCGCTGATTCTGTCAGTTGTTTCTGCAAAATGTTGAATAGTTTTGGAAAAGGATGTTGTAGATCCAATCAGGCCGACTCCTATGATGTCCAGTATCATTCTTTTGCTTCGGTATCTTACGCGATCAGACAACTGTTTTGAAGAAAAGTCCGACACATGTTGCGCAGTCCAGTCGGACAAGGAGCTCTCAGGAAAATTGAAATGAGTCACTGTTAACAAGAAAGGTTATCATTTTCATTATTAAAGGGTTGGATATTTCAGATCTAATGCTAGTATCTAACATCTGTATATTAATGTTTACTACTTCAGATACTAGCATCTGTCAATCATAAAAAAAAAATAGGTTTCGATACGATTGCACAACGTTTACAAAGAAAATTCTGTAAAACAAGTTTGACTTCTCGAATGCATTAAATCAGTACAACGATTCTGTTTCGATCTATTTTCTTTACCGATATCTGTGAATCATGATAATTTAACTGTTGCAGTTTTAATGGACGATTTCAACTTCACACGAATGACAACCATTCGCCGAATCTTGTTTGTCAGATAAGAACATTAATGTTTCTGTTATTTCTAATATTGAAATTTTGATAAAGGTACTTTACCTTGTGGCATAGCTTGACGCTGCACTTTCCTTTGGACCACTTTTAAGCTCGCTCTCGACATATTTTAATTTCCCTTTTGTATAATTCAGCCCTACAAAAATACTAATTTGGTATTGTTACTTAATATTTTTTTCTGTTAGTTGTTAGTTAACTGCTACAACGAGTGTGTACCCATTGTCATCTTTGGCTTTAATTTAGCCAAATCATCGAAAGCCAATGATCATGTCGTTTTAAATAATGTTTCAAACATGTGACTACTTGTGGAATATATTAACCCATTTTTAGACATCGTTGAAACTTCATTCAGAAAGGAACTCGTTTATGATTAATACATGGACACTCCGAAAGATTTTATATAAATGAATACATATTCCGGTATAGTCAAACTCCCTATATACATGAGTATGTAAAACTGATTATCAAAAAAATTACACCTTGAGCAATGGGTGTTCTATTTTCATTTTTCATTTTCATTTCTTGTTATACAGTTCACAGACAGTACTACAAGTATTACAAACTTTTTCGACAGGTAATAGCATTCGTATATTATTGGTTGTTAAAAAAACTGAAATATTAATGAATTACAGCTAGAATGTCATTTCTAGTACCCTTTTCTCCGAAAGGAAGGGAATTTACACCTAGAGAGACAGAGAGATAAAGACAGCAATGGATCACTTAAACACAATGCGGTTGTTTTTTTTTCACAAACGAAAGCAGGAAACAATAAGGGATGAGAATTAAGTCAAAATTTAAAAATTGGAAAGGGTACAATTAAACAATCAAGAAATTTCAAATCAGGAATTAAGAGATGCTACAAATCTGGTCCTCTTGAGATCCCTGAATACTCTTTAAAGAGTATCATATATTTTGATAAATCGTTCTCTTTTGACAATCAATGACTCGTTAAAATTATACTATGATTTAGATGGGCATATTCGTAAATGTACATGTACAGATTAATACCAGATGAGATTGACCCCCTCAGTACGCCGTCTGGTGTATTGGACACGGATGTCCGCTGTAAGGAGTTTATCTAAATTTCCATGCAGTTTTCAATTTGCTTTTGTCTATAGAACCAACAATACGAATTAATATGAGTTGAAATAGTTGAGCTATATTTTATGTAATGGTACGATTATAATCTGGTAAAAATAGATTTCGTTATGTTACTCCTTTGGTTTGTATTTGCAGACCTATATGTCTGCATACCAGTATGTGTATGCATTGCACAAGCTCTGGTTCATCTTTTTAGTTTAATGAAATTTGCGTTTATGTTTGTGGATGTGATGTGTCAATAAATAGGCAAGGAAATATTAATAAGAGAAGGAAGTTAGGAAACTATACTTTATCTTTAAAAAATTAAATCATTCGACATTACCACATGTGGTATTTTGTAACATGAATCTTTATCTAATGTACAGAACATTTCTTCCTCGATATTGATTCCAAACCAGTAAAACCTTTGACCTTACGTATAATTTGAAAAGATTTAAATGATAATAGAGGGACGCTCAGACAGATTAATCATTTTATCATCGCCAAATTTTATCAATCTTGAAGGCCATTTAAATTTTAATTACGTTCATTTAGGGATGAAATTCACTTTGAAAAAAAAATAGAAATAACCAATAGCAAGTGATTTACTCTCATATTTAACTGGGTGGATGGGTGTGTGTGTCTTCCACGCTATTTCTAAAGCTCTTTTAATTTTGATTAATCGACGAAGGAAGGCCTTAGAACTCACAGTCCCATATTGTATAAAGTTTAAATATACTTGACGGTTGTTGGTTAAAAAATTACAAGATGACAACTTATCATGAGTAAAAGTGTATGCATTTCACAATCCTGTTGGCCAGAAACACTTTCCCGATTTTTAAAAACATCGAACCTAATGCGAAATGACTAACAATTTAAAGTGCAGTATTTTTAGTGTGTTAACGAAGATGTTAAGATCGGAACGCTAAGTTGTGATTTCTGAAAATATTTACGAACTCTAGACTACATCGATTCAGGCATCTATATATATCTATTGTTGTCATGTGCCCAATGATAAAATATGCACATTGGGAAATCTAATTTGCACTATTTGTGCGTCTCTCTCTCTCTCTCTCTCTCTCTCTCTCTCTCTCTCTCTCTGGGGATTACAACATCCTATAAGATTGTTATTGGCTATCGGAAGTGAAAACCGTTGTAGGCGGTCATTAAACATACAACCTTCAAGTTAATTTATTCTTTATTTACTTAATCTGGTAGTAATGTGTTTTATCTCCAGCTAATACAAATATCACCATTTTATACTTCCTGGGGGAAAAGGGGATATGCTATGATATGTGAAGATGTGTTAGAATGTATGATGCAAATTTTCAAAATAATTCGTCGGGTTAAATATAAACATAACATTAAGCATATCTGCACTTTTTAAAACCCACTTTACAAACAAATCACGAGTTCTTTACTACGGAAGCCTTATTGGGTCTATTAAAAATGTAATTAAATACTTAGACTTCGTCTATTTTTTTTTAAAGTGTTAACACCCAGCTAAAAAAGTAATTACGGAATAAAAAATTATTTAGTACTATTTATGAAGTACATAAATTTTCTTGCAGAATTATATTTTGAACAGCAGAAAGGCACGGTAACAGTACCTATCTCCCCATTTGTGTTGGTTCACATGTTATGTGTGTTATGTTACTTCAAGACTTGGTGACATGTCCAACAGATACTGCTGCTCTACGATGACGGAACGCTCGGTCCTTTAGATATGTTGGCAGATAATGGGAGTCTCTCGGCATGTTGTCGGGGACCTACACGGAGCGTTACAGTCTTATAGAGAATCTCTGAGACAAAAACCTCGCCATAGAATTCAGAAAGCCACTGAAACTATAATTGGACTTGCTCTTCAACAGTTAAGCAAAAGATACTGACAATTTGAAGTACATTCAATTACATTATTTACTTCATTTTTCGTTTTAAGATTTAGAAAGTTGTTAGTCAAATTAAAAATATAAATATAAACATTAATGATTTTTTTTTTATTAACACACGTTAAATGTAGCTAACACATTGAATGTAACTTTATACAGAGCGATCGGCAATCCTATTTCTACCCATTTATACGTATCAAATTTTGCCGAGATGAAAACCTCATTGAAATGCAATGCACAAAGAAAAGTCCCTGCTGATATATTCACAAATAGTAGAATGATATACCTACGGAAGCCCATTTAGGACCTATCAAAAAATATTTTTGAATTTGATATAACGAATTCTTGAATTTGTTAAAACGAATTTAAATCGTTTTAACGAATTGTTGAATCCGTAATAACGAATTAAATTTGTTATAACAAATTTTAGGAATTCGTTATAACGAATTTAATCTGTTATAACAAATTTTATGAATTCGTTTTTACAAATTTTGAAATCTGTTTTAACAAATTAAATTTGAAATAACGAATTCTTGAATTTGTTATTTCAAAGTTATAATTCGTATTTTCGGTTTTTAAAATCTGTTAAATCCAATTTGTGATAACAATTTTCATATATTGCGGGAACAAAATAAACGGGGTGGACTTCATTTGTCCCATATAGGCGTACGCAGAAATGCGCTGATCAATTGACCGACGTGAAAGGGCAAAATGGCAAATGAATTAAACTTGTGTAAAAACAAAAATGGAGGAACATATTGTCACAGCTGTTGGTGTAACCAATGTAACAGATGTAACAATTCTAAAAGACACCTTTCTTTAACGGCTTTGCTAGAATTCCTACATAGATAGGAACTGTTTAATTTGCAACAACGCATTTTCACCAAAAGTACTAGGAAATACAGATTTTTTTAGGGGTTTCTGCCTAAAATTTGTTAATTTAAAATCAATGTTACAAATCAATGAGCACGCTGATTTATTAACAAATATCTGCATTTTTCATCTCAATGCATCACCAAATTAAACTTTGAGATTACGTCATTCTTAAAAAATGCGATAAATTCCACGCCGGTCTGTTATAGAATTGATATTTTATATAACGTGACCAGGCATTATAACTAGGATGTGCGCTTGCGTGAACCAACTTCTAATCGGGATCAGTAAACGTTTGGGAGGAAATTCGGAAGCTTTTTGGAGGAACTTTGAACTGATATGTATTCAATAAAAAAAAAGGAAAACGCGAGTTTTATATCATATTGTCATTAAAAGTGATAAGAATGTTATGTACATTTGGTTTATACTAAAAAGAAATCTCATCTCATTGCATCGCCAAACTTTGAGATTACGTCATACTTAAAAAGCGGTGAATTCCACGCTGGTCTGGTATAGAATTGATATTATTTTATATAATTTGACCAGGCGTTATAACTAGGATGTGCGCATGCGTGAACGAACTTTCCATCGCGATCGGTAAACGTTCAAAAGCTTTTTGGAGGAACTTCGAACTTATATATGTGCAATAGAAAAAGAAAATGCAATTTTCATTTCATATAGTCATTAAAAAGGGATAAAAATGTTACATATATTTAGTTTTACACCTAGATATTTGAGCAAACAATAAAAGTAATGCTACAGGAAAACAACAGGCACATAGCATCAGCTCCCCCCCCCCCCCCCAACACTTGTTCTTGCAGCAAACATTTTTCTTAAATTTACATATAAAAAAGAGAATTTACATGGCCTAAGTTTGTTGGGAGCATATCCAAAATTGAAGTGGAAGGGTGGAAATAAACAGTGAAATTGAAGATAAGGGTACACTTAATCCCCCTATACCCACTGATTAGGATTTTCAAATGTTTGAGAAGTATTTTTTTTTGGCATGTCAATATTTTTTGGATGGGTCTGGCCCCAACCCCCACTTTGCTACAATGATACGTGTCTGAACAAAATATCATGGTTTCATTACAAACCGTACACCAGTAATAAAGAATTGGGTTTATATATTATCTCTTGCATTTTGTGCCGTTCACCAGGTTCTATAAACACCTACGCTCGGATTCAATTACCAATTCATGGTTAGGAGGGTGAGTTGGATAATTTATTTTCTTTTTCTTTTTCTCAGGGGTAATTAGTGGGGATGGGTGGGATGGTCATGACTACGACCCCATGACCCATCACCAGGGTCTGTAGTCCCACAGGTCTTTATACACATAATAAGGCTCATTATACGTATCACCTTGGTTTTTAAATATATCACAAGGGTCAGTATACCTATCACCACAGTCAGAATACGTATTACCAGGGTCTGTGTGCCCATCACCAGGGTCAGTATGCCCATCAACCGGGTCTCACTACCCATCACCAGGGTCAGTGTACGTATTACCAAGGTCTGTGTGTGCCCATTACCAGAGTCAGTTTACCTATCACTAAGGTCTCAATACCTATCACCAGGGTGTAGTGTACGTATCACAAGGGTCAGTGTGTCATTAACCAGGGTCAGTGTACCCATCACCATGTTCTGTGTACCCATATCCAAGGTCTCAATATCTATCGCCAGGGTCAGTGTACGTATCACCAGGGTCGGTGTGCCCAACACCAGGGTCTGTATAACCACAGCCACAGTCAGTATACTTATCACCAGGGCCTCAATACCTATCAACAGGGTCAGTGTACGTATCACCTTGGTTTGGTTGTCCATCACCAGGGTCTCAATACCTATCACTAGGGTCAGAGTACGTATCACAGGGGTTTGTCTATCCACCACCAGGGTCTGTATAGCTATAACCAGGGTCAGTACATCCATCACCAGGGCCTCAATACGTTTGACCAGGGTCAGTATGCGTATCACGAGGGTCTGTGTGCATATCACTAGGGTCTCAATGCATATTACCAAGGTCAATATACATATCACTAGGATCTGGGTGCCCACCACCAGGGTCTCAATACCTATCTTGTGATATATATTGAGACCCTGGTGAAGGGTATACTGACTTATTGGTATACAGACCCTGGTGATGCGTACACTGACCTTGGTTATAGGTAAACTGATAATGGTGATGGGTATACTGATTCTGGTTATGGGTATACAGACTTGGTGATGTGCACTCTGACCCTGATGATAGGTACTAGTATACAGACCCTGGTAATAGGCATTTAGACCCTGATGATACGTACACTGACCCTGGTGATAGGTATTGAGACCCTAATAATGGGTAGGTGTATTTCTGGTTATGGGTATACAGACTCTAGTGATGGGCACACAGACCCCGATGATATATACTCTGACCCTGGTGATGGGTATACTTACCCTTGTGATGGGTACACAGACCATGGTAATATGTACACTTATCCCGGTGATAGGTATTGAGACCCTGGTGATGGATATACTGACTCTAGTTATGTGTATACAGACCCTGGTGATGGGCACATAGACCTTGGTGAGAGGTCATGGATAGATCTACAAGTAGTCGGTGTCCTGACCACCCCTACCCCCATAACCCCTGATAAGAAAAGAAAAACAAAATAAATTATCCCTCTCTCCCCCTCCTAATCTTGGATTTTTTAATTGAAACTAAGCTTAGATGTTTATAGAACCTGGTGAATGTCAAATTTCAAACTTCAATTTCACTGTTCATTTCCTCACTTTCACTTCAATTTTATACATGCTTTAAAAATGTTGGGGCAACACCATGTAAATTCACTTCTTTATATGTAAATTTAAGAAAACCGTGTAAATTCACTTCTTTATATGTAAATTTAAGGAAATGTTTGCTGCGAGCAAAAGTGGAGGGGGGGGGGGGGGGGGGGAGAGAGACAAACCAGGCCTCCCCTGTCTCCCTGCAACCCCTCCCCCCTTTGTTTTAAGCTACGTGCCTGTTGTTTTTCTGTAACAATGCTTTTATTGTCCTCTCAAATATTTATTTAGTTTCTTTTTAGTATAAACTAAATGTACATAACATTCTTATCACTTTTAATGACAATATGATATAAAACTCGCGTTTTCCTTTTTTTTTATTGAATACATATCAGTTCAAAGTTCCTCCAAAAAGCTTTCGAATTTCCTTCCAAACGTTTACCGATCCCGATTAGAAGTTGGTTCACGCAAGCGCACATCCTAGTTATAATGCCTGGTCACGTTATATAAAATATCAATTCTATAACAGACCGGCGTGGAATTCATCGCATTTTTTAAGTATGACGTAATCTCAAAGTTTAATTTGGTGATGCAATGAGATGAAAAATGCAGATATTTGTTAATAAATCAGCATGCTCATTGATTTGTAACATTGATTTAACAAATTTTGCGCAGAAACCCCTAAAAAAATCTGTATTTCCTAGTACTTTTGGTGAAAATGCGTTGTTGCAAATTAAACAGTTCCTATCTATGTAGGAATTCTAGCAAAGCCGTTAAAGAAAGGTGTCTTTTAGAATTGTTACATCTGTTACATTGGTTACACCAACAGCTGTGACAATATGTTCCTCCATTTTTGTTTTTACACAAGTTTAATTCATTTGCCATTTTGCCCTTTCACGTCGGTCAATTGATCAGCGCATTTCTGCGTACGCCTATATGGGACAAATGAAGTCCACCCCGTTTATTTTGTTCCCGCAATATATGAAAATTGTTATCACAAATTGGATTTAACAGATTTTAAAAACCGAAAATACGAATTATAACTTTGAAATAACAAATTCAAGAATTCGTTATTTCAAATTTAATTTGTTAAAACAGATTTCAAAATTTGTAAAAACGAATTCATAAAATTTGTTATAACAGATTAAATTCGTTATAACGAATTCCTAAAATTTGTTATAACAAATTTAATTCGTTATTACGGATTCAACAATTCGTTAAAACGATTTAAATTCGTTTTAACAAATTCAAGAATTCGTTATATCAAATTCAAAAATATTTTTTGATAGGTCCTAAATGGGCTTCCGTATATACCTCTTTTTGAGACAACAAGAACAATATTATCGTTTAGGCATTAACTCTTGAAGTTGCTTTCAGTGATCCAGTCTCCCGTTAAAACGTGTTAAGGATAACCTCAAAACATAAAACTGGGAAAATCTTAATGAAATTTGAAACTAGATTGCCGCCTCCGATTATAGTGCACAAAATGGTCACCGACCACAGAATGTCTTTATGATAATTTAATAATAAAGCTACTTGTATATATATGATAACTTTCAAGCTCAAATGCAATCACAAATTTACTAGTAACCCTAGTAACGCTAATCAATGAGAGCTACGATTTGATTGCAATATCAGCCATTCTTTGAAATACACTTTCCAGCACTATGGAATTTTAAACACATTATTTGCGACTTAACTTATTTTTGTATAAGAGGGGCAAATGTTAATTATGTTATAGTTATGTTGAACCAAGAATGTAATGCGGACTAAGATTGTCATGTACACAACAAATGATCGCGACTTATACTTAATATACACAGGAAAGGAAATGTGTACATAAATATAGTTACATTTGATTTGTTTTTAAAAGATGTATTCATTTTTAAATAACATGTTCAGTTACCCATGTTGTTGTGTTATGCAAAATAATAACCGCCTTCCATTTCTTGTAAATAATAACACCTTAAAGTATCGAGTTAAAGACAGGAGTACTATAACAAGCATATAAGGTTAAAATAAAAGAACAACACTTATTATTTTAATATTATTAACCTAACTCTTAATATGTCAACCTGAAAAATATCCTCGCGACCTCAAATTGCCATAAACAGCTTTGCGAATATTCTAACAAGCGGTTAGCGCGCTGTTTTCCAGATCTAGACTGCGTATTTTTCACTTATACGGAAAACCTTGCCCATGAAAAAGTAGATTAAGAACTTAAAATATATACAAAATACAAATATAAATAGTATAATACATGTTAATGTGTACTTTCTGTTTTCTTATACGATTTCAAACTGGCTGAATGTTTGTTGAAACTCGATCGCAAGGACAGATATCGGCAAAGGCATCTCATTAATTTGAATTATGCAGTTTGCATAGATTAAACAGAATATGGTTAACCAACTTTTATTTGCGATGACTTCTTTATTTCACGATTAACTTACGATAAACTGGTTCGCAATCAAGCCTTATCCAGACCCGTGTTGTTATACCAACCATACGACAAGGACTGGTTCGCGGCGAGAAATATTCGCGACGACGAGGCTCTCGCTAACCTCGCGAAAATTTCTCGCACGCGAATATTAAAGTTGGTTCACAGTAGTTTCAATACTTCTTCACCATTTAATAAGATAAGATTGGAAGGGGGGGGGGAGAGAGAGAGAGAAGAAATGAAAATCCGACTGCCAAGCATACTTATCAATTTATGAATAGATACGTCAAAGGATGACTGTTCTTAAATGAATGCGATATTTGCGAGAAAATCAACTTTTAAAACAAGTATTTTTCTTTCAATTGCAGAAATGGTCAACATCAAGAATGCAACTTTACGTAATTGCGTTAAATATAAGTATGTTGTTACCAAGTACGAATTTGTTTTCATAGGCGGGGGTCACGATTTCTTGAATCTCCATACGATAATGTGGACGCCCACTTTTATACTTACCTCATACATAGTCAGCGCATGTTTGTCTATTGTTCTCCGTTTAACAGTAGTTGTATATTTGCATTATATAAGTTATGTCAAAGGGAGATTAATAGACAAACATGCGCTCATGGTTTAAATGAGAAAAAACTGCTTCTTCTTCCTTTCGCTTTCTCTGTTGTAACCAAGGGTTGATACATGTTGAATATTATAATTCACCACGTGATTTCTCACCTCAGGTAACTTTGTGAATACAAAATTATATCATGTGTAAGGTAGCATGTTATGTGCTAACAAGGACAATGTTTTCGAACACGTAAAGTTGTCAAGCATTGTTTAAAGTCTTTTGTACTTGCATGGGCGTGGTCTTATTGTTGAAACCATAGTAAATAGTAATACTTGTACCATACAGAATAGAAAGGGCTATGGTGAAAGAGTGATCACATATTTTTTTATACATGGCATTGTTATTCATGCTAGTCTAATTTTAGTACCATTCTGATAATATCAGCTTCACCTCTCATACATATTAATATCAATCTGATGTTCGATCAAGGGCAGATAAGCGAAAATTCTCTTTTTATCGAAAGTCGTAAGGAGAAAATCATAGAATGGGTTTATTGTATCACAGTCTAAAATCTTAATTTATGTTGGAAATTGACAAGACTCTTCAATAAAATAAACAAAAGTGATATTAGATTATGAAATAAACGCAACAGAAGCGACCGAAAAAGACCCAAAACCCGGCGCTAAGTGCAGTCATCCTTTAATGGTTTGTAAAAATACATCGTCAAGTACATGTATAACTAAATGAAATAATATTGCTGAATGGTTTTACACACACGATATAAATTTAACAATTAAAAAAATATATTGTCTGTTATTTTAGATAGTTCCATTTATAAAATATATGAAATATAGTTACGTGTAGCTGTCATTTTTTTTGTCGAGGGAGATAACTCCCGTTTCAGTCCTATACTTTTTTCACCTGTAATTGTCGTCAAGACCACGGCGGTGTTAACTTACCTACTGCAGGGGTACGCTGTTTTACCTGAGCTATCCGTCTTAAACCGCGTTGCAATTTGGACCGCAGGGGTACGGGAAAAACATGGAACCCATGGTACTGTACTTAAGCAAATTCAATTTGTGGCAACATTTACAAAGAACCATAACCCCTGGGCGTCAGAAAGAAGTGTTAACTTTACGTCACTACAATCACCTTATCTGTGCAAGTTACTAGTAGTTCTGACCAACCCAAAATGGAAGTTTTCTAGTGTTAAAGTTTATAAGCCAGAAATAAACAAATTGGTTCATTAGTATTTTACACGTACAGTACACAAGTGCAATTAAGAAGGTGAGAATAGAATTATCATTTCAATTTCAGATCTATTTTAATTACAAGTATAAGCATTTAAACCGAAAGTTGTTTATTTTAAAGAAATAGTAATAACTACTTTTCGGTTTTAAATTAAATGAGAACGCAACCTGTCGTGCGAGGTATCCTGCGGTTCATTAATATTGGGTGCACAAACAAAGTATTTTATGTTCAGTCGGTGCACTGCACCAATATTGCAAAAATACATACTGCTATTATAATAAAGAGGTATTAGAGGTATACTATTCGTTTTTAAATCAAAGACATTCGAAATCGAAATACGTTTTTTCCTTTGTGATTTTAATGATTTCTTATAATATTTTGAGCAAGCGATATTTTATTTCATGACGCGTCATGACATGTATGCACGTCCTGCTCTGATTACATAAGACGACCGACATGGCATATTTAAAAAGTACTGATACCTGTAGGGTGTCATATGTAGGTTATCAATTACTAGTAGTTCAAAGTATTCTTCATCCCATAAACAAGTAAAAGAGAATAAGAGAGATTATAGAAATAGCAAGCTAAAAAAGTTAGAGATAAAGTTATCATTGCTTGACATTTAAAATAGAATCAGTCCTGAAACGAGAACCCTTTTAAGCAAACTGTGTATGCAGCTTCATTTATTAGAATTTATTTTGGAAAAATACTTTCGATTTGGAAATGATGAAGTGACCCTTGATTTGGGTAATCAGTATTTGCATCTCCATAAAACCTTTTAAACTTGAGTGTTTTCATTTTCGTATACTTACGACGGGCGTTCAATAAATAATGTCTTCGTTGTTACAAAAATAACACAATAAGATATTTTCTTTTGTTTTTTTTAATGGTTACCTTCAAAATACTGTCCGTTATCAGACACAAATAATTTCAACGATTTATCCAAGCTTTGAATGCATTCATATAATGTTTTTTGGGAATGGAATTCATGTACTGATAAATTGCAGAGCCAAAAGCATTCCTTGGAGCATATTTTCTTCCTGACAAGTGCTTTTTTAATTCAGGAAAAAGAAAAAAGTCACAGGGAGACAAGTCGGGTGAATAAGGAGGATCGGGCAAAACATGAACCTTTTCTTTTTCCAAAAATCATCTCACAATCTGGGATTTATGTGCTGGGGCGTTGTCATGAAGAAGTCTAATGTTGCGAATTTCAGACTTTGGTCTCTTCCTTTCGTAATGTTTCTTAACTTTCTTCAGCACATAACTTCTGTATACGTGTCCGGTGATTGATCGGCCTTTTGGAATAGCAACTTGAACTACAGGACCTTCACTATTAAAGAAAATTGCGTATAATACTTTCTTTGTATTTTGGCATCGTTTTGCTATAACTGGTCGATTTGCCTTTTTAATCAACCACATCTGGTTATCAATTTTCCTCTGAGGTTCAAAATAATGTATCCATGTTTCATTACCTGTAACAATTTCCGATAAACGTCGTCCATTGCAATTTTTGTAGATTTTAAGTAGTTTTCTACACACTTCAACCCGCAATCTTTTTTGTTTTTCTGTTAATAGATGAGGTATCCATCTTGCACTAACCTTTCGGAGGCTTCTTTAAAATTGTAAATACTGTCTCCGATGAAATGCCTACTAAATTTGCCATTTGTTTAAGGTTAATCGACCATCATTAGTAATAACAACTGCTATTTTTGCAAGTATTTCATCCGTTGAAGCCGTACGAGGAGCTCCAAAACGTTGCTTATCCTGAAGGTCTGTTTGGCCATTTTTGAATTTGCTGATCCACCTGTAAACTTGTCTCAATGACATACAATTGTTTCCATACACATCACACAGTTCTTTGAAAATTTCTTTTGTGTCTTTACCTAGTCTGACACATGCTTTTATGTAGCCTCTAATTTGAGCTTTATTGGATGATGACTTACCAGTCATATTTTCATACATTGTCTCGAATAGGGTTTTTTTTATCAGCTTCTCAAAGGAGTATTCGATAATGAAACGCGGTCAGATAAACGGCCATAAATAGAATATAAACCAAATCAAGAGTGAAAAGAAATTCAAAGGTCAATTGAATCCTGTATGACATTATTTATTGAACGCCCCTCGTACAAGCTTACAATGATTCTTGAGCTTGAGCAATTCTATTATAGGGTCAATTTGGTTTAATGACACTGATTTTATTTATAACTAATTAGGTATATTTCATAATTTACAATTGCAATAAAGAGATTAAAAATCGTGTATTACAAAGGTAATCCATGCTTACATTGAAATAGTTTTGTTTTATCAGGCAAGGTTTTCAGAATGTTGTTACTTGTTTAATTATCTTTTTTTTTTTTATTCCAGAGATGCTAATAACAGTAAGAATTCGTCGAGTGGACAGTTATTTTTTATTCGTCTATAGTATCTGTATTATATGTCTTTGCAAGCTTTCTTTGGTCGCCTTTACATACATGTAGCGGCAATATTATTGTTTATTCATTACAAATTATTACAGTGTATTATAAATGAGTCCTTGACTTGTGATAAACAGTCAACTGACAATTTAAAGTTTTGGATTCATATAAGAAATTTTATTTAAAATGTCTTATTGAAGATATAAATACAATTGATAAAACAATTCAAATTTTGACAGATTGCTCAAAGTCTTTAATGATGGCATCTAAACATGAAGACCAACATATCGTGCAATGTGATCTGTGTCAGCAAACAGTCTCGTTTATCTGCAGACGATGCGGAGTCAAACTCTGTGACCTATGTGTCTTAAAGCATCTTCGCGTGAAATCTAAAAACGGTCATGACATCGTAGATTTCGTCAGTAAGGATGATGATGACGACACATGTCAATGTGATTCCCACCCCCAAAACGATTGTTGTGCGTACTGCAAAACTTGTGATGTTCCGATATGCATTCTTTTTGTATCTATCAAACACAAATCGCACGAAATATCTGAGCTGTCTGATAAAATTGAACAACTTTTAAAAGTTATTGCACGGGAAAATGATCGACTTCAGTCACACAAACAAGAATTAGAAAGAATTCTGGAACACACGACAAAGCTGCTGTCCTCGATAACGTCGTTTTACAAAAAGAGGAAAGATGAAGTAACTGCACGGGGAGAAGAGTGGATCAAATTGATCGAGACGACAGTGAAGAAACTTCACCAGGAACTGGATGACATGCAAAAAGAGCGCGAGGATGTATTGCAGACACAAAAGAAAGAGTTCGAAGAAATGATTAGAAAAGTGAATGGAATGAACAAGAAAGCTGTGAAATATCACAAATTAAAAAACGTCACAGAAATGCCGATATTTATACCCGTGATTGAGAAACAAGCAACATTGAACGAGTTCTCTCCGTATTCGTTTCCGACATTCTATGAAAGTAAAATAGATGCAAATTATTTGCAATCTTATTTTGGATACGTTGAAAAATTACAGGAAAACAAAACTTCACTCATAGGAACTAAATTAAAAGAAATTGACATTTCGTGGAAAAAAATATTAGAGGTACCAACAGTTGCTTCTGTGATAAATACTGGGTTCCATGCTGCTGCTGCTGCTGATGATGATGATGATGATGAATATGGTGATGAATATTGTTTGTATGACATGGCCGTTACGGGCGATAACAAAGTGTGGATGGGAGGAGCAAGCCGTGAACTGAAGTTATTTGATCTCAAGGGAAACCTCCACCACATCGTCACCATTACTAACATAGACAAGTACTTATGTATTTACAAAAAGCATGTCGTGTACATTGATCAAGATGATAACACCGTGAAAATGATATCTGACACCGACACTGTGGACACGATATTTACTACTGGGGACTGGGAGCCATACGGCGTCTCAAGCACTGCATCCGGGGATCTACTGGTCTGTCTTCGTAAAGAGGATCAATCTAAAGTCGTCCGATACAGCAGTACGACTCTCAATGTCAACCTCTGTACAAAGACGCGACTTACATCACTGAAAATGTCAACTGGGACATCATTGTAATTGACTACAAGAAAAACGCAGTCATTGATGTCGATAGACTGGGCATATTCCGCTACTCATACTCAGGGAGGGACAGTGATTTTGAGGTTTCTTCAGTTGTCACTGATTCTGTTGATCACGTCATCGTTACAGATTTTGGCGGTGACAAGATTCACATGTTGGACAGGAACGGACGATTCCTGAGGTACATCATTCCTGATGAAGGAATAAAAAGTCCACGCGCCGTGTGTATCCTTGGTAACGGTGAGATGATGTTGGGAGAGTGTCTGACTGGAATAGCCAAAAGAATCAAATACTTAGAAGGGTGAAAACATCAGTTTAATTGATTAATTTGAAGACACATGCAATTTATTAAAACTTTACATACTGATTACAAGATTATACATTTCAATCAATTAATGGACATTGAAATGTGTGAACAGAGACAAAAAGCATTCTTAAAATGATTCACTTTCATATAGCAACAAAGTTGATGAAATTCTAAGGAAAATTATACTCTCTTTTGAGTTTTAATGAACATATAGCCACTTTTGTGAATCTATCATTTCCACTTACGTTTAACATTGTTCCATAGGGTTCAAACATCTTTTCCCAATCCTTATTTACATGTAGTCTATAGTTATTCAGCCAATATTAATCAGAAACAGTATTCAAATCCACAAATATTAACTCAATCTTATTTTCAGAAATCATAATTCTTTAAGAAACTTTGATATTTATACTCCCATCCTTTTTCTTATTCTGTTAAACTGTTGTCAATTTGTTTGAGTCAAGTTTTACACACATTTCATTAAAAAAATATAAAATAATTGACATATTTAGCGATCTGAGTGATTTGTTACACTTTTAATGACATTTCCACTTGTCATGCATCGGGTGATTTCTTTTTTTTATGAAACAGTAAACCAACAACCATTTTAAGGAATATTGCATCTGCTCTAATTTCTACTCACATGTTTCAAAAATGCTGAAACAATCAGATATATCAATACGAAGCCTGTGCACATTTAAAAGATAAAATGTAGAATACCAAAGAACCCGGAGGATGATTGAAATTGATTGAGAATATTTGATTGAAAATAATTGAAATTTATCGACATATACATTTCACTTCATATTTGATGCATCAATACATGTACATGTACAAAAAATTGAAAAAAATGTTTGGTTATTCTTAATTGAATTTAAAATTTAATTGCAATAGATGTTGTTTTTGGATTTCATAATTCACAGTGATAGTATCATATTAAGGAAATACATTTATTTAACTAAAGATAAAGGTTTTCAACTACATGTATGCAATTGCATGAGAAATGATTTTATTTTCCAATGAGGCAAAACATTAAAAATTTAGAATTGTTTGCACAATTTGTTTTTAAGTATTTTAAGTATTTATTTTTAATGTATACTAGGTGAGAACTTTTAAGTGAAAATACATGTAGTAAAACAAGGGGTTATGAGACTATTTTGCATAATATATTTGTAAACCAAATGAGGGATTTAATTATAAACTATGTTGTTCACGAATTTTATCAACACACATAAGCCATCAAATACAGCTACTAGCAAATATAGGGTCCTCGACACCCCATGCCTTTTACTTATTATGACATTACGTTACAACATGGCGATTTAAACTGCAGGTACCGAGGTCGAATACAGAAGGCAGTTTTGTTTTATGAAAAGTGATGATAATTTTTTTTTTAATTTTGACCACCTCCCCCCCAAAAAATTAAACCTTTTATGTCAACTCGAACTCATGCTTGCATTACCTATCTAACGAAATATATACACTGTTATGCGAAACTTTTCCCAAAGTTGTGGAGGACCCTCTCTTTTTATGCGTAAAAAAGGACACCCTTCATATGGAATCATACTAATTTAACGATATCCATTTTATAGTTTATATGTTATCTACTATAATAATAAAACAGTGATGCCTATAATGTATCATTGTATTTCTTAGTTCTGTTGAAGTAGTTGTATAAACATTAACATGGTACATTAGTATTTTTTTAATTCATGTACATGCATGTATTTTATATATTAATGCCATTGTGCAGACATGTATTTATTTTTAATCAGAATTTTGTTTCAAATCGTTCAAATTCTATTGATGATTTTTGCCTTGTTTCTAAGAGCAGGCAATTTTTAGTATTTGTTTGTACCAAATTATGTAATTATGATATAATTTGTTTTATTTAATCTACTTTATATTTTTTTCTGAGAGGAAAGTCGTGCCTTGTATATTAAAAGCAATCCTACGGAAATATTTGCTGCTGATTTTACACATATTTTAACTTCTTTCTTCCTTCAGTTGAAGTGAGTTTCATCTATTCTTCATCGTTTATTTCTTGGAACAAACATTGATTTTCTAGACACCCTTAAATGCTTCTATGAACAAAAAACATTTGCTCATTTTTATCATAAAAAAAACACAACTGTATATTTCTGTCAAACGCAATGGTTACCCATTGTTTTAGTCCAATGAAGTCTGGTTATTTTAAATCTGTTGTCATTATAATATATAACATTCTGTTCCATCTGTCTTGATTTTTGTGACTTTTTGAATGAAAATAACATTGGCTTTTTCAAACATAGGTTTTTGCTTAGTTTGTGTAACCCCTACCCCTTCAACCTCCCCCCCCCCCCCAAAAAAAAATGAAATAATAAAAACAAAAAAACAAAAAAACAAACAAACAAGTAAACAACCCCCCCCCCCCAAAAAAAAAAAACAAAAAAACCCAAACAACGCCCACAAAATATCCCCGAAAAAAACCCAAAACAAACAAACAAAAAACTAGCTACTGGCATCAGTGAGCTTGTTAAGTACACTGGCGAATATAAAATGGAGTGTGATTATAGCAAACAAACATTACAACGTGAACGAAGGACAGTTTTCGTCAACCCATAAACACTCCGCAATAGAAAATACTATGAAAGTGGCTATGATTCTTTGTTTTCTCAGACATACAGGTCTGAAAATAAACCTTTGGTCATAAAAAGTGAAGAAGCAGTATGATTACATACGAGGATATAAAGTGTGTTTATTCAAGATTCAGTTTAACATTGAAGCTTAAAGTTGTTTCTTCCGAATACGGATCACTACGTTTAAATCTCGAGGATTCTCCTGCAAACCCACGGGAGTACACGATTCTCTCCATTTCCTAGAAAAGACAATGATATATTCATATATTATTATTTTAATTTTTTCCTCGAACCGATGTCAATGCAAACAACATTTGGTTTCTTTTCTGGATATTTTCTTCATATATATAATATATACAGTGTATATAAATGAATATTTTTCTTCAAAAAAGTTCAAATGGTCAAATAAATTGCCGTGATAGTAAAAACTACACATCAGTCTGATTTACTTATACCAGCTGTTTTATAACGACCGATATTTTTAGGTTATAAATGTATTAACTTATCTATTCAAAGCGTGTATAGCATTATATTAAAGTTCATTAATTAAATAAATAAATATCTTGGGCACTTATGAGAATTTCTGATGAATTCATATTACCTCAATTCTGAACCTCAACCTCTGGAGGTCTAAATGAAAAAGAAAAGTATATTTAAGGTATGCTAAAGAAAATTACATGTACGATTGTGTGATTATTGTATCATAAATGCTGCTTTTAAAGAAAATCATTTTTAAAACTTGCAGTGAAATATGACACATTAAAGCTTACTAAAACCACTGCAAAATTCCGAGCAGCTCCTAGATCTTCCTGGCAGTCCGGGCAGCCCATGATTACCATCTTGTCCTGGCTCACCGTATCGTCCAGGAATTCCTGGAAATCCCCTCTGTCCCTGGGGCCCACTGAATCCAGGTTTACCGTCATCCCCATCTTTACCAGGTTCCCCCGGAGGACCTCTTGCACCCGGAAGTCCTACATCTCCAGAATCCCCTATTGGTCCTTGTTCTCCTCTATCTCCCCTGTCCCCGTTATCCCCTCTATCCCCTTTATCCCCTTGGCGACCAGCCTGACCGTCTTCTCCAGGTAATCCTTTGTCTCCAGGATCACCTTTCTCCCCCTGGTCACCTCTGTGGCCCGGACGCCCCATGTCACCCGTTTCACCTTGATCTCCTCTGTCTCCTTTCATGCCTCTTGGTCCAAGTTCTCCTTGACTTCCGAGATCCCCGGAGGGACCCTTACACCCTGATAATCAAAACATATAACTCATTTGATATTTCACTTTAGTTAAATTTACTCACTCACTGGTAATAAAATTAATTTTTATACTAGTAACTAAAGAAAAATTCAAAAGGAAGCGAAAATTTCAGAGAGGCGGATTGTAATTTTTTCGCAATGTCCGCAACCTTCATACTCACATGGACCGCAAAGAAAGTATTTTATCATCATTATCAAAATAAATAAATGATTGTACTAGTACCTGTTGGGCAATTTGAAAATTCACCAAAGCTTCCAGAAGGCGGGAAGCCTACAATAGATATAAAGTTTCTTTTTTTTTAAATTGTAATGTCGCAGAGAAATTAATTTTCTTTACAAATGATCTTTTTATTTTGTGGTTACAATAACTTTCGAACATGTACATTGGTTTTTAGGCAACTGAATACGAATTCAAGCGAGATTTCATCTGTGTCCACTGTTCCAACCGCTTTTTTAACAAAGGACTATAAAAGAATACCGTTGCCGTTTCCATTAACTAGGCCTTTGATTTTGTGATTTGCATTCCATTTAATATGCAATCCAGTTTAAAAGTTATTCGGCAAAAAACTGAGAATCACTTTGATTATAACGGTGTAAGAGCACTCTTGCTAAAAAGCGGCGTCCTTTTCAAAAAATACATGCCATTTCTTTTTTCTACGATTCTTACTGAAACGATTACTAAGAAGACTGCGCTAAAAGTAACGTGTTAAATACCAACCAAGATCAGAAAAGCCTCGACTATGTACTACAAACAAGACCAACACCGCACCGATCCACACTGGACGAAACATTGGGACTTCCTGAAACGCGTGTTATACAGCGAGTGACTTTGGACTTAAATGTTTTCTTAGATCATATGATACGACAAATAGGATATTTTATGATTTTCCTTTTTAGATGTACATCTCGATGTCGATTTTATCAAACATCGTAGGCACTATAATAACTTAAGTGTGGATTATAAATGGATACGACTTTTTTAATGGATTCGAGTATCTGTTTCTCAGGAAATGCATGATATATATATTAATTTTATTAATCATTTCATTCACATTACTATGACTTCTTTTTCAGTGTAATCTCTTATTTGATCTTTTGTTAATTTCTTAAGTTTGTACTGTATGCTATCTATTGATGATCAGTTTAAGTCTGATGTATATTTATTAGAAAAAGCTTTTTTAATTGCAGTTTATTGATTTGATAGCTAATTAAACATATACGTTGATTAATGATAGAATACTTTAAAACCATTTCATTAAGTGTTTGGATATAAGATTAGATCTTCTTTTAAGATATAATTCAGACATTCTAAGAGTATGTACAAATAAAAACCTTCCGGTAGTGAAGGATCTAAGAATTCCATAGATGTATTGTACAAAAACAAAAAAACAAACAAACAAAAAAACAAAAAACAAAAAATCGAAAAAAAAAACAACCCAAAAACAAACAAAACAAAAGAAAACAAAAAGAAAAAAGAAAAAACACAGCATTTTGAAGTTTTAGTCCGTGTCAGTAGAATCAGTATACGTATAATTCAAGCGGATAGCAATAGATTATAAAGCTATAATCTGTAGACGTTAATTTCTTACACATAAAAAATACTTGTATTGTCTTAAAAAATGATAGGGGAAAGATCAGAATTGGATATAATCGTCGGAAATGTATGGTGTTAATTCCGATGGGGCCACTTCGACCTTCGCACTTTCGCCTTTAGGGCGAAGATGCGAGAGTGCGAAAAGTTGCGAAGGCGAAAGTGCGAATGTGCGAAGGCGAAGGAGCGAAACTGCGAAGATACGAAGCGCGAAGATGCAAAGGCGAAAGTGCGAAGTTGCGAAGGCGGAGGAGCGATACTACTATAGCTCCCTCGCCTTCGCAACTTCGCACTCTCGCCTTCGCAACTTCGCACTTTCGCCTTCGCCTTTTTTGATTGCATAACAAGTTTCGTTTGATTACATAGAAACTTCGCACTTTCGCCTTCGCCTTTTTTAATTGCATTCAGCAAATCTCGGTCGATTACATACATGTTGAAATTGATGCAGGTAACGTACTCGCCCGAGATTCGGATCTAATTGGTACGCATGCGCTAGGCCATCGAGCTTACTATGAATGCTCATAAATCTTTACTTTGTTATGTGACATACATGTATATGTTTTTCAGTGCAGGCTATGCCTTTTCATTATATAATCCACTGTAACATTTTAATTTCATTATGCGACCTTCCTTGTTCATTCACGGATGAGAGGGGGTCTGCACCCCCCCCCCTCCCCCTCGCCTCGTAAATTCAATATTATTTATTTCAAACAGTAAAGGAGGAGAGGGGATCAGGACCCCAACCACCATCTGGAAAATTTAATATTAATTTCACATAGTAAATTTCCCTAAAATACCTCGGACCCTCCCCTTCGCAATTATGGAACTGCGCGGGCTGTTGAAAATAAATTCTTAAAAGTTCGTCCTCTGCTACAGATATCATTTTATACAGCTAAAATTATCTTCAAACGATAGACAAGTCCACAAACCTAAAAAGGCAAAGGCGAAAGTGCGAAGGTGCGAAGGCGAGAGTGCGAAGTTGCGATGGCGAAAGAACGATAGTAGTATCGCTCCTTCGCCTTCGCAACTTCGCACTTTCGCCTTCCCATCTTCGCCGTGGCATCTTCGCACTTTCGCCCCTTCGCCTTCGCAACTTCGCGCTTTCGCCATAGATATGCGTGATTCTAGGGGGGTTTGGGTGGGGGGTCATTCAATTTATTGTAAGTTGTCATGTTGTAATTTTTGTATTTACACCCACCCAGTAAACTCAAATTTTAAAACATAGTACTGCCGTGAAAACTGGCTTTATAGAAGTTTTTCCACACACTCGCCGGTTCGCACTATATCATGTTAATTTTCGTAAATTTTATATAAGTATTCACTTTTTTAGGTGAAATCGTACATTTTATACTTTTTTAGGCGAATGTGATGAGCTACCCGAAAAGACTAGTATTTAATGAACCCGAAGAACGATGTGAATATTTTACGAGGGTACCTGAACCATCTTGTTCATTTCATGAAATTATTTAGTTCATTAAGTTTTAGTATTTGCATTGTGAACGCGAGATATAAAAAATATGATGATTGATTCATGCGGTTTTGAGAGTATGAATAAATACCTAGGTAAATATCAGTGTAACATCACGACTTTTCCTTTCAAAATGTTTAAACATTTCTTTGTGTTTTGAGGATTTGACGTATATTCATATATCATCTGCGAATGTAGTGACACTGTGTTAAGGCACAAAATTCAATATTCTTTTACGGGTTGAATTCAGAAAATGTCTGACTTTTGAGGTCATCGTAATTATCTAATGGATAGTAATAATTTTGAGGCTTTGAATAATCCGTTGAGTCAAATATTGTGCAGACTTAATTTGGCATGATGGAAAAAAACATACAAGTAGTTTATTAATACAGTCGTTATTTTTACACTATTAGATGCAGTTAATTAGATTGAAAATAAATGTTCATTGAATTGCAATTTCTATTAGCATTTTGTATTGAATGGATCAACGGCCACGAATTAATCGTGTTACCTAGACATAAGTTGTAAACTAAAAATACCATAAATCACTTTGTGCACCTCAGTTAAAGTGTGACGATTTCTTTTTTTATTATTTACATTGCTTTAGGAATGCATTTCTAATGGTCAAATAAAATCTGAGAGTGAGTCTTAGAGTTATAAGCCAGATATATACAGGGCTCACAATTCTTTGTCATGTAAACAAGGCTTGTGCTCTGTTTTTGTTTACATGGGTTCAATATGCTAGTAAAAATCGTTTTCAAGCTGATTTGTCTATCTTCTTATTCATTTTAAATAATTCATCATAAATAAACTGTTCCTAACGTTTAACAGATTCATTTTAAGGTCTAAAACTGGAATTTTCTCTTCAACATTCAAAAGCAAAGAATTGTAAGTTCTGTAGCTTTCTTCAAACTCAACAAATGACACTCGATTTTTGGTTGCCTATTAAAAATGCCTTCCTGAAGCATTATAAATATTAGAATTGGAAAAATAATTTTTGACCAAAATTGTGACCATGTCCCTTTGAATATCAATTGATTGCATTATTTTTAATAAGAAAAGTTAAGACGAGAACAAGTTTAAAAAGTGAAAGAATAGAATACAAGTATACCTAAGAAACGTTGTGTCATTATGCTTCCTTATGTTCGGAAGTAGACCTTGGAATTACGTCACAACTTGTTAACTCTGGAAGGGAATTACCGCCAAAAGTCTATGTATCTTGCTTGTATTCTTATTATGCTTACTTCTTTATTCTTCAGTATATTTACACTTGTATGTCACTTTATTGTTTTCATATTCATGCTTATCCAATTTCACTTTGATTCTCTTTTATTCTTTATGGTTGGCGTATTTCTATGTTGCAATATTCTCCTACTATTGCTGCCCCCCCCCCCCCCACCCCCCACCCCATACGAAAAAAAAAACAACACCGCAGCTAGCTTTATAAAAATGCGGGATGTTTCGCACCAGGACATTTCGATCCAATATTTATATGTTCAGATCAAGAATTTTTCTTCGAGACGGGGAGGGGGGTGCATGTACTGAGGGATAATTATGATTTTGTTTTCCAGAGGGAGGGGGATTCCGAGGCCTATTTTCAGTAAGTTTACTACGTGATTTTTTTTTATAAAGTTTGAATTTGAAGGGTGATGGGGTGACTGGATCTTCCCAAACTTCTAAGTCCGCGCATCAGTTACTGGACTCGTCCTTCAATGTTTAAGTTAGTTCAACTCTTTTCTATTCATAATCGCAAACAATAGTGCCATCTCGCAATGTATCTGCGTGAGGCAGGTAAAAGACGGGAATGTCTGACTACATCCAATTAATATATTATTATTATCATTATTATTATTTACATTACCATTCGATTTATTGATTTATAGGGTCTCTCCTCCTATGTACGAATAATTTTTTTAGAATATTGTATAACGTTAATAGTGACTTGTGTGCTTGTACTTAGAGTGAGTGCAGTGTAATATGTTTATAATTATGTACATAAGTTATTTTCCATTGCTTATAATTCATATGAATTTCGGAAAATAAACAATACAATACAGTTATATAAATGAGACGCTGTATTCTCACAGTTCTCACAATTAGCACCCGTATCATAATTATCATCATAGCAAGCTTGATATGAAAGTCGGTCAATTGAATTCTTCATTCAATCCAGACCAGTTCACTGGTAGACAGTGTCGTTAAAATACTTAGAGCCATTTTTATGTAGATTTAAGTCTATTCTTTTAAAATTTAAGTATTTCATGTTGCTGTACTTTGAAAATAAGAAAAGGGATGCACAGTAAAAGTAGATATTCGATTGCCATCCTTATTACGTTGATTAAAATGATGACCATAAGAAATAATTGATACTTTACACTGTCGGTGTAAGGACGATGTTTAAACGGTCCTTCACATCAGAATTGTCCATCACGTTGCCCTTTTGTCCCTGTTATTGCAATGATGCCCTTTCTGTTACCTATGTTTTAACTTTGATTTGTTTACATTGGTTTCTGATCATTCCGAAGTTTGTAAGTGATATTTATGTTAATGCTATGTATACTATAAACTTTTTCGACTTGTTAATGAGATGCACCAATTTGCAAATTCATAAGCTCGGCTTAAATGCAGAATACTTGCACACTCAGTATCACATAAGACAATCAGCGTTTTTAATTTGTCGTTTCGTAAAACATGCAGATAGACGGACATTGTGTCTAAACTGTTTGAAATGTCTAACAAAAGTCAAATATCAGTTGAAATTTGTATTTTAATATCACTTTATACAGCCAGTACTGCCTCAACTATGTTTCGTTGATATCACCATTCATTTCACCTGTTCTACCACCTTCACCTTCTCCATTATTACTCGATGTCGAGTCATCACTTCTATCATCACTGCCACTGCCATCTTTATCAAGGTATTCATCAAAGAAACTGTCACCAAAGGCTCCATGAGACCCAAAAATCCGGCCAAATAAACCTCCGACATTTCCTTGATGCTCGATACCAGGAAAGAAACTTCCGGAATGAAGTGCTCTTTCTAAATTCTGTAAAGAAGAAAAAGAACGCAAGACATCCTTTTAGTGATTGCTTTAAAAGAAAAAAAGTGTAATGAGTTACTGTCTTATTTTTGAATAGCTAATTATATCATTAAACGCTCTTTTATACTGTTAAAAAATATTGTGTTACATTAATTTGAAATATTATTTTACAATACTAATTTCTAATGCGAAAGCCATAAAACTTACCCGGACTCTTGATTCCAATTCAAAAAAGCCTTTTGAAATTCAAAATTATATATTAATTAATAGTTTTAAATAGTATATATTTTTTTTTTATTGCTAAAAATCTTTGCAAATGAGGTAATCGATAAACTGTTCTGTTTTCAAGGATGCGATTATAAACAATAATTACAATGAACAATAATTACAATGAATTAGACGTACAACCTACCATGACTATCACAGGTTCCTACACAATTTCCGGGTCGTCCGGGGATTCCCCTAGGACCAGGGTGACCGTCTGATCCCGGATGTCCGGAATCTCCGGGAGATCCTGGATCGCCCTTTTGTCCTCTTGGTCCCCTGGATCCAGGATGCCCATCTTCACCATTTTGACCTGGGTATCCCTTTGGGCCTCTTAGTCCATTAAGTCCTTTTTCCCCCGGCATGCCTTGCGGACCTTGTACCCCGTTATGACCTTTTTCCCCTTTATCACCTTTGTCTCCTTTAATCCCAACCGCTCCCGTTTGACCATGATTTCCCTTTTCCCCCTTGTCTCCGTGTTCCCCTTTTTCTCCTTTGGAGCCCGGATATCCTTGAGGTCCTTTTACCCCCTTTTCCCCTTGATCTCCCTTTTCACCTTTAGAACCTTTCTCACCGGGGAACCCGTTAATTCCAGGCTTTCCGGGGGGACCAATGCAAGCTTGAACAACAAAATTTCAGTCAATAACATTTAGTGAATGATAAATTTTAACTTTTTGCACATCGATTTTTATTTTGTTTAGTAGGAGATGTTATACCTTTAGGACATCTTGAGAAGCCGTGCTCTTGGAGAGAGGTAGAGGGAGGTGGTTCTGAAAATATAAAAAATTCTGAGTTATACGAACTGTATAAATTTCTTTTACAAATTCGATAGTTATACAGGTACAACCTATAAATTAAATGCAATGTACGGACATCAAGTAAAATGCACATAATACATTTTTTTTTCCATAAACAGTTACATCAAAGATGCGACTTCAGATTTCAAACTGTACAAATGTCATTTATTTTCATTTGTTTTAGAATTTGAAGCAGCTTTCTTATAAACAATAACCTAACTGTCATACTAACCAAAGTCAGTAAATCCTTGACTACCAATGACTACAGCCAAAAGTCCGAAAACCAAAGCTAGGCGCTGCATGCTTAGTATAAAATGTAACTTCTACTACAATATACCAGGTTTTTATACGATTGGCTTTCAGAAACATTAATTGATTAAGACATATAAAAAATGGATTTTGATCTCATCTTTAGTTAATTTATCTATTAATTTTCATTTACATTTTGTGATTACAATCTAGACCCTAATGTACGTGTCCTTCAAATAAGCTACTCTAGATCTCGTAAAAGATTACTCCAACCAATATAACCATGTATACTATGAACCTTTTTACCCTTTTGATCTGCAATTAACATCAGAAGGATGGGGATGAAATCAATCCTCCCTATTCTTTTTTAATCGACGTTAATTTTACGTTTACATATAAATGCATGTATTCACTAGTGAAATTACCATAACATTATATGTAAAAATATAGCATGTGAATTAACACTGTCTAACCTTTTTTTTAAATAATACAGATTGATGATGGTTTTATTTTGTATTAAACGTTTAGCAAAAAATTACAATTATATCAGTTTCTTGCTCGTAAAAATTTACTTCACTCTTTACAAGATTTTATATGAACATGTCTTATTTTAATAAATACATTGTAAGTAATTAGTAAGTAATACAAATGAATAAATTGAACACGTTTGCATGTTCAAACCATGCAATGATGGCAGAAGACCATATGTATGCAAAACACGTAAAACAACGATAACAGTTAAATACCAAGACACCAATAGTTGGGAATATGTCAAAACTTGTAAAAATCAGATACAGATTCTATTCTGATTTTTCGAAATGACGCATAAATCAAAATAGAATTGTCCTCGTCGAAAACCCATGTGGCCAGTCGCGCTTACGCTTATAGACCTTCAACTTGCTGGATTTTTCTTGTTTCTGTGAATGATGCGTCCCGCATTCTGATTAATTTCTTCGTATTTTTATAAAGGATATCTCACAAATTGCGTAAATACTTATGCGTGCGACTATTTAACTGACGGCGTGTTTTCATTGTATGACCTTCGTTTTCATATCAATATTTCTCTCTTTTTATAGGTGGATTGCAAATAATGAATATTAATGAAAACGAGGAGATAGGTTCAATTAGTTAACCCATGGTAAGTTATCGTGTGCGAAATGTCTTCGGAAAAATGTAGAAACGCCAACAATGTAAATGTATATATATACTAAGTACTTTGAATTTTGCCGATCCTTATTTTTGGCCTGAAATGCCTGTTTAGCGTAAGATAGTTGTGCATTGGACATTAGAATGGTACTGATTCTTAAAAAAACCCATATCTTTGACAAATTCATGAACCCTGGAAACCAACTTAAAAAAAGATACTAATATTTTAGCAAATTTGCTAATAGATATTCGCATGAATAGCCCAGATGGATATATTTCCTTCACAAAAGCACGAAGGAGCCAATCGGAATAGGAAATGTATTCATAAGAACGAGACAAATTTGTCAAAAAGCCTCGGGTTAGTAAGCTCTTTCAAGATAGGACTTTTTAGCGAAGGTAGTCTTTTTCCCATCTTTTTTTTTCTTCAATAACAAATTTGCATTATGACAAATACACTCACACGTCACTCCTACTTATACGTTAAAAAAGGATAAGCTATAAATATGGGACATGACGAAAACAAAATGTATACTAATTTATTACGAATTATTATTCATGAATTTAGCGGGTGCGACACTACCTCAAAGTGGAAACAGGAAACTCTCCCAAAACAACCAAAGACAACTTGCTCCCAATTTAAGACAATCGCCTCCATTCAAAGCTGCATGGTATATGGAAGATCGACCTTCATGATTAAAAAGATAAAGGGGGATAGCTAGGGTAGGGCAAACCTATTTACAAGCTTTAATTTCCTTCATCGTTGGTAGCGTACTTGTGATTTACATCGACCCCGTCTCTCTCTCTCTCTCTCTCTCTCTCTCTCTCTCTCTCTCTCTCTCTCTCTCTCTCTGTGTGAATTTCAGGGGGGGGGGGGATGGCGGGGAGGGGCTATAGTCTTCATTGCGGTTTGTCATTTATTCTGTTCCCACTTCGTTTTTCAGGCTTTTTTTTTCGTTATGGCCGGCTAATTAATTTCAAACTTTCTGTGTATTTTTATAACGTTTACTTTTGATCAACAGGTATATACGTAATTAATTTTAAATGAGGGTTAGTGTTCTAAAAAATGAAAAATGAAAAAAGAGAAGACGGAACGTTTTCGTGCGGATCCTACTATACCATTCATCCAACACAACAATCAACGGGACAAATGAGTCCGCCCATCTGATTAAAGCTGCGCTGGGGGCGCGTCTTTTAACCACAATGAACCGCAATGAACCACAATGATACCACAATGTACCACAATGAACTGATTTAAAGTGAATACACTCATTATATATTTGGTATAACTACCTAAAAGTGTCAAATATACAATTTACAGGTAATTGACGGTGTACATGTGTACTAATTTGCATTCACATTGTTGGCAAATTCAAAGTTGCCATTCTATACTTATAGATAAATACAAACTCTTTTATTCATAATTTAATTTGCTACGAAACATGATTTAATGACGATTCTGCTTGTTATCTTGAATAAAATAACTGATTTTTTTTAAATGTCATGAGACCATGTGATGTAAAAAATAATTTCAAACCAGATTCGAAACTGAGTTTGACTTGATTTTAGCAATTTAAAGTCATTTTTTGTTCTTCTTTTAATGTAGGACTGAGAGACGAGTTATGCTTTTTTTTAATTGCGGAAAAGTCGATTAAAATGAGATTAAAGATGTGATTAGAGGTCGTTGGATAAAAATTATATTCTATATATATATATATATATTACTCCCTCTATATATATATATAGTTTTGGTTATCTTAATAAATCTAACATGGAATATCGTCTGAAAATTGAATTGATTTTCTAATTGTGAGTTATAGAAATTATAGCGACATGTACAGAATTCTTATTTATAGATAAACGCACGTGCATTAGTTGTTAATGGCTAAGGAAAATCAGACGTTCTTAAATTGGAACGCTTTCTCTAGCATTTCTACATTGATCAGCGCACCACGTATATCCACATAAAATTATAAAGTTTTCGAAAAAATGTGGTGCTGTTCCGCAAATATTTTAACTATTCCGCAAATATTATAATTCCTGAACTACGTTTGAAATAGTGGTAAACGTGCAAAAACCCGAATACAGATAAAATATCACCCTGTTTCTAATTATTTTTGCTAAAGTATATTACGATCTTCGCTGCCGATACATATGATCAGCTCGTTTCTTTTATGAATGATAGAGGTTTTGAATAAAAACATGTTTCTTCAGTTAGAAAAAAATATACTCTCTATGATATGATAATATTCTTCACACAAAAATTGCACTAGTCCAGCGCCTCTATGTAAATATTATTCCATCAACCCGTTTATACATGAAATTGAAAATGTAAATCTTGATATTTAGGTTAATCGAACATATATATTTTTAGAATTAGTTTGATTATTATCGATAAATAGGTACATTTCCGATTGTGACCAATTGACATTATTTTCCGGTACTTGATGCGTGTATGTGAGAATTTAGAGGAGGCGATGTTGTTTGGGTTGGGGAGGGTGAAAAATGTATTGGATGGGGGCTATACAAGCTATCTGAAGTTCCTCCTGAACTCGCCCAACAGCTGGTTCACCGAAAAGCAATTAACCCTCTCCCAAGCCGTGTATTCTGTCGTTATTTACAAAGTACAGTGGTAACTTCGTTTAACAGAGAGAGAGAGAGAGAGAGAGAGAGAGAGAGAGAGAGAGAGAGAGAGAGATCCCCAATTAACAACAAGGTGTATCGTATATCCCTTCCCCTCTCCATATTTGGATACCCCTAATACATATTGGGAGGCTTTATTACACCTGCTGTCAACTGTCATTTAACTGGCCCTGTATATATACGAGAGCTACTGTCGGCGTGTGTATACTAACAACAATATACAGGGAACGTCATAATAAATGTGAAGGAATTCTTACCTTACATTTAATCCATATTTGGGAAGCATTCACAAGATGAATAAAAACATTTGTAAAATTTTTAAGGCAACTAATAATCTATTCTTCGCTTATTACTTTTCGTTCAAGTTCAATTTTCTCTGGCTGTATCATAACAATATTATCTAGTCTGTACATTAGTTTGGAATTTTTTATTCTTTTCCACCTATAAATTGGACCAGTATGTAAATATACGTTTTTGGATTTGAATTGTTAATTAAAGAATAAATTCTAAGTTCAGGCACGTAGGGTCGTTTTTGAAAATGGGGAGGGGCAGACTCATCCTAAAAATCTTAACAAGCAAATAAAAAGTAAAAAGGGAATGTTTCCTAAATCATAAAAATCATAATCCGGGGGGGGGGGGGGGGGGGGGGGGGGGGGGAGGGGGGAGGGGGGTAGCGTAGTGTACCTATAACTTCAATTTCACTGTTCATTTTATTCCTTTCGATTCGATTCTTTACATACTCCCCTAAAAGTGTGTGTTTGTGTGTGTGTGTGTGGGGGGGGGGGGGGGGGGGGGGCAATGCCATGATAATTCACTTTTTAATATGTAAATTTCAGTATACGTTTGCTGCGAACTGCGAGAAAATCTGGAGTGGATTGTTTAAGATGAAGAAGAACTCTCGCTATATGATATCGTTATTTGAAAATCCCCATAGTTCATTTAAAAAAAATGGATGGTACAATCTTTATTTGTCAAACAAATCTAGATGACACTTTTTTTTAAAATTTCGTACAGTGCTTTTATTCCCTTTTTTGATCAGGATTCTATGGACAAATATTGAGAGTTGATCCCTTCTGTTTGTTTGGGTTTTTTTTCTCTCGATTATTATTACCGTTGTACATCATAAGCACACAAATTTAATCCAAAGATGACAATAACTGTAAAATTATCTTATTAAACCAGTTAATCAAACATGTTCAAATGACATGTAAAGTGACTGATTTCTTTAAGAATTAAACAATACGTCAACTTAACTAATCATATCAAGCTTTAATTAAATAAAAAATATTTACATGATATATTTATATATCAAAATTTACCTTATACATGTATATAGATATTTTTTATTAATTCATGCTTTACACATTTATAATATACCAACATCTAAGCGTTACATGTATTGAAATAACGAATTCTGAATGAATGAAATATGACGTGTGTACCTGAACATACATATACAAAATTGAAAATGCATTAATTCTGTAACATAACATGCCGTCAGAATTTTTTTTGAGATATATCACGGACATACGCGACGTTGCTGAGTTTTAGATAATTTACCTTGATATTCATTTCTTCTTTATTTGCATTTAAACCTGTTACTGCCAAAAAATTTATAAATTAAATTAAAAATTAATAGGCCATTTTTTTTTTGGAGTTAGATATTTTGATTTTGTCTTTTAATAGCATGCAAAATGCAATTGACTGCTTATTGATAATGTAGTAGTATACATTTTCAACTGAAACTATGTATTCATATAAAAAATATCAAATAACATGAAAATGTAAATTTGGAATTACAGAAATGGAATTTTTCAGACTGCAGAGATAGAAAAAGTTGAAAATAATGGATATCATGTCGCGTCTGACCTTAGATTAAACTTTAATTAAATTCTATACCTTTTGAATAACATTTATCACCTTAATAAAGTTCATTGTGGTATCATTATGGTAGCATTGTGGTTCATTGCGGTTCATTGTGGTTCATTGCGGTTCATTTTGGTTAAAAGACGCGCCGCTGCGCTGGTGCATCTATCTACCCAAATGGACCCTATTGGACCTAAAAATTATGAAATTAATTTTAAACAACTCAACTAGTTTTTCATCACTAATCGGGTTTGTCCTTTAGAATAAAACCTTGAACGAAATTTGTTCCACACCTGTTTAGCATATAAAACGAATAATATGTCAAATAGGGAGGGGGTTCCTGGACACGTATTGCATGTGCAAAATCTCAGAATGTTTGTTTTCATAGAAAGTTTCCAGTTACACTGTAGCTTCCATCATTTTGGCCCATGCAATTCTTTTAAACACTTCTCAAAGCATGTAGGCCTATAAATGTTGACAAATACATACAATCAAATTTTTAAAGCTTTATTGTTCTCTACACATGAAATCAGCATTGTGAACAAATTGGCATCTTATTATTTCTATACCTTTGATCGTATAGAATACATGTATGTATCTTTCTATATTGAAAACAATGCCATGCGTTTGACTCATAATTAGCTGTTAACTTAGGAAAAGGAGTCTTAACATTTTGAACATTTTTGTATAAATTACGTATGATGTGATTATATCTCAATGATTAGTTTATAAACATATTGTATAACTGTATACATAAAAAAATAAAAAAGGTATAAGTAATACTTATATTTATTGTTGAAACCGGACTTATAATTTTTACTTAGATTAAAACATATTTTAGATAATAATCTTCATTAACGGATTTAGAGGGGAGGGGAGGAGGTCAGGACAATCTGCCCCCCCCCCCCCACCCCTTCCTCGGAAAATTTGAGCCTTATTAAATTGACATAGCAAAATTACTGAAATACATGTAGGCCTAAGACCCCCCCCCCCCCCCCTCCAGAAATTATTTTCTTGATCCGCTTATGAAGCTCTTTCTCTACTATAATCGTATTTTTACACAATAGGGGTGAATAAAACCCGGGTTTAAACTATTGATGGTGAATTATCTCAGGGTTCAAACGCATCAGGTGGGAATGCAAAATCACTAATAGTCATATTGTACATTTTATTTGTTAAAATAAATTATATCATAAATGACACTATTACTAGTCTAATTAATATATATTCTGTGTAAAAATAAATACATGTACAAATAATTATTAGGTTAGGGAGAAAGTAGCATTTATTTATATATACAAGCATGTTCAGATGATCTTTATTTAGAACAGTTTGATGTCGCTAGGATACATGTTTTCAGATCCTTGATTTGCTTGGTTAATTTAGATATTGAATCTCGAATTTCAAATCTTGAATCTCGAATCTCGAAATTTGAATCTCGAATGAACCTTCTGGGCCTCCGTAGGAAAGGCAGTTAATTTATTTTCTATTTACTATATATAACACTTTAAATAATGAATACATCATCTCACTTCTTTAAAGGATTTTGGTGGAAAAATTAATGAACTAAATATAATGGTACTGAACCACCAAAGATAAAGATATAGTGATCGTTGCATAAATGATTGTATTAAAAAAAATCCCAAAAAAGAAAATCGGAATACACCAAAAAGAACATTTTTTTAGTTTTCAACAGCGGAGGTCATTTTATTGTTGTTGGGTTTTTGAAACAAGGAAAAATTGCAGTTTAAACTGTTTTTGATCTTTGCTTCGTTTATAAATAATTTATTACTAACACTCAAATTTTCTCCAAAAACCAGTGATCGTCAACATGTTGCAGCCGTTGTGTCCATTACCGATGTTACCATTGCCGTTATTACAATAGCCATTTTTACCATTGCTGCTGTCGCCATTGCCATTGTTGTAACCATTGCTGTTGTTGCCATTGCCGTTATTACCGTGCCATTATTGCCATTGCCATTATTAACATTGCCATTGTTACCACTGCCACTTGTCTTTGCCATTGTCATTGTGCCATTGCCATAACTACCATTGCCATTGCCCTTGTTATCAATCGCAGTGCCGTTATAACAATTGTTACCATTGCCATTGCCGTTATCATTATTGCCATTGCTGTTATTACCATTGTCATTACCGTTTTTACCATTGTTATTGCCGTTATTACCATTGCCCTTGTTACCATTGCCGTAATTTACGTTGCCATTGCTTCCATTACCATTGTTACTGTTGCCATTTCCGTTATTACCATTGTTACCATTACCGTTATTACCATTGCCGTTGTTACCATTGTCATTGCCGTTATTACCAGCATTACAATTGTTGCCATTGCCATTATTACCATTATTACCATTGCCATTATAACCATTGTTATAAGAAACCTGGATTGATGTTTTGGTAAATGTATGTGCAATTTACCGGTTCATTTCCTTATCAATATGAGAGAAGTTAATTACAGGTGACACTCGATGGCTCGCACTTCGATCTCTCTCGAAGTTCTTGATCTCTCGAAGTGAAATCACGGTTCCGATTTTTTTTCCCTCTACATAACTAAGCTAATTTACTCTTGATCTCTCGAACTCCGATCACTCGAAGTTCTTGATCTCTCGAAGTAAAACTTGCATCCCGTTATACATATTTCATTGTTTTTTACCCTTGAAAACTCGAAGTGTTGGCTGTGTACACACACGACCAAGTGCAATCAAGCGTATAATTAACTCAGCGTGGACCTTACCTGAGGCCTGTTCAACAGAGCGAGCAATCGCGAGCGCTCGCCAAAATTCCCTATACCCGCAACACAAATTTTGGCGAGCGCTCGCTCTGTTGAACTCGCCTCTGGATGATTGAGTGAACCCCTGGGGCTAGCGTGGTAGTGTTAATTGACTGATTACGGAAGTGACACTACCCCTTGCTTCCTTCAAAGGGTAGATAGTTTAATTGTAACTGATCTATTAATTTTCAACAGCTTTTGAAATTTACGGTAAATTAACCGGTCTTTATTTAAAATATTCTGTGATCTAAAAAACATAAAATACTTTAATTTATTTTTTAAGTTAACAAAACTTCCTAATAAACAGAAAACTAAGTTCTGAATTGTTGAAATTGAAGTAAAGCAGGCGAAAATACGAATGAAACCATGTTATACTATCCTTCCATGTTATGAATATAAACTTCCGGCTACTATAATTTTAGAACGAAAATGACCGGAACAAACGTTTCCGGATTTTTTTTAAACTTTCGATCTCGATCTCAGTAGCGTTTCGTATAGTTGTAAACTTAATGCTTTAAAATTTGCCATACCAATGGACCTATACATTTGAAAAAAATATCTTTATCTTGTCATTTGAATCAATATAACCTTTATTTTTGCTAAATGTTTAGGCGATTATGATTTTTCATTGTAATCATTTTTGATTACACAATACAAATTAATATTTTATGTGAAGAAAAAACTCAAACGGTACTATTATATTCCCATTTTAATTGGCTAGATTCATGTAACAAGAAAAACGTCCGTCTTAATTTGGTATTATTCATCTGGATTTTCTTTTATCAAAAGATATCAAAACTCGACATCCGGTTTTCCCCCAGTATTTAACGAAGTACTGGCATACATTCATATGTTGTATTATAGATACTTCTGTCACAGCAATTGCCATTGATAAATTACATGTTTTCCTCCAGGTTTATTTTTATCTTAGGGTCTCTTTGAAACCGAGAGAAATGCTCATCTGCGTCACGCCTCGTTTCATCATCATCATCATCATCATCATCATCATCATCTCTTACAAATCTGTTGTCTTGGAGAAAGTCGTCGATTTCATTTGTATATGAACGGGCATTTCGCCGATCGCCATTTTCAGGATCGGACTCCAATTTCTAAATGACAAGCATAGCAAATATGAGAAAGGAACAAAAGTGAGTAAAATTATATGTTTTTGTATCCGGCATTTCGTTGTAGTCAGTTTTAATGCATCGGCCAACTACGCACTGTATTTTGGATTATTATTGATTTTGTTTTTTGATATGTTTTTCTTTTCTTGATTTTGTAAACATTTTTATTCATTAAACTTACCACAACGTCGATTAATATTTCACTATTAAGAAATCTTTACAGTACAATTAGTATGCAAAACATACCTTCAATCTCTGGTGTAATATTCTCAACACTGAAAAATGAAAAAAAAAAAATGAACAAGTTGAATTTTAGCCTCTACCCTAATTAATAATTTTATTATCTGTAATTTTAAACAGAAAGGTACATATAAAAATTACAATTTTTACCTTTGACTAAGCGTACAAACTGAAAATCACATGAACAACGTCCCGGAAACCCTGGCTCTCCAATAGGACCGGGGGTTCCCGGTGCTCCAGGGGGTCCTTCCCCACCCCTGTCCCCTTGTCGGCCACGCCGACCTTGCTCTCCTTTCTCGCCTTGAATACCCTGTTGACCTATACACTCTATTTTGGAAAAATATAGTATTAAATACATTTATTTGTACAATTAATACTTTTATTAATTCTTATAAATAAACAACAGCTAGTATTAACCAACTTATCATTTTTTCAAATATACGGTGAAACTTTTGCAGTTACTGACACGGCGAAAAAGTAATGAGTGTTTTGAAGCTTAAGAACAAATGCAGGCGATATTTGAATAGGCTTTAAAACATAGGTAAGGAAATAATTTTTTTTCAATTTCATTTCAAAACAGTATTTTTGTAAAAGGTTAATTTTAACACGTTTTGTAAAATTTCTATCATGACGTTAATTAAAGTATTCTCATTGAGCGTTTCAATTTTACTAGAAAATAATATCAATTATTTGATGAAAATGATATTACTACTGTACACCTGCGTTGAAAAAAAACCACTCAAGTTCATAACAAAAATGATCTAAAATCTAATAAGACTGTCCGTAAAATCTACCTAAATTTAATTTTTTAAACAAAAGATTGTTGGAGATGATATTTAATCAACCATCATCATTTTATCAATGTGATTCAAAACGCTATCTGAATAACTAATTACAATTAAGCTTCAATGTAGGATTATATACACACATAAATGTATAGTATGAGAAAATTACATTACCACACTCCGAGCACTCAGTGGGACACTTTCCATCTGAACCGGGATCTCCTTTAACCCCTTTATCCCCTTGAGACCCGGTATCCCCCTTTTCCCCCGTGTCCCCTTTATCTCCTTTTCCCCCGGCCTGACCCGGATCCCCTTTCTCTCCTTTCTCTCCCATCTTTCCGGGTTCCCCTTTTCTTCCCATCTGTCCGGCTTGTCCGAGGACTCCTTGATCTCCTTTTGGGCCAGTTATTCCCTGGTCACCTCTGTCTCCCTTCTCTCCTGGTTCCCCTTTATCCCCTCGTGTCCCCGTCGAACCGGGGGACCCCGGTTGTCCTTGTTCCCCTTTTTGCCCATCCGCTCCTTTTTCTCCGGGTTCACCTTTGCATCCTTATAAATATCATGTAATGAATTATGTGTCTCGTTTTAATAAAATCACAGCTTGATAATTTTTGAAAAAAAGATCGCCTTCCTACATGTTATAAATTGTCTATAATTATTTGCACAGGAAAAAATACGTCATACATTAAATTAAAACACTAATTTTTTATATATGCTATGACGTATTTTTTCCACTCTGAAAACACTTATAAATTGTATATACTGATAAGTCTTCGTTGTCCTGTGAAAATATTAATTTTAAAAAGATACCAGAATAATTTTTTTATTGTTTCCGGTATCCTCATATATTTCAGAATTTAAACTTTTATAGTCAGACGTGCGCATTTCAACGTTTGGATTAGAAAATTACCTTTGGGACATTCTGCTGGCGGCATCGGATCAAAGACTGGAAAAGATAACATCCAAACAAATATTTCATATCCAGGTAATAAAACAACAATACATTAATGATTAATAATCTCTCAATAAAAAAAATTGTTTCGAAACATACAGCAAATATTTTGTTAGTTTAACAGAAATCCAATTCATAATGATTCTCTCTCTCTCTCTCTCTCTCTCTCTCTCTCTCTCTCTCTCTCTGAGAATAAAAATGAAAGCATACTAACAATTAAATCCTTCAGCGATGACAATTGTTAAGAGTAACAGAGCCCAAGTTAACGTTGTCATGGTTGACGAAGACAGTGAGCGACTTCTATCTTGTATCAATTTATATATTAAGCACTGATTTATGTATAACATTAGATACGTGTAAAAATACATTTTGTACATTAATTAGTTTTCAATTTTAAGTGTAGCATTAATATTACTGATAACGTCAAGATATAGCATAAAAGATAAAAGAATGCTAGATGGGTTTAATTGATCTCTCAATAAATACATGTCGATACCATCCAGATAAAGTTAAAAGGCATACAGGTGCATCTTCGTATGTACTTGAAATATCGGGATTAATACACAGAAAACCCGCGTGTGTCTCTCTCTCTCTCTCTCTCTCTCTCTCTCTCTCTCTCTCTCTCTCTCTCTCTCTCTCTCTCTCTCTCTCTCTCTCTCTCTCTATATATATATGAGTTTTATTTTTAACTCAGATACTTTGATTTTTGGTAAATAATATTATAAGAGTGAAATTTATAAAAATACTTTGCACCATGGAAAGAAATGTAACAAACCAATATTTAAATTGATACTGTTATGACATCAATGCCACTGTGACAGCTTCCCACTCTCGGAACGTACCTTGTTTAAGGGAACAAAGAGTGCTTTTTTCGTTGTCTGCTGGGTCGGGTATCTGACTAAAAAAATTTAGAAGGTCTTTCGTATAATTCAACTCAAGAAATGTGGCCCAAACTCCGGACGCTCGCCGCGGTAAAAAAAAAAAAAAAAAAAAAAAAGATATATCCGTGTGATGCGCCTTCTTAAGTTTTGTAACTCCTACATTCCTCTTATTAATCATTTAAATTAAATCTGCAATTTAGTCTCTTTCTCATACTTACGTAGTGATAATTCCAAATCTTATACAAAATACCTTCAAAAAGGTTTCCAGTATCATTCTGCCCCCCTCCCCCCTCCACTCCTTGGCACCTTCGTGTACAATGAATGACAGAACAACAAACAAAAATGAGCGTGCAATTTTTTTTTAGCTTTCACAAGTCAAAGTTCAGACAGCCTAAGAGCATAAGCTCTCGGTGTTAATAAAGTCGTTGAAGGTTTTTTCAAGTTCTTGAATATGGCTACAAGTAGTGTAGCTTCTATCCCTCTCTTGAGTCTTTGCTTCAACAAGATTCTGAAACCATTTATTCACATAATGGACAAGTTAATCATATATTGAAATAATCACTTGTCTAATAAAATAAACAAATTTTGTTGTTTTTAAGACAGTAATTTGTCATAAAAATTGAAAATGTACCTTGAATTTCCAAGATAAAAACTTCAAAGCTAAAATGAAAAGAATAAAACCATTTTTCGAAATGTGGATCTACATCACAAATTTTTAAGTTACAATGTAATGTTTAAATTAGGAATTCAATTAAAAAAGGTAGATCAAGTACATCGCACTTCAAAGCTAAAGATCTAACTGACGTGTCCTTACCATCGACAAAACGGGAGAAGTCATTTCGACAGGAGTCGGCACAACTCCCGGGTTTTCCTTTCGGACCGCGGGGACCTGTGTCACCTTTATTTCCGGAAAGTCCCGGAATTCCCCTATATCCTATTTGTCCAGGAGGCCCTGGGAACCCAGGAATCCCCGGTCGACCTTGACACCCTACAAACAAAATTGCGGAATTCTTACCTGAATAATTAACTTCGCGACAATCAATTTGATACCAAAATATAATATTTACATTTTCGACTGTTTTTGTCTGTGATAACATAACGAATCAATTTTGAAGCCTATAGCCCAATAACTTCATAAAAGATGAGTGACAGAAAATGGGCGTGTCTTATAGCATAACCGAAAAACGGTATTGGCTGCTTCGCGTAGTAATACATAGCATGTGCTACATGAAAAAATAGTGGTTTTAAAATGTTGTTTTTAAAGTGTACAAATTGGAAATAATATAAATATAAGTAATAGGGAATCACTCTTTGAATATTATGAGGTGATAATTTCGGTCGGAGCGTGGTCAAATCTATCAAAAAGCCCTTCGGACTTTATTGGATTTGACCACGCCCCGACCGAAATTATAACCTCATAATACTCAAAGAATGATTCCTTATTCCTTAAATAAATATAGAATCTTGTGAAATTTAAGTATTTCAAGACTTTGTAATGTGCAAAACGACTCCTATGTGATGTGTACGCAAATATCGTTTTATTTAGATTTAAAATTACAATTATAGAAAATCTAAAAACCTACAATGATGTTTTTAGTACATGTATTACTTTAAAGTATAAACCAATAATGATAATGGTATGATTACATAGATCATTGATGTCTTCTTGCACTTCAGTGAGCATTTAATTTAGAGGATCAACTTAACATCAAAATCCACGAATATTGGCAATCAGTAAACACCTTTACTCACAAGCACAAAAACTGCAGAAACATTCTCATACACGTAAGTTATATACAGAATTCATTTTGGACAATGGCCTGATGGCCTAAATAAGGACGTTTTAAGTTTATAGTAAATTTGTCACATGTCTTGCGTCTTGCTGATCGGGTGCTTTGTAACTTTTATCAGGATAAATGTGACAAAATATACTCTCTCTCTCTCTCTCTCTCTCTGCATTTCCATAGGGGGTTGCAACCTCTGTAACCCCTTCTAAATTTGTCAAAGGGATTTATACTCAGACAAACAACATATGGGCAGAAAACTATAGTGGATGATAGGAAATAAGGCCCCAGCAAAACGACAAGAAAATAAATTTTGGAATTTCTGTTTCATTTTGCATTTACTTTATCTGTAATATTTATGACCTCATAGAAGCCCTTTTACAATCACATGGAAATATACACCATTAACCATGGTAGGGGTACACCGCAGCCGATTACATCCAATCCCCGTAGAATTTTAGCTTCGCCCCATGCACTGTTGAGAGCTTTCATAATACAAGAGCGCAGTTAGGTACATGTTTCTCCTTTAGCTGATCAATGCATCTGTCTATGTGTGAAAGGAGAAAATTTTCTCGCATTATCAACGGTGTGAGATCAGTTTGTCCAGTGTGAGACAGCAGTGTGAGATTTTTCTGTCTCACACTGTGTATTACTACGCCGCCGTAAAATGTAAACATCATAGGCTGTAAGGAAATGATAAAAGATAGAATGAGCTGATCCATTCAGTTCTTATTTTGCTAAATTGATTACAATCTATCATGTTTTTAGTGAAAATATGGTCGCATGCTATCTTTTCGACTTTTACCACTATTTGTGGTAAGCGGAAGGATAAACAGAACGTAAACTTTTAAACGTCATATCAGGGCAAAGCCTCGTCCTAGACCATGAATCTTGTCCCCTCGGTGGAATTTCACTATCCCACACGAGTATATAATGAATGATTCTATTAGTATCCCACTCATGTAATTTTTTAAAAGGTGCAAAGGTCGAGTTTGTCTCGTGACATCCATTTCGGTAAGCTTGTTTGGTGTGACTACATAAGCCATTAGCTTTCTTTTTTTGCGAATATATTATTTGTAACTTAATATTTTCCATGGATGTTATTTCTGATTGCTAAGTAATTTCCCTAGACTTGCTCAAGTCTCTATGTTTAAGTAGTGCTCTCTATAATACCTTCAAATGATGCCAAACAGAGAGACGTGTAAAGCCTGCAAAATCAGCGACCAGAATACGGTCGGTAAATCACTGCAGAATCCCTGATATGTTGACAGGGGATTTACAAAATGTTACAAAATCTAAATCTATATCCGATGGATTGAGAGATGACTTGAAATTTAACTAAAGAAAAATGATAGAAGAGTACATTAAAAAAAAAAATGGTGATTTTTTCACCTACTGGGATGGGTAAATCCTTAATATTTGAGCTGAAGCCAATTTGTTTTTAATTCCGAACATAAAAAAACCATTGTGCCGGTCAGTTCTCATTTGGCCTATCTTTTAAAACTGAGTACAAACGTAACCAAAAAAAAAAGGAATCGGTGCACATCATCTGAGTGAATTACGAGACTCTGCATGCTGATGCAAGTTATCTTTGCAAGTCCAGAATCAATCTTCTGAACTAAAAAAAAAAGCATTTAAAAACCTGGCAAAAAGATAAAGAGTATACCCAAGAAGTGGTTCAGCTACGCTAAAACAAATTTATTTCTGAAAATGTCATAAAACTTCCCTCAGGGGATGCATGGTGACAGATTTCATTAGGAAGCTGATAAGCCCTGTGCAGGGTTAAGAAGTCTCTATGTTTGATAACATGTACATCTAAAAATAAATAAAATTTCTGAAACACAGTGAATTTTGCAAGAAATATATAAAAAAAAAAAAACCAAATTAAAACTTGAGGAAGTGTAAGTTTTCCTCCAACCGGTGAGATTTTGGCGATTAACAATGTCACGTGATATGTAAACGAGTCTTGTTCGATCTGCTTAATTTCTTAATTGTACTAGGGTCCGCCAATTATATTCATTTTTATTAATATAATTGGTGGGCCCTAATACAATTGAAATTGAAAGGGCAGGGTTACAAACCAGAACAAAATTTACTGTTATACTAGAACCTCAAAATCATCGATTATACATCAATCATTACAACGAATAATTAAAAGCTATTTTAGAACACAAATCAGGATGTGTAACTTTACTTCGTTCTCATTTGAATGGTAGATTTTCTGCAATTCAATGTATAAAAAGGGCTGTTGACATATGTTTTATAGTGATGCACTGTATCATCATTTAAGCTTTTGGTCCAGGTAAGCGAAAATGAGGTTTATAAACTCTTGATTGAATACCCGAGTGATAAAATCAATATAAAAAAAATTGAGCGATAATTTCAAAACGCATCTAGAGAGAACCGCCAACAAAATTAAACAAATTGATAAGCATATAGAAATATTTCATTTTTACCTGGTGGACAAGCAATGTCACTTGATTTTGGATCTGAAAAAATGAAACGCCCATTAAAAGAATTATGATATCAAGGACTATATTTGTTATATTTTTTTTAATTCATTATTTATTTGCACAAGACATACATCTTATGGCATAGGTTACAAATAATTAAAATGCAATATTGCAATAATGGCATGGTACATGTACCTAAATAAAGTACATTGACAATGTATATATAATAATTTTTTTACTAACAGGTGAAAACAAAACAGAGAATTTTTTTAATTATCGTGAATTTTCCCCAAATTACACATTTCTTATAGTTTTGAACACTTAATAATTGTATAAGTTTGTATACAGAAGGTTTTTTTCCCAATAATACTTCTTTATATATTTTCGTTATACATTTTATTAACTTCTGTGTGTCTATAATAATGTATCCAATACTTTGATTTTTGTTATCGATACAAGCTGAGGATAGAAAATTCCGTTTGAACTAGTCTAAACATGTACATGTATATGGGATAAAACATATCATATCAACATAAATATAAAGTTAAGAGAAATGTATTCAATATTTACTTTAATTTTGTGAAATTAATTCAAGCAGGTTAAGTGAACAGTTGAAATCAGTAAATAAAGATTTTCTGATAATTCCGTACCATTTGCTGTACGTCTGTCGGATGTTTGACACGAGCTGGGACAAACCCCGGGGGTGCCGGGGTCCCCTTTACGACCCGGGGGTCCACTGAATCCAACGAAACCGGGTGGACCTCTACAGCCTGCGGTGTGAAGGAATAAAACTACAGGTAAATACATTGTGATAACACAGAAGACATGTTGGAACCAGTAAACAATAGACCCCCCCCCCCCCCCCACCATTAAAGAAAATAAGTTAGCAGACATCCTCGTTCTGAAATCCAGCTTCACTTCTCTTTGCATTTCATCTGAAAACTGATGAAAACCTTTGGAAAAGTTCACAGTGCACAGGTTGGATAATGTTTCTTGTTTCCTGGAGAACCTAGCTCCTTTAATTAATTTCAATTTCTCGGGAATCGATCTTTTCTTTAACGCACTGTCCTTTACGAAAAATAGATTCTTTAAAATCAAAATTTGTACATGACAATAATTGTCACGAAAAGAATTTAAATTTCTGTAAAGGACAGTAATGTTCATGCATGTACAAACGACATTTCATTAAAGTAGATAATAAAGTTGAATAATCCATCTTTACAAATCAAATATATGCTATACATAATAGATAAGCCAGGTATTTGATTACAGGATTTATTAAGGGTCAATAGCAGGGGAGGTTATGATACCTGTATGTTTATTTTTCATTAGTACAATATATTGTCTTCAAAAGCAACAAAACAACAACTTACCCGGTGTGCAATGCTCTCCTCTATCGATATAACCTTTTAAGAAAAAGAAAACCTAGATATTATACATATCTAAATAGAAAGGAAATTACTATATATACTATGAATAACATCAAGGAATATTTGTAGTTTAATTATTACCTATAACTTCGTTCAGGAGTACTATCGATACACAGAGTACCAACACAAGGAAGGGCGTGGGTCCAGACATCTCGGCAATTTTAAATAAAGTGCATGAATCATGTACATGTATTTACTAAGTCAATGGCTTTTAATGAAGTCAAATTATACGGGTTTTACAAAGTTTTTATGCATATTAGATTTTGCTGGATTTAGGAAGTATTTTATTTCTAAATTAAAACGTGATTTTCTCTACAGCATGCGTCGTGTATTTTTGTGTACAAGCTGTGTGGTAGGCTGATAATCATTTTTGTTATTCATTTAGTTCGTGGCTTTATTTTCGGTCTTTTTTACCTACATGTATCACAATGCACGAAAAGTAGCCATTTAGAAAACTGTCGTATATATTTGAGAAAATAACATCGCTTCAAATACATCAATAAAACTTTCCAATGAAAGATTTAAAAAAAAAAACCATTTCGTTTTATAATTCGAAAAAGGGTTATTCAGTTAGAATGATTAATGATTTTATTTAGATCAACGCTTAAAAGGAAATATTAGCTGTGAAACTTTTTCATCAAATCGCGAAATTCATGATCACTTCACAGATCAACAAGTTAAAAACAAATGTGACTATAAAATGAATCGCTATTTTTATCACAGTGACTGCTGCTAGTGAATGTCAAATCGGTGATATATGATATCAAGAACAAATATCGCACAATCGAAAATAAGCTTACTTTTTAATGTAAATGACGTCAAACATGTCAGATGGTTCGCTCATTTTCATAACAGTTAGCTCTTTGTTCGTAAAAATGCCTTTTAACTCCACGTGCAGGATTTCAACCTAATTGCAGCATCGTCCATGTGATCTTTGCGATCTGCTGAAATGTTAAACCAGACCTGTGCTTCGTTGAATAAATTCTCTCTCTCTCTCTCTCTCTCTCTCTCTCTCTCTCTCTCTCTCTCTCTCTCTCCAAAGATGAATACTGTCTCACATAGAATGGAAAGATCCACTGATTTCTTGTCTAAATGACCCCCATCACTAATTGAGGTTGGTATTTTCAGTCTTAAGTAACATTTCACTGTAAATTTTCTGTTTGCTGCACTTTTAAATAGCTCTCTGTATCGTTTATCACATGTACTATCGGAAAGGACTGTGCCGCCACCTCCCCCCTCCCCTTTGTATTTTATTTTTTAGCAATTTAAAAAAAAAACATGTTAATTTCATACTGTATTGTATGATACAATTTTTATCGATACACTACCATACAATACAATATTGTCCTGTATAATTTTATACTGTATTGTATGATACAATTTTTATCGATACACTACCGTACAATACAATATTGTCCTCTATGATATTTTATGATATTATGTCATATAATATATCATATAAAACACTATAATACTGTATATTATTATTATACAATATGGTATTGCGACATCTGTAGGACAGTATGTATCAAGATATTATAGTGTATTAAATCATATAATATTGATTCATATCATATTATATCGTATCATATTATACGATATTGTATCATGTTATATGATACTATATTGATACTATACAATATTGTTTATGTGATATCGTGTCATATAATATGATATTGCATCATATGACATTATATTGTATTATAATATGATACAATATTGTATGATATAAAATGATAATTTATCAAATCATATGATACAATATTGTATCATATATGCTGTATTATATGATATTGTATTATATGATACACCATTTTATCGGATTTTTTGATACAATATTATAAGATACAATATTATATAACACAATATTATACGATACGATATCATATCACAAAATATCATGATATACAATAATATAAAATACAAGATCATATAATAGAAGAACATATCATATGATACAATATCATTTCATATTCAACAATACTGTATCATATCACATAGTACAATATATCATATGATAAAATATCTTAGCACATGATTAAATATTATAGGAAAAGGAACCATGATATACCATATATTAACAATCACAACTATTAAGCAAGTTTGGGTGAGACAGGACAAGGATTTCTTAGCATCCTTGATAATGGAGATCAGGCTCTGTGTCTGAAGCTAGCCTGATGTTTCAAATCCAAAGTCACATGAACCATTTAAGTTAGTCAAGACAGCATTTTTCTAACATTCAAACCTGCATTTAACTAATCAAAAAACTTACACCTGCTCCAGCATCCAGATAATCGAGATCAAGCTCTGTATCTGAAGCTACCCCTTTTTACACATCCATAGTTATACTACATGTAACTGTTTAAGTCTGACAAGATATGAACAGAATTTATTTTATAACCTGTTCCAAGACTCTAACACAATTATGAGCTGTTCTAAAATTTTAAACCTGCCTAAGCATCTAGAAAATCAAGAGCACTCTCAGTATCTGAAGCTACCTCTGTGATTCATTTACATAGTTAAATCAACCATGCAAGTTTGAATAAGTGTATTAATTATTTACATAAACATGTGACCTGCTCACAAAACCTTAACCTCTTCCAGCATCCAAAACTTATAGCTCATATTCAGCATGCAAACCTAAGGACTGCATCAGTATCACAAGATGCATCATCTATCCAAATTTGGTAAAGATTGAACAAATAATAACAAAGATTTGTCTATCAAAGGGCACCTAATCCAAAAACTTTAACCAGCTCCAAAACCTTAACCTCATCCGGCATCCGAAACATTTGGCTCAGATTAAGCATTCAAGTAATTAAAGTCCATAAGTAGGTCCATATGCACCATCCATGCAAGTTTGGTGAAGATAGGACAAGTAATAACTGAGATACAGGACATGCTCTAAAAACTTTAACCAGATCCGGACGCCGATGCTGGGGTATAGCATAAGCTCCCCTCGACTTTGTCCCGGTGAGCAAAAAATGCAAAAATATTACAACTTTGTGGAAATTTCTATTCACACTTGTTTTCCGTAAACACCACCGGTTGTACATGCACCGATATCATCATGCAAGTAAGTTTGGTTACAACAGGGTTTACTGTGGAATCATTTTTATTCGTGGGGGTCAATGTCCGAGGGTAGCCAAAAATTTCCTGGTTCGTGGGGATGTAATTTTTTGGTAGCAAGTTCTATGTCGTAAATATTAAACAAATGCTTGTATATACGTTCGTGGGGATGTAAATTCGTGGGCAAGGGTTACCCACGAAAGCCACGAATATTGGTCCCCCCACGAACAATGAAGATTCCACTGTATATCTATATAGTAGTGATCCCACTTGGAAATTTAACTTTATTCACTCATTTATAGAGAAATTCAGCATCTGAATCAATGCGAGTGGTACTTTGATTTTTCTGATGCATCTTCCAGGAGGATTTATTGTTCTGGTAGGGCCAAGGCACACCTGGTCTCAAATGTACAGCATTTAACGTAGGAGTGGAACTGCTCTACAGATTTTAATCTGTTCACTTTTCAAGTAAAAAGAGTACACAAACAGAATTCATCCCATTTATCATTTATACCTTTCTCAATTCTTAGAAGCAATCCCTTTCTCCAAGCTAAGTTGGTTTTTTGTTTTATTTTTTTTTTTGGCTGTGTGTGCATTTTTGTGCATGTGTGCATTATGAGGCCCATAACTGAACCAAACTGATTTGTGTGATTTGGTTGAAGAAGATCTTAATATAAATTACAAGCATGAATATTTATAGCGCATAGTTATAAGTTGAATGAAACAAGATTTTTGTTACATGCATTTATTCTGAAACAATAGAAAAAATAACACAGCTACTAAATGTGGTCGTTTTCAGCTTATAAATGTTAAACAAGGTGGTACATGTACATATCAATAACAAAATTATAAATGGTCTATAAAAAGTTAAATGAAAATGCTTATGATTTATCACAATAGCATGCAGACATCATCAGTGAGGTAAACTAGCTGTAAGAAACAGAGAAAAACCTCAAAGGCTGTTTTGCGTTTGTAAACAATTATTAGAGCATTTCAATGAGAGAGAGAGAGAGAGAGAGAGAGGAGCCCATTGGGTAACCCTCCCCCCCCCCCCCCCCCCCCCATTATTGATTAATACTTATAGAATTAGACAACTGAGCAATTTACAATTATTATTTTTTAATAAGCATGGTTAAAAAAAACATGCTATTTTGAGACATTTTCTTAAAGGGACCATTATGCTTGCAGACTTGGTGTGTTCATTCATCTTCAAATGAAAATCATTTTTGAATAAAAATTGTGTCAAATTTTCAATTGGTCAAAGTACATAAAAATTAATGAGATGTACATACATATAACAAGAACAGACAGTTTAAGACTTGGCTTAGACTGCCTATCCTTTTGAAAGTCACATTTACATAGACTTGAATACAGTGGTTTCATCAATGATCGTTGAATACCAATATTCGTGGATTTCATTGTTGAGTGATCCATGAAAATAAATGATCATTGATTTGCAACAGTTGATAACTACTGGTAATATTGTATTGATACAATCATTGACTACAAATTAACGCATTATCCTTGAAAGTAGGATTTTCAGTGAACCAATGAAATTTGATATCAACAAATATTAATCAAACCACAGTTGTGCTCTTAGTATAAATTAACATTGATAATATCAGGTACAAAAGTATCCTAATGAAGGACAGAATACACAGAAATAAATTTGTTCTTATAGTTTTTTTAATACTAAAAACAAATTTCTAGGACTTTCACATTGGAAAAATTGTAAATATGTGTCTCTGATAGATGTTTACTTGTAGGTATATGTGTCAGCAAGGCCCTTGGTCGAAATTCAAAATTTACAAGAGCTCTTTGCTTTCACACACTTACCATAGGTACCATACAATCTTATTTATGTGCATATACCATATATTCAATTATTTTCGCTACAATCTATTTCTCGCTGTTTTTGTATGACCACTTTCACATCTCCAAAATTGTAATATGCAAAACTTTTATCCAGTATTATTTACAATCAGAAGCTTTATAAAATCGCAAAATATGACCAATGCAAATGAAAAAGGTTTTTTATTCCCCATTTTTTGCAAATTTTGTAACACGCGAAAAAAAACCCGCATATACAGTATATGCTCAGAAACAAATCGAACATTTCATCAGGCAGTTTCACATACCAAAAAAAGACTATGACAAAGCTGAATCAATTTGTCTTAATTATCAAATACTTAGACTTGGCAAATGAGTTGGCAATTTTATATAACTAATCTTTAAAGACACACAAACATAAAATTTTGGCCGGCCTAAAAATAAAAATAAATACAAAATCAATCATTATCATGGAAGACAACCTCACAATTTGGACAAGAAAGACATGCAGACTTGTATGCTTACAAAATACTGACCCTGTGTTTGGTATAAAATGTTTCAAAAATATACACTTCAAAAATATTTCCCATCTAAACATGGTGCCATGATTTCAAGGTACATCATTACATACCTTATAAAAAATACATGCATCAAATGAAAAAGAATTGCATAGAATTCCTCAAAGTTGCATATATTGGTTTGGGATTTTGATTCACTTATAACGGTATTTTGTTTCAAGTATAGCTGAAAAGTTCCACATTTAACTACACAAGAAATATATTAAATTGACTTCTATACTCTACAACGCAACAATGATGAACATTGAAGTGTACAATACATATAATATGAAATACTTCCCTGCAAAAAATGGGGAGGGGGAGGTATACAAATGAATGAACCAAGATGAAATAAATAGCACCTCATGGGGAAAAGACCCCGCATGAAATAATTCATTATGCCACTATAACGACAACCATTAAATCCTACTCTACAAATGTACGTGGTCCACAACAAATACATGTATTACTATGAACAGCAGTCGCACACAAACACACACACACGTAGTAAACATAAGCACAAATTTTGGCAGTTTCTTTTTATAAACTAATAAAAAAAAATGTAAACAAACAGATTTTTTGGCAACATATTTCAAATAATATAAATATGGATTGAAGATGGATGTCAAAAAGAATAACAAATACCATTTCTTAAGTTCCCTTCATTTGACTAAAATAAAATTGTGACAACTTGTCACCATAACTGAGAGATACAGCACTATCCAGCATGTATATCAAACTAATTTGAATGCATAGCACGGTATAGGAGATGGCAATCTATTCTCTTCTAAAGCTCAAGAAAAAGCATGGAATCTTGTATTGCTCAGTTGTTTGATACAATATTCTGCTGTAAAGCTTAACTTAACAAATAACAATTGCTTTCAAAACAAATCACTCTATCAAATAAAAAGAAATATAATAAGACAACCTTGAATGAATACAAAAAAAAAAGAAATTTTAACAAAAATGTAAAAAACTTCATTTTCAATTTAGAACTTCAAAATACATTATAAGCTGCAACATTAGTTTCAATTGTTCACCATACATGGGGGAAATATCACAACTTTACAAATAGCAAATAAATATTTTTCCAATGTAAAATCAATTTTAAAAATTTTTGAATTGTTTGACAATAGTATTGGTCCTGATTACAGAAATGACAATTCTATTCGTAAACCTACTGATAAATAATTTAAACATGAAACGACATAATCTTCTACTCAATGATAATGACTTCACTATCGGAGGAATCGGTATCTTCCCCATCTTCGCTCTCACTGCTGGATGTGTCTTGGTTTTCTCTGATTGGCAAGAGGATCTTCTCTGGAAGATCAGTGACTTCTTTTTCCTCCTTTTTTACCTCTTCTTCCTTTGGTGGGGGAACGTTGACATACTTGTGGGTGGTCAGAAAAGAACCGTACGTGCTTCCCTCCTGCGAGGTCACTTCATCTTTGGTGCTGGTAGGTGAAGGTTCTGGGACATCCTCAGAGTCTGTCCCATGCTCTGGGATGGACAGGGACAATTTTTGGTCCGATCGCTTTAAACTGTCAACGCGGAACATCTTGTGTTCCTGTCCAGCCCTCTGAATGGCAATGGTGGCCTCCATGTCTATCATCGCATATTCGATGGATGTTGATTTCTGCATTTTCAAAGACTTTTGAGAAGTTTTGCGACTCTTACGAATCGGCTTTTCTCGGAGATCAATCTCGGCATAATTCAACTGACGCTCCGGTTGTTCACCCGGAAGTGACATTGACTGTGAAAATGGCGGAGATGAGGGTGGACTTGTTTCAAAGTTCATGCATGACATTTTGTTAGAAAAGGTTCTCTCCGAAAACTTTGAGTACAAACTTTCTGAACGAGTGAATTTTGGCAGGTTTGGAGAATCTCGGTCTTTGCTGAAAGCGCTGAACTGGGACACTTGATCAAACGTGAATACACTGGAATTCATGGAGGGGGAGCGAGGGGTTTGGGAGGGACTGGAACTGAGACTCTCGTTCAATGGCCGCTTCCTCTCCAGTACAATGTAGCAGTTTCCAGCTCTGGGCCTCATGACGGTGTAAGCTGGGCTGTTCCTTACGGCGTTCTCACTGCAAATACTGTCAGTGTAAGAAGATAGTGAAATGTCATCACCAGATGAGTGGTCCTGGTCCAACTCAACCACCACAGCTGTGGACCTGGAATCCTGATCATCCACTGTACTGCTAACAGATGCTGGGGATCCTTCTTTAACAGCTGCTGCAAATATTTAGAATAACATAATTTTAAAATATTCCAAGAAATTACATGTATTTTCTAAATACACACATTTACAATGTACATTCTATTGAGCTAAACATGTTGATATCAATTGTAATATTGTTGCAAAAACTTTATGTAATTAAACAAGTTAAGTGGTCAACAAATTACCCATCAGATATACCTTAAAATTATAAATATGATATTTTAGATGATAAACTATTACTTAGTAAAGTCTCAAACTTGATATTGTAGCTCTTATAAAATAGTTTCCTACATGTATCTTTATACGGAGCTCATTGTCTCCCGGCGATTTATATAGTCTCAAAATTTTGCCATCACCATGGAACAATTTTAAGCATAACAAAGAAAAGCTACATTTTAAGCTTCATTCAAACTTTTACCTTGTCTGGGTACCCATATTGATTCCTCTGCTTCCTCTGCAACTTTCAAAGTTTTAGACACAGAATCATCTGTATCTGTTGGTCCAATCAGAGCATAACTATGCTCTGATCTGAACGACGAGATGCTTTTATTATCCAGTGTGTTATTATCTTTCCACAGTTCCTCTTTTCCATTAGAGGGAGCGTTCTCCAAAACCGGGGATAAAGCACTACTTTGGTAGTTCTTTTGCTTTGGAGGTACAAATGGAGCCAAAGAAGCTACATATTTAGCAATAGCTGCAGCTTCTTCGTAAGGTGAAAATGCTTTCTTAGGGCACATGTTCAATTTGAAGTCATCAGATTTCAATGAGTTTGTTTTCTCAGAATCTGTATCACCGTAATAGTCCTTTACTTTTGAATATTTCATAAGATCAATCAGCTTTTCATCATCAGTTTTGCTTGAGGTCTGGCATAGTGGCATTTTGTATGAAGGTTCATCCACTCTCAAAACAGTGAATATTCCCATTTCCTGGGTCTTACGAAACTTCTGGAAGGATTTGGGCGACATGCATTTTCCCTCTGCATTATTTTTGGATGCTGAATCTTCCGAATCTGTTTGTCCATCACAAGGACCTGTGTAGCCAGTCCTGTTTGTAGAACTGGATTCAGTGCTTCCCGTGTCATTGGACTGGGTCATTTGGTCTGGTCCAATCAAATGCCTGTGATCATCAGTGGTCCCATTGGAGTAAAATGAATCTTGAGAAGTTTGATGAAAATTGTCTTGGGGAGCAGCAGCAGAAGTAGAATTCATCTCCAGAAAGCTACTTCTGTTTGGAAAACTGGAGGATCTTCTTCTTTCCACAACTTCAGACTGGTTCTGTTCAATACTGCTGTTGGCAGCAGACGACACACTTGATGTTGAAAGATCCTTAACACTTGCATTTTCCTTACAAACATGAATGTTTGATAAAGTTTTTTCTAAACAACTCTCACTAGAACTAGAGTTAAGAAGATTTTCTTGACTCTGAGACATGCTTTTCCTGTTACCCCGAATTCCTTCGGATCAGTCTTGTAAGAAACCCCGGACTTTTACCCGGGTTTTCTGTACTTTTGTCATTTGGTGCAGATTGCACTGAGGTTGTACTGGCACTTTTATGAATATCCTGAGAAGAATCTTTGAGAATATTATGTTTCTGGAAATTGATCAAGTTTGGGAAGGGCAAGGAGGATTTTCCTTTTAACACCTCTTTGGCTTTTTCTGGTGACATGTTTTTATTTGAGGAACTGTCTTCAGAATTACGTCTCTCAATCTTTGGTGAACCTGCTCCATTATCATCTCCGACAATTAAAGAGTCTCTCACTGTTTGAGCGTTATGAACATAACTTTTCAGGGACTTTAGATTTTCAAGGACTGATTTCTTCTGACTAGTTAGATGATGCATGAGTAGATAGTTTTCTTCCCTTACAGGTGTACCACCAGCACTGCTGGGTGTGTCACTTAAACTGAGAGAATGATGAAACACCGGGCGAGAGAAACGATTCTCAGTGACTGAAGAAGCACTGCTTGACCGGGTGTACATCTTCTGAGGAGAATCTGAAGATTCCACTTCATCCCTGGATTTCAGTGTTACCCGTTCATCTTCAAACATCCCACTCATATCCATGTAACCGCAAACATCATCGGGATTCAAATTTTCCTTCCCTGAAGAAGAAGGGGATCTCTTTGGAAGCCTCACTTTCAGAGGACCATCCTTATAATTGGACAGCTCAGAGGAACTTCCATGGGGAACCCGCAGAGCCAATTCAGACCTCCTTCTGCTGCTTGGTGATGCATCCACTCCTGCCATAAGAAGATAATTTGGCTCCCGAATTGGACTCATAACTGGATTTACACCTTGCCTAGGACTTGAATATTGAGAGGAATACTTATTTCTTTTAGACAAATGAGCTCTGTGCTTTCCAGGAGGGATGGGAGGGGGGCACAACGGTCTACTCTTTCTCAGAAGAGCTGGTCCCTTTGGAGGTAAAGCAGGTGGTTGGGCAGCAGCTTCTTTGGCGGCAAAATCATTTGCGTATATACATTCAGTATTTGCATAGTTTGACTCAGGAAGATCAATCGGAGTTTTGTGAGATTCATCATCTGCCCCTCTAACACAGCGATCTCTTGGAGATTTGGATTCCCTGTCATAACTTTCGCTTCTGTGAGACAGAATGCTACAGGTATCATCGTCCGACTGGTTTCTTACATACACATGACATTTATCCACATCTCTCCCTCCATCATATTTTTCTAAATTGACATATGGCAGAGGAGCAGACATTTTGGAATAAGACGGAATTTTGCGTAGCCGCGACACCAGATTGGGACTCAGAAGGACACTGTCGGAAAAGCCCGAAATACTACTCTGTGAACTAATGGTGGAATATCGGTCAAGTCTGGGACTTAGTGTGGCACGACGATGGTTCTTTGATTTTTTTCTTGGTAATGGTGGTGGTTTCTCTACAAGATGGTCAGTCGTCTTCCCTTTAGGTTTCTCCTTCACACCCTAAAAAATATCTAATTTTATTATATTCACTTTTGAAGATCCATGTTCAAATACCAAAATATATTTGAATTTATAATAAAAATAATTAATTGTAATTTCATTGAATTCAAAATTTCTCTGAAAGGTTATTCTAATTTATAAATATGTTTATCTGTATTTCTATTGTATATACACATGCATTACCATCATGATTTCTTCCAAAAGAGTTATTTCCCTTTGCAGTTCTTGCTCTGATTTTTGAAGATTTTCCAGTTCAAGCCTCCTGCATTGTTCAGATTCCTCCTCAATTTTGGAAGGTACCGAGGCCACAGAAATGGATTTGCTGTTCTCAGAGTGATTGCCATAGAACCCGTACCCACAAAGAGAGGGAGCACTGGCCGACACCTTTACCATTTGTCCCAGAGCAGATACCGAGTTCTCTCCGGAGGAAATACTCATCTGAGAGTCGGAACTCGGTCCACTGGCAGAGCTCAGGCAAGCTTCAGACTCGATCCACTGCTCGATTCTGTTGTCTACACATTCTTTGCTGAGTTTATGAGACAAAATATCCGAGACATTTTTGAGTTCCTGAGAATTTTGAGTTACACAATGGGTCGGTTGTTGAAATTGTTTAGTATTCAGATATAAATTAGAATTGTCCACTTTCCTTATTCGACTAGGGGGAACATCATATAACAAGTATTTTCTTCTCCCAGTCTCAAATTCATTTTTGTTTCTCAAATGTTTTTCGTTGTAAGCAGATGCGTGGGAAAAGTCAGTGAAACTCAACGAGTGTCGTTTTGATCGCTTGTCGTCAAAGAAGTTTTGGTCTGTGCAGTTTGACCAGTTTGGGAAATCTCTGTACTGACTGTTATCGTTGAACGAACTGTTGAGTGGCTCCAAGTGGTAGTCAAAAAGCTGCGATCCTGTAACATACATATACATATATCAGACTAAATGAGGGAATTTTTCAATGTGTCAGTATGAAAAAATAAAAAATAAATTATTTGATTTAGAATCATATTCCACATAAAATACATTGAATATCATTATCTTCATTGTCTTTAAAATATTACATATATCTAAAATTCTTTCCGAATTCCTACATTTAAATTTAATAATTGCCGCCAAAGTGGAAAGGCTACAGTGTTATTATCTTAAGCATATCATTTAACAAATACATACATAAATATAGTGTTCTACTTTAAATGGTGATAAAAAAATGAATTGATTATTAGCAAAGTTAGATTAATTGACTTACTTCGTTTGATAGACTTTCTACAGCTGGCTGTTTTCCCTTGACTGGCTAAGCTAATGATTTCATTGATCAACTCTGCTTGTTCCGACGTAAAAGCATGTACTCCAGCACCTACAAAAACACAACACTGGCCAGGTTTAATACTGTTATCAATTTTGCATGTGTATTCTTGTTTTTTTTTTTTTTTTTTATAAAATAAAAAATAAGTTATTTTTGGGATGTAATGCAATGCAAGATGCATGATGCACGTGTATGGCCTTGCAAAATATATACGTGAACATTCAGCCTGCAGAGAGGGGGGATACTGTGGTTTCATTAATATTCGTGGGCATCAAATTTTGTGCATTCAATGAAAATCACAGTTTCAAGGATATGTAAATTTGTGGCCAATGATCCTATCTATACAAAATGTTATTAGAAATTGCACTTCAATGAACATTAACTTTCATGGATCAACTTAACAATGAAATCCACAAAAATTGGTATTCAACGAATATTGATGAAACCACAGTAACCAGTTTTATGTAGAAAAATGCATCTGAGTAGAGATAGAGGTAGTAAAACAAAGTCCGATTTTGCACATGACTTACCTTTCCCACAATTTGATCCACCTTCAAATATGAATTTTCTGTCTACCACACCAAATTTCCGCAAGTCTGAAATCTGCCAGATGGCCAATACTTTGGGAGGAGCACCGTTTGTCAAGCAGAACTTCTGCCTGTGGATGTGCATCCGCAGAACGTCCAAGGGTAGCTTACTGTTGTTAGGAACATTGGTCACTTGCACTTTGAACTGGTCCTCTGCAACAAATGAAAATGAAATATATGTACTGTGCATGAAAAATTTTCCTTCCAAATTTACACCCACTGTATAGACTGCAAGCCTCCGTCAAATACTCACATAGAATCTGAGAGAAGAAAGAGATCTCGGTGCTGATGAATGAACATGTTCATCATAGAAACTCCTAAAACATTTCTCTCTTATAATACGATCTTTGTAGAATTTATAGAATTAATGAAGACAGCTGCTTCTTTTTATTCACACAGCGGACTTTATGTGCAAACATGATGCACTGGATGGTATACAGAATGTGACAGCCGATAAAAACTATCTGTACCTTTTTATATCAAAGTAACGAAGGATGTTTCCAATTCAAGAAATCAAATTTAGCCTTGTACTTTTTGAAGTAACAAAATGTCATACTTTCTTCAAGAAGGAAATGCACTTATAATTCTATTGCTAAATATCAGTCCTCGTATGTTATTTCTAATCTTTCACACGCATGAAACATCCTGTTTTTTTTTTTTTTAATTATGAATGAATCTTAAGCTCTGCTTGCTTTTAAGATATTTTTCTTCCCAGAGTCAATTTGCCCCTATTGAAGAAAAGTACACAACTGTCTCTGTAAAGATATTCCTATAAATCCCTAAACAATTATCCATCTATACAGCTAATCAATTGACATCTTGGTTTTATTTTTCTTTGTCACATTATCGCCCGATGTCACATACAAAAATTTACAGAATTTTTAATTGCCTAATTAACTTTTATATTCTTTTATCATATTCATTCACATCCTTTTGAATTTTTTTTTGACATAATATGCACATTTGGAGAAAAAAATATCATTACCAAATAGGTAGTTTAAATACTTCTTTAACAGAAAGATTTTTTTCAACTTTTGTTACCTTCCCCAAGACTTCTTCTGATTTTGATCTCAAACTGTATAAGGTTGTCCCTGTTTTCAAAGGAAAAGAGCGTGACTTGTTTCTGGCAGACAATGGCTAAGACATTGGTCTCCTTGTCATAGCTGAAGCCCGTCTCCAGACCGAAGAATCCCTCGATATTAAAGTTTGCCTTTGGTTGCCGTTTGTGAACATCTTTGACATCCACCTTATATAGTTGTACGCTGAGTTGATCTGAAAACACATAAAAAATAAAATTCTGATCGACAAAACAGGTTACCGGTAATCATTTTTGTGTGTGTGTGTGTGTTATGTCACGTCTTTTGCGGTGTAAAAACATTGTTGTCTTTTGTGTTTAGGTGTCTATAAAATCTATTTATGTTGTGTTTAGAGTAAAACTTTAAAATGTTTTTACACAGAAAACCGAATTGATAGTGTTAATGTGGGAGAGACAAACATATAATCATGAATCCATTAATGTCAACCAAACCATTTTGGTTTCTTTGTTCGTGACTCAACTCACACGGATGCAAAATCTTTCAAGCAATCAATACCATAACACATTTTTTTTTTATATTTTGATTATTCATAAATACAGTGTTGAAATCCCAGCCCTTCCCATACACTCATCTCTATGTTAAAATATGAGTAAACTCAACAGTAGCGAACACGAATCTAAGATAAATGAATAAGCAATGTGCAATGTACTCTAAAACCTTGATATATGAACATTACATAGATTAATACCGTACTTGTCATCATGTATATATTTGATAAAATTTTGTCAGAAAATAGAAAACCTTATATTTGGAGAGAAAACAAATATTCTGCATTTTAAAACAAATAATTTCATTCTGGACATTGATGCACTTTAGTGTAAGGCAGCTAGCTGCTTCATCAAGATACAAAGAGGACGCCTAGTACAGTCTCTTGCAAAAACAATTAGATAATTGGTGTTTTCCCATAACTATTTAGCAAAAGATAAACCGTCTCAACATAGGCTATTAGCATGCTTGACCTCCTGTATGTTCCGTTAGGCATTGGACATCAAAAGCAGATGTCTTGCAAAGACGTCTGAAAATCTAACTACTGGCATATCAATTAGCTGGGGCTAAAAAGGCTCGGATTATCTTCATTTTGTACCAAAGGTAATTCTGTTTAATGTGACTCATAAGCTTTTTTAAATGAAGATAGATAAAAAATAAATCAAGAAAACGCTAATCTGATTCCGAAAAATCATGACCCACTTAAACCAACTGGGTTAGAAAATCTGCCTTCAAACGAAGAAGATGCTCTCTAAAATATTAAAGATCAGGGAACATCTGGAGAAGTGCAAAAAGTATCCCATAACTCTTCTGTGTGGTTTAATTGGCCTAAAACTCGGCAGACTGGAGTATCCGGGCTGATGGTTTAGAAACAGTTGTCTTGCACAGCAAGCCATCCTTGTGTGAATATTCTCTCTGGTTTTTAAGTCTCTCTCAACACACCGATACTGTACCAACTCCTGTCTTTGTTGTGAGCGTAAACATCTCCAATGAAGAAGTTTTTAAGGGTTTAACAGTTCAGGCTAGCTGCTTGGATTCTTTTGAAGGGCTTTGTGATAAATCACTAACTTTATTGTCAAGACTTCATTGTATACAAACATGGGTACAGTTTTGAAACTCCACCTCAAATGATGACATCATGTTAACACATTTACTAACAGCAATAAAATGTTGTTTTATGACTAACTGCAATTATGACCAGTTGAGATGCGAACAGCAAAAAGATCAATTCATTTAGATTTCCACCTCAATAACATTCACACAGACTGAATGCTTACATCTCATTCCCAAGGTGTAAAATTTCAATGGGGTATATAGATTTTAATCATTTATTCTTTCTTTCTCTCTTTAAATTCCTCACCGTTTTCACTTAAAACGAGCCACAGCTTAAATGGCACTGTGCCAACAAAATGCATGTTTATGGATTTTAATATGTGCCATGTATTGTTCAATAACATATTAATTTGAAGCGAGCAAGTACAAAACGAGGGAGTTACGTGGCATTTAAAAAACACAACTCAGCAAGCACAGCTAATATCAAGGTCGTGTAACCTAGTTATATAAAAAACTTACACATAATGCAGATATATAGCTGCATATATTTATATGCATTAGGACATGCACATATCAACCAAACAATGTACACAAATATAGAGACTTCATCTTCCATTTCAATTTATTTTCTTTATACCAAAAAAAAAATTTAAAAGGGGTATAAACTGTCACCCTGTAGTTCACTCATAAATACCCCCAGAAGTACAAAATGCATTGAAGGAGATGTTGACATGATTGTGTACTTTTCGGAAAACCGACACGATCAAGTGTGAGGTCTCCGATCTTCCACCAGACAAAAACATTGTCAATAATAGTCTTCCTCTCCTTATCAACAGACATCTTAACTAGCTATTCTCCATATGCACAGACAGCCATGCATGTTCTTGAAGGCACAAACAGAGAAAACCCTGGCCCAATAACAATTGCTAAATTATTATCACTGCCGCAGTGCTCATTTAAATATTACGGTAACAATGCATTATGAGAGATGCATAGAGAAAAACTGGAATGTCCTATAAAAATGAGGGCCTTTTTGTTATATTTGAAGGAAAACTTTTTCATATAGCTTTTCCAATTACCTCTAAAATGATAAATCGAAAAATGAACATATACCATCTTTAAAACAATACTTTTTAGATTGGGAATTTTGTTCTTGTTAGAAACAAAATTTACGTTCCATATTTCAAATATTTTGAATTACTGAAGCAAACTGAGGTGTCTGATTAATTGTAGAATGTCAAAATAATTAAATCTCAATTGATGGCAGGGAAGGTAAAATATGAAATAAATGATCTAACATGACATAAATTGAGAGTGTATATAAGCTGATAAACGCGGTTTAACAGAACTGCCATTGTCTTGCCAAGATTAAACACTCCCCTAAATTATGTATGTTTCTCTGAACTCTAATCCATCATTTGATGCATTACATATGTGGAAAAAAAAAATACATTCCAATACGTTTTATACATTCCAATATGTTTTAATGCAATTTTATGGAGAAAAAAAAAGAAGCAAATATTGTATCTCACCAATCAGACAAAAGGATAAATCAAGAATTTGTAATTTGGGGCAGGAGCTTTGCTGTCAAGTATAAAAGTAATTTTTGACAAGATTATTGCTTTCTGCAATATAAAGAAATAATTGCATACTTGAGGCATGATATCATCGAATACAAAGCAAGATGTGGGGCGAGTATAAGCATCCATATAGCATGACAAGCATTCCAAAATCTTCACAATTTATAACAAAACCTAGCTCATCTGCTCCTGCTAATACAAAACAAACGATTTCCGAGACAGGAAATGCCTTATACAAATTACATGGTTCTTTCATTTCCGCATCACTCACTTTACAGACCAAGAACATAAGAAACAAGACTTTCGCTGCATTAACACTGAAAAAGAAAGATGGTGCAAAAATAATAGGGGAGCAGATTTATCAAACGTTTTTAAAAATAAATCTCTAAAAGCCTTTTTTAATACCTCTGCAAGTGTCTGCAGATGCCCTATTATGTAAAACTTAAAAGGTAAAGCTGGCACAACTCAAATCAAGCAGGCAAACCCAGTATTTCATTTTCTATATTAAAGTTAAAAATACATGTGCATTTTTAGTGTGATTATCACATCATATATTAACTAAATTACATTATATTGGGTGCATATTTTTATACTGGTATCTTAAAGTAAAAAGTAGATGTCATTAATAAATTGTCATGCCAAAGACAATTCTCAATCATTTATAGTATTAGACTTTAAATTTCAGTATTGGATTTTAATTTCGGCAAAACTATAACGGTGGATGTACATGTACAATTGTATTCCAACACAGCTACTGAAATGTTCCCTGAGAAAGAGGGGGAGTTAAATTGAGAGAGAGAGAGAGAGAGAGAGAGAGAGAGAGAGAGAGAGAGAGAGAGAGAGAGAGAGAGAGAGAGAGAGAGAGAACATGCAAAAAGAGAGAGAAAGATAATAGAGAGAGAGAGAGGGCATACCAGTAGTTAGTAAATAATAAGAAAATCTTGAAGTCCATATCTCTCTCTTATTTTGCTAGCACATCTTGCTTCACTAAAATCAAATAAACTCCGACTGCAATAATCAAGCCTATATCGTACACACCCTTTTCTCTGAGATTCGGATAAATCTTAATAATTACTATATGTACTAGGTAGCAGCTTCCAAACTTCATAAAAAAATAATAGATAAACAGTTTCCAGACCAAAGAAAAAGATTTTTGACATATATAACAACTTTTTATTTTTTTTATTTTTCCTCTCTGGTTTGAATTAATGAATGCAATGCTACATGTAGCTAGCTACATTTAGCTAGAGTAGGGGGAAAATCCAAGTTCAGAACTTATATTAACTGCAGAATTGAAAAAAAAAAGCTACTGGTACAATTATAATATTATTAATTTTTTTTAAAAATCTTGCAATATAAACTTTTTACCAAATTATTTATTGATTAATGTTATACCTTTAATTAAGGCTTTGTTTTTGCAGTAAACTCCATCACTTAACATACTCTTGTATACATGTATCTGCTATCAACAATTTGCTTCTACCTCATTCGGACATTTTAAAAGTTACATACACTAGGTCAAATCATGCTCATAATCTTCAAAAAAAATAATGCTAGAAGTGTCTCACACATAGCATTCAATGCTTTCATACTCCATCTCTGATATGTCATTCAATGCTTTCATACTCCATGTTCCTGATCATGCTGAATATTAGTGCAAGAAGATCACGCTAGGAACTCTTTCTATCTGAATAACAGAAACATTTGTACGGCTCTAGAATCAGCAGGAACTTCCAGATAATCAGTGTGTGAATATTACTGGGTGAAAAAAAAATCTGACATTTCATTCATGTATAAAAATATGAGAACTCCTGAAGGGAAATGTACTACAGTATCAGAAAACACTTTTCGAATCGATGTTGGCAACTATTTTTTTTTTTTGTACATCTAAGCATGCACACCCAAAGTGCACCGTGGATTTTTCGGTGTCCTCGCACCAGACAGCATGACCTTAACATTTGATTTATTTTGTCTATGAACCTATTGTGATACCTAATGATTGATCACCCTATGAACACATTCTCTTTTCTTAACAGTAGACTATAGCAGTAATGGCCACTAGCATTTACGTATACAAAAATACAAATTATTTTTGCATGCTTTTATGTTTATGCATGTAACGGTAGCTAAAATATGGAAAATAAAAAATGCTTGTCCTCCATTGGTGTGTCAAAACTAGAGATGAGAATATAAAAAGAAATCTGCATATATGACATTCTCTCTCTCTCTCTCTCTCTCTCTTTCTCTCTCTCTCTCTCAGACACCCAAACATTTTAATGTTAATGTACTTTAGACATAAGTGCATTTATTTAAATTGTTCAAATCCTTGCAGTCCATGCAGCCAGAAAGTGCAACACTTATCAGAAAATCAGAGAAATCTCAATCTGTGACCAATTACTTCAACTCATTTGGTTTTAGTCTACCTCACATTTATGAATTATTAATAACAACCCCCCCCCCCCCTCTTCCACCCAAGACTGTGGTTTCATTGATATGAATAAATTCATTGAATTGCACTTTTTATTTTTGGAATTCATTGTTGAGTTGATCTAACAAATTAAATGTTCATTGAACTGCAATATCTGCATAATAACATAAGAATTAATAAGTAGTCTTGGAGTTGTAGTTTTCATTAGATCCATGAAAATTGTTGCCCCAAAATACAAAATATGGATGAATCCACAGAAGATGAATGTAAGCATTTGGTGGGTGAATGAAAAATATTATCTTTGACTTTCAAATTTTTAGAAATTTAGGAACTTTCTGTTTATAACCATGAGTGATAAATAAATCAACACAAGTAGATTTTGGACATGGGAATTCAACTTACTAAAATGAAAAGAAAAGAAAACCCAAATTAATTACAAATGATATGTAATGAATAGCTATGTTAGAAATAATACTTTTACTTGTTCAGAACAAAACTTAAAAATCTAATCCATGGAATTATTTGAAAGCATTCTCTAGTGAAAAACATCTTGCAATCCAAAAATGTTCTCTTGTATACATCAAAAAACTGGAAAATGGGAATTATTTCAAACTAGTTAGTAGAGCAGCTGTCTTGCTTGTTTGTGGCACAGTTAGATTAGGGGAACTTTGTAAGGCAGATAGATCTCAGGTTTAAGACTTGTGTCAAGTTTTGAAGATTTCCAGTTCATGCCATTATTCAGTATGTTTGCAAACAAATGCGAACTAACCCAGATAAAGATTGACTAGTGCTAGCTTTGGAAAGTAATTCTTGAAAGTGAGACACAGAAATTTTTTTTTCAAAGAAACTGAAGTTTTGTTTGAACCATGTAAAATAGAAAAGGAAGGTTAATTATACACTCAGACTCCGTTTGGATGCACAGAACTTTGTTCTTTCAAAACTAGATGATAAACGATTCTAAAAGCTTTACAGCCAATCTTTCAATTTCTTTAAGTGGTTAAACATTTATAAGTCTGCACTAATATCCGAAAATCAATTCTTCAAAAACTCTGAACATGGCATTTATTTTGTAACCCTTAACCTATATTGCAGTACTTAATTAGTTACTACTGTCATAGATTTACCATAATTAGAAATTTATCATTTTATTGTTGAGAAGGAATATCCTGAGAGAGAGAGAGAGAGAGAGAGAGAGAGAGAGAGAGAGAGAGAGAGAGAGAGAGAGAACAAATAAACAAAGATAAATTCATGTACAAATTAAAAGTATTTTTCTGATGTTATTTAGTACAAGAAGCTAATAATATATATCTGCTGAATAAACATACTATTTTTTTCTTTTCAATGAGGAAGGGGGTATTAATAATGATTGCCACCACATGTTTTAGATTATGGTCCAAATCCGCTTTACTTTGCTATGTTGAGTTGACCCAACCCTGTTTTTTCCCCTCATGAATCAACATAGTAAATATTATCTTTTAGTAAAGTGTGTCAAAAATCAATGTGTTTCCCTGGCATCTATAGACTCCTGCAGGGTTTCGAATCACCTGATTGCTAGGGACAAACTCAAAGGGAGTTTCATTGTTTACATTTATCAATGAGTAAAAAATCACCATTAAAAATCATTAATGTATATGTTTATTCTATACAGAAATTAATGGCAATTTGCATTCATTCATATTTATTAAAGAGTGTGTATAGAAAAGCTTTACACTGGAATTGGTCTGTAAAAGTTATAAAAATAAAAGTTTACTCACCAGCGACGGGAGATGGTTTTCGTAAAACACACCAACGTGGTTTCCACTGAAATGTCCAAGAAATTCAAATTAGAATATACTTAAATCAAATATTTTTCACGAGACAAAACTTTGTCAATTCAGATTACCTTTTTTCCATCTCGATATTTTACTCTGCCCTCTGTAACAACACAACTTATATCCGACATGTTGGTCCCATACTTCTGAGCCGCACTGAATGGTATGCAGTGATTTAATTGGGCACCTGAAAACAGTAGCGGAGGAGGGATAGGCTCAAAACTTGTTTTTGTGCGGTTAACCAGAGATGATCTTCTATGGCAAGCGTGCAGGCGTGTGCTAAACTATCCCAAATGTTGATCATTGAGATTTAAAAAATTGAAATAAATTTTTGGATGTGAAAGCTATGAATCGATTTTTAAAAGAAACAGAGAGAGAGAGAGAGAGAGAGAGAGAGAGAGAGAGAGAGAGTATAAGCGCTTGGTGTTAATCATTAAAAAAATAATATCTTTATCAAAATAATAAAAATAGACACTTGAAAAAATTAACTTCCATTTAATTTTTGTAATGGTGTGCATGTACATATATAGGTGCATGTCAACCTAAACAAGGAGTAAAACTTTTAACTACCACTTGCGTTGTCTAGAATTAATTTTTTTAAAAATGATTATAGAGATCGAGTTTCCCGCTAATGTTACTTTTATTTTTACGCACGGTAATATGCTCACGCGGGAAGGGGAGGACGGAGGCACTGGCATCTACAATGTGTTGAAATGTGTGAGGAGAGCGGAGTTTGAGTCTCTGAAATTTTCAATATTAATCATATCATTTTTATTTATTTTTATTTTTTTAGATAGCTAGAGTTTGACAAATAAAAGCTAGACAGTGTTTCGACCCGAATCATTTCTTTGACTGTGTAATATATATATATATATTCTCAGTTTGTTGATCTTGGATTTGTCAATAAAGTTTGTTTTTCTATATTTTTGCCTCTTAATCTAAATTTGCATGAACAAATTTCTATGGAAATCACTTTAAAAGGGGAACAACATCAATAAGGTATAATATTGTGCATGAATAGCTTATAAAAGTATATGTATATTTACATTTAAAATCACATCAAATGCTGATATATGATTTCATATAACTGAATTAACGGAGTTAATTTAAGCATATAGAAATATCATTTATGATAAAAATCATATAGCTATCTCTCTGGGGGAAAGACTTACTCCATGAAACATGTCTGATCTGCAATCGTAATGGTTTTATTTAATTTACTAAGGATCGACTTTTCGATCAAATTCATGACACCCCCCCCCCCCCCACACACACACACACACACATTTCACCTCCCCCGACGACACCACTCAAAGGCTTTTAAGAATAACATGTTGTTGATACCAAGTGACTGGAACTTTGAAACCAAAAAAATTATATAAAGAGGGATAACTCTATTGCCAGGTTCATACAAAACCGTCAATATCTTGTTAAATCAGTTTATACAAAATTGGTTCAGAAATGTAGAAAATTCACCCAAATGTTTGAATTACAGAATTTTCAAGAAAAGCGTTAGGTAAGAAATATATATGTATCTTAAAAAACTTCTAAACGATTATATAGTTTGTATAGTAGTATTCATGAAAATTTAATCCTTTAAAAACTAAAGCAATGTTATTTAGTACAAGGAAAACCCTACAATTTCCATGTTTAAAATTTCAAGACTGCGATTTGGATTTTGTGTCAACGCATAAGCATCTAGGTATTACTTTTTAACAAGATCTTGGCTGGTCAATATACATCGATTCTATAATAGCAAATGCATACAAAAAAATTAGGATTACCTAAAAAATTACAATTTAAGGTCAGTCGTAAAACCTTATCCTTATTATATACTACTTTTATAAGACTCCAGTTGGAATATGCATCTAAAGTTTGGAGTGGCTGTTCAAACTATGATTCGGACAAGCTTGAAAAATTACAGTTAGCAGCAGCGAGAACAGTTACAGGGTTGACTTCAATAGCATCGCGAGACTCTTTATATCAAGAAATTGGGTGGGAATCACTTCTTGATAGAAGAAAAGAAAAGTTAAAAACCACTATGTATAAAATAAATCACAATTTAGTGCCTGACTATCTTACTAAAAGTTTTCCAAGCATTCGCTCGCTTGACTCTACTTATACTACAAGACAATCGCAAAATTACAGTATTCCAAAATGTAGACTTAATATTTGTAAATGATCTTTTGTTCCAACAGCCATAGATTTGTGGAATGGTATACCTTTAGAAATTAGAACTTGCCAACATTAAAATCTTTTAAGAAAAGTTTTCTGTCTTCTATATCTCAACCTCCTCCATCATATTTTTCATATGGAGAACGTTACTGGAATGTAATTCACACTAGACTTCGACACAATTGTATATTAAAAAAAGATTTATATAGATGCAAAATTATTGATAGACCTTTATGTTCATGTGGAAAAGTAGAAGATGCATACCATTACTTTTTTTCTTGTGTAAAATATAATATTCCACGAAATGATTTCAATGTTAACCTTAGAATAGAAAATTTATACATTATTGACACTCATGTTTTGTTATGGGGAGATAGCTCCATCAGTATTGCAGAAAATGAATATTTTTTAACGTTCAGCTATTTTTAAAGAGATCTGGACGGTTTTAACATTGTCCAAAATTTGATATTTAAACTAATTACAATTTTTTTTTCGTCGATGTATATCTACTTTAGTTTCACTTCAATAATGGTATTTCATTATGACCTTTGATATTGTAATTTTTTCGTAATAGTGTAAATTTTATGTCAAAATTTCACAGGAGAGAGCGTTTTAAGTTTATATAACTTGTGCCCGATCCTATTGTATATACCAACTTTACAATGAAAATCATGAATAAAGGTTACATGTATGTAACTGTGAAAAAGATTCATTTATGTTAAGTGTATTAGAATGTTGTATTAATTATTTGTAAAAAAAAAAAAAAATGTTGTTATTCTTTTCTCGCAATATATATGAATCTGAAACAATATCATCTTGTTTGTGCCCGTCGATGCGCATCTTCGCTAGCCAAGGGTTTTCGGTCCACTCTGCTCCCCATAAAACATGTGTAAAATGGGGAACGGAATGGACCGAAAACCCTTAAATGAGGAGCGGAGTGGATAATGTATAAAAGTGCCACTTTTTGTAGGTTTTCTTGTAATTTATATAGCAAGCAATACCACTTAATGGTTTTTCCCGAGAAATATATTCTGATCGAGATGAAGTGATACATCAAATAATAATATTTTCTGTTTTGATAATTGAACAAATAAAAATGATTTTAATATGACTTTACTTAAAAATTAAAGCGATTTAACAAATTAAATTACATGCATTTGTCTTGGAATACATCTAAGAGGGATGTGATGCTAACGAATTTTCTTACGTGTTCATATTCATATCATTTAACAACAAAATTTCTTTGTGATGTTTGAAACCAACATATGTGATCATTTGCACAAATCTCAAGTAAAAACCTAGTATACAACTTACTACAAGAAATTAAACTTCAGTTTCATTTATTTCTCTTCGAGCCGATACAATTATATAACTATTGATAATATTTGTTGACTATAACTTGAATGCCGTTTGTTTATAAAACCACGTCTCGACTTGCAATTTCATCCAGCTGTTTTCGTAAACAGATTGTTTACAAGTGATCTTCAAGACATTCAATCTAAACAGAAGATTTCATTGAATGATTTAAATCTTAGTCTTTGGTTCAAGGCGTCGATATTTTAAAACCTTTCTCCGGACAATAATTGACTTTGGGTATGGTGTTGACAATTTCGTCTAAACACTTTTAAACTCTCTATTATAGAGAAAAATACCCGTGGCCCTTATAGCAATTGTTTTGCTGCAGAGAGGTGATAAGCTAATCTAAAGAAATAATATTTTCAGTTTTCACCCTTGTTTATCGACTGTCAAAAATATGGACCCCCGCAGTTGTGTCATGCAAAGGGAAATTTTCAGCAAGGTTCGGCTAGTGAAAAATTAACAAAAAGTTAATTAAACTGAAAAATCTTACCTGACAAGTGTTGGAGACTTGGATTTAAATTTCATTTCAGATATTGTGCATGAGCCAAAATTTTGATTAGGTTTTTTACGATGGAGTTACGGAGTATTGCTTTTGAGTTAGGGCTAGAGCGATTGCAGACAGAAACGACATTTGTGAAAGACGAAGCCCTGAAAATACACTGCCAGCAATTCAATGAAGACTTAGAAGAGGAAAGATTCTTTCGACAAGTGCAGCCTGCTTATGTAACAGAAATGGAACACTCTGTTGCTAGTATACAGCGGGAATCTTTACCCTCGGGCTCGGAATTGTTTCAGCAGGCGATGCTAGACTACGGGAAAGTGTTTCGAGAACAACAGGAGGAAAAAGACAAACCACTTGATGAAGTCGGCGAGGAAAGTGATGTTGTGGAATCTCAAATGAAAGACAAAGTTCTCAGCTATAAGAATACAGCTAGGAGACCTAGTCAGAGGAAGTCGTCTCTTGTGTATCCACCCAGAGGCCAGCCCGTGTTACATAGATTGTACTCTGTTCAACTGGACAGGAGTTCAGTACAAGCTCAGAGTTTCGGGCGCCGGAAACGGTGACTATTTCTGGGATTTTTAAAGACATGTCGGTAAATGTATACTTAAAAAGCAATTTCATGAACGAACGAAAAATGTATTATGCATGTGTATTGTATTTTTTTTAAAGTTGATTAGTTGATTATAATTTTTGTTACCGAGGAGAAAGATTATGAAACTATTACATTTATTAGTTCCTAATTTATTGTTTTCAATAAAATATTCATGGAAATTTGAGTTATTTTTATTTTTACCGGCAAATCCGTAGCATACAAAATCATCATTATTCTATTTCAACACAGACAAAAAAACTCATGATCGATACTGTACACATAAATCAAAATTCATTGCAATTCTATCTATAACCTGTATACCAGAGATAAAATATATACAATGTAAATCTGGTCCCCGTATGTATTGATATGCGTCCATATTAAGAAAAATTCGATTGTATATCATCATTCGTTTTCATGCAAATAAAAGGTGAAGATGCAGTTGAATTACAACTTTATTTAAGAATTTAAAGATGCATGTTATAAATAGGCAGCATGTCATGATTATCAAAGCATGCATGAATGAGCACCACCGGAGTTTGATTAATTAGACACACTTGACTTGTATCCCTGTTTTTTTTTTTTTAAACGTGTCATAAAATTAGCAAATTATGTAAATAATCGTTATATACCTGGTAATGAATTCACTACAAAACTTATTACTCGTGTATTACGCCGGAGCCAAGAGACCGATATTTCTGAACCAAGACTCGGGGAACTTGCATAGTCCAAGGTAAGGGGAATCATCTTTACTTTTTGATAATTTGAAATACGTGAACTTAATATGTTTATTTCCTGTTGTGTCTCCGATTGATGAATTTTACAACTCTGTGACAGGAATTTATTTATATTTCCTTTGTTTCTTTTCGTTATTACTTTTTATTCATCGTTGGGATGGTACATCGTTTAAAAAAAAGAAAATATAATACCTTCCAAGTTAAAGGGGCATGGTCACGATTTTGGTAAAATTTTATTTTTCGATTTTTATTGTTTATAATGCTTTAGAAATGCATTTCTAATAAACAAAGAAAATTTGAGAATCAGTCGTAGAGTTATAAGCAAGCAACAAAGCTCACAATTCTTTTTCATGTAAACAAGGCTCGTGCCCTGTTTTTGTTTACATTGGTTCAATAAACCGGTTAAAGTTCTTTTTCAAGCTGCATGATTTTTCTATCTTCCAATTTGTTCAGCATAAATAAATAGTTCCTAGCTATTAATTTTTTCATTTTTCATTCATAATTCATTTTTAGGCATTTTAACTTCAACCTTCAAAAGAAAAACAAAAGCTTTGTTTACATGACAGAGAATTGTTAGCTCTGTATCTCGCTTAAAAACGACGAATGACACTCAAATTTTGGTTGAGCCTTACAGAACCATTGTAAAAATTAAAAACGGAAATATAATTTTTGACCAAAATCGTGACCATGCCCCTTTAATTGAAAATGAACAAACACGGTGATCATCTGTCTCATATTTTAAAGATATTCCCAAAAAAACCCACATATATCAATAACGGTTAAATACTGTACGAGGTTTTGTATGCGTTTGTTTTGTTTTTAGTGTAAAACGCTTATGTTTTTCGTCCTTAAAATTTTAAGAAATTTCTAACCACTGATACATTGTTTGTTTGAAATGATTTACTGCTTTACTTTTATCAAGATACGTACAAGTCATGTATATTTATAATGTTGTTTAAATAACAAAATATACAACGTACATGTAAAGCAAGACTCGTATATATAACGAGCAGGGATATAGCGTGTTCAACGAATATAACAACAACGAATTTTAAACCACTATAACGAATTTTCTTTCATGTTCTGGTATGGCCCTTATATAAACCTAAATAAAATTTCTATACGTAACGGACACGGATATAAAATGAAGTTATACATGCAGATATTGCGCATTTAGAAAATACTGAAAATTCTTATTTATAAGATTAAAAAACAAAACAAAACATGCTTATCTAATTTGACAGAAGAAAACGAGGAGAAGCATGCAGTCGTTCTGGATATTAGTGGTGACGATAGCAGTCATCCATCAATCTTTTTCAAAGACTCTGGATGACTTAAAACTCGGTCGTAAGTTGTGTTTATCAAAACTGTCGTCTGCATTTATTCATAATCGCCTTGCACCATGTGTGTTGATTCTATGCAAACTTTAAAATATAAAAAAGAAAATTAACACAGTTACGTTATTCAAAATGATAATTATATTTATTAGCCCTTTATAAACAAGTAATATTGTCATGCATTTCAAATAAGAATAATTATTAAATAGAAATGACCACGAACAACAAATAAAATAGTCAAGTACATTGTACATGTAGCTTGCAAACTTTAGTATTTTTTATTTTTTAAAAGTCAAATCTCTGCTTATTTTTACCTGATGTGTATTATTGAAAAAAAAATCAATCGGAAATATATCATAATTTTAAACTTTTTTTTTAAATTCTCAATTGAAATGAAGAACTTGATTGGTACATATCTGGGAAGATATCAGATATAATCAGAGGAGAAGTTGAGGGACTCTCTCAAAATATGACAGCGGATGAACTCGACTGTAAAAATAGGATAAACATAGTAGCGGACACCTGTTTTGAATGCAGCAGGTAAATGGATTTCGATTGCGATCAATCAAATTGAATTAACGTGATATTCGTGTCTAAATGCCACATTATTGACACGATTTTGTATTAACATTTCACGAATGATATTTCTGTTTTAAAAGGTTAACACAGGAACCACATTTGCAACCAGTTACAGATCAAGTTGACTTCACCAGTACGTTTTTATGTATAGATATACATGTACAAAAGAATTCCGGGAAATTTAAGCTTATAATACAGTAGTTAAAATAGTGTGTGAAGCAAAAACTATATTTCTTTGTTTATTTGTTAATTATTTTTTAAAGTCTTCAGAAAATAGATCTAGCAAACTAATATAATGCATACATGTATGTAAATTAAATGTGTATATATAAGTTAATGCGCAAAATCATACAAATTGAAATAGTATCGCATTATTATATATATATATTTTTTTTTTACAAAAAAGAGGTTCTACAGAAAGAAAAGACCCAAGACTGGAAAAAAATTAGAGGTATGAATTTAGTTAAGATGCGAAAGTCTGCAATAATCAAAAGGCAATTCTTAAGTTATATATAAATTGAACTACTGATAAATAAGCATCATTCTAATATTGTTTTAAAATTAGAATAAATAACTTTGAACAACTGTCCTTTCTGATATATTTCATTTTATCAAATTAAATATACAATATGACTACTTAAAGTAGTCATATTGTATATTTGATTTGATAAAATGAAATATATCAGAAAGGACACAACCATCACACATTTTTTTGTGCATATGTATGTATATACGCTGATGTTTTCTTCCTCTTCCTTTGGACAGACAATATCTTAAAAGATATAAAGAATGCTATAAAGACAGCATCAGGTAATTTATTTATGTCAACAAACACAAGTTCAAATGTCTAAATAAGATTTGAAATTAAAAACTAGGTAATAAACATTCAGGAGAGAGAGAGAGAGAGAGAGAGAGAGAGAGAGAGAGAGAGAGAGAGCGTACTACATACTCGAAAAACAATATAACACGATGAATGTTTATGGGTTTATTTTAAAAATAGGATATACTTTGATTCATTAATATCTTTAATTATTTGATTCATTTATTTAGATTTTTTGGAGGAAAAACTTCGATTTCCAAAAATCAAGTTACCCAAAGTCAAACTACCTTCCGTAAACCTACAAGATATAAAAATCTCAGATATCGATTTCAAGAAAATATCATTACCAAAAGTGGACTTCTCCAAAATACAAATACCGAAAATCAATATTCCATCATTCGATCTCTCCAGTGTTCATATACCCTCCATAACGATTCCAAAAATGGATTTAGGAAACATCCAGATCCCGGAATTTAGACTTCCCAGTATTAAACTACCGAAAATAAGTTTTCCGAAGATTGACCTCGGTGGAATATTTCGTGGAAAGCGCTCCATTACTGATTGTAAAGATTGTGAATTTTTTCAAAAAGAGAGCAGAGATAATATACTCCTGAAAGGTATGCTTTGATTCGATTTGTTTTCTTGTATTGGCTGGCAATAAATTGCTTAAAGTTATGCCCAATGTGTTAAGCTTACTCTCTAAACAAATTATTTCTGTTTCTACAGTTTGCGGCTCTCAGTACGTGAACAATTTGAAATCAAGACGGGCATATTTGGATAAGTTAAAGTTACTCAATTCAGCACTGGAATCCGACTTTGTGTATAACGTAAGTAACATGTATCTTAAACGTGAATAAAAATATCTAATTTATTATCAAAAATGAATAAAAATATTTTTAAAAACCCCTATAAAAGTACTGAATATTCATGTGAACTTAATCATTATCAAAATATTGAAGTTTTAAGATTAGAGAAATATCCCAAAGAGATATTTATTAATTCATTTTAAAAAAATTAATACCTACTAGTATTTTAAAAGGTGAAAAATATATTTGGAATATTTTTAAAATTTAAACGTTAACTTGGTCACACGTGTATGTGTAAAGAATAATTTTGATGTTTCTTTCCCTCGTTTATAGGTTACTTTCGATGAAAGCTCTCTGAACTTCTTGGAAATGTCAGTGAATCTGATCAGCATTGACTACAGACTGTCCAATTCTACAGTTCGTACCTACAACGCCACGGGCGAACAGTTCTATCTTATCGACATGATTCGATCAGCTGAAGTTTTGGCGCCAAAACTGTTCAAAGATTTTCTGAATTAATTAATGTTTAATAAAGCAGACGTCAACGGGACGTCAGGATGAATTTTTCTTCTTTCAGTTTCCTGTTTCAAGAAATATTTGTGAGCTATGTTTAAAACCGTCGATATGCTCATTTCCGAGAGAAAAAAAATTAAGGTGTCTTGAAAATATTTTTTATGACTTACAGTTGATGATATAGTGTCTCATATGAATGTCCACGTTTAATCAAGTTGATTTGAAAAAAATGTGTCATTTTCATTGTGTACTGCTTCACTAGACATATAAAGGATTTATTCAACATATGTAGGTTCTATATGTATTCGTTTTCTGAAAACAGCATTGCAATGCAATACATAATTATATAAAAATATAGAGTTCCTTAGAATTCAAACAAGTACAACAATAAACCTTTGAACTTCATCATTACCTATATTTTGATAGGATGATGATTTCTTTGAATTTCGTTTCATATATAAAACCACACAAAATTTTAATTAATTAGGTTAAACAGATCTTTCTTCGCGAACCGTTTTGTACACAGCTGGGGCGAATACACTTTGGGTTAAAATGTATCGGGGGTAAATACATACAGTACAAACAAAATCAATTAGATTCGCGAATAACACAATGTGACCCCTAATTTAATTCTTTATACTGTGTGAGTATAATTCATCAAAGTTAATTTAACCATTATGTGACCATTATATAACAGTTATTAAGACATTTATTTGTAGGAACGAGCAGGTACGAATGATCTTTATTTAGAACAGTTTGATGTCGCTAGGATACAGGTTTCAGTTCCTTGATTTGATTGGTTAATTTAGATATTGAATCTCGAATTTCGAATCTTAAATCTTGTATTTTGAATCTTGAATCTCGAATGAGCCTTATGGGCTTTCGTACTCAGGAAACTCATTCGAGATTCGAAAAACGAGATTCGAAATTCGAGATTCAATATCATAATTAACGAGTCAAATCATGGATCTAAAAACCTGTATCCTAGGGACATTAATCTTTTCTAAATAAAGTTCATCTCGAATTTTGAATCTCGAATGAGTCTTCGGGGTTTTCGTAAAAGTCCACATAAAACAGGAGGTTGTCCATTTCTGTAGTAATCTAGTGTCAAATGTATAGAATATGGATTCAATAGCCCTGGTTGCCTATAAAGGCATGAAATACATAAACGGCACTGGTAACGTTTAGATAGGAATAAAATTTTTAAACATAAAATCAATCACGGAGACACTATAATATTTGGTACAGGGTCCTGTACCCTTTCAATTGGGAATTTTTCGTCGATAAATTGCTCTTTTGGGAAAAATAGTTTAACAAAATTTTAATATTACTCTCTGCAAGTTAGCAAAACAAACCCAAAAATTCTATACAGTTTTTTTTTGTGTTTTCATTTGCATAATTACACATATACTCATTAAAATAATGTTTTATCTTAATTAACCACACTTAACAGAACACTCAGATGTTTTAATTGGCATATATAAGGATGTCTCACTCAGAATAGTTACAAAATCAGCATCCTATCTTTTATAACACAATACGACACAGCCATTTTAGGAATTTTTCAATTAGATTTTGGGAAAAAATAATAATTTTTCAGTTGGGAATAGGTCCCTTTTACATGACCTGCATGCAAGGGATATTATGCCCTGTATAATCAAAAGTTAATAAATGAATTGTCTAATCTAATGCCATATATGATTAAAAATCTGATTTACAATACATTTCTTAGTAATACAATTCTCAAACATTTTAAAATGAAATCAAATCAATGCCATAGAGAACAGATATATTCAAAGACTTATGCTAGCTTTGATGGCTTAGTATAACTTATATTTTAGTAACATATGCACAAGAGCGTTCGTTTCTTGTTCAATACAAGTCTTTTGATTCTACCCTCATGTAAGTATTTCTCTCCAAGTTATCCTATGTTTATGGTTTTTGGGCTTTTAAAAAGATATTTGATAGTTAGTCGTTAGTCAAAATCTTTATACACTTTAATTTATGCTCCGCCTTTTTAGGAAAGTGTGTGCATACAAACTAGGATTCTTGTCGACCCCTTAATTTTTTCACCCTCCATCAATTGAGCTATTCCTCAGCACTTCAAACTTGAGGCAGGCTTCTGTATATGTTTAATAAGTATTGCTTAGTAACTCAATCGAGTTATGTCACAGTCTCAAGGGGTTCACGTTTCTATAACAGTTGTAGGCCACTTCTTGCTTGAAAATATTTTTTTTTCCATGCCATTATATTTTGATCCTAGAAGCGGGATTTAGGTTATTTGAATCATGTTTAGCTCTCCCGAACCCAAGGTGTGAGTATTTTTTAATCACCAGTCGTTTCCAAAACTGCAGAGCTCAACAAACTTACATGCTGAACAAAACTTAGTATAAAGCATTGTTGGATAAAGGAATTCAATGTTTGTTCAACTGGTATTCAAGATGAATAGGGAAATAGTACCTTTAAAAATATTTTTCTTAAGATCATGATTGTCACATCTTGGGAAATGACATTGTTGACCACGAAATTCAAATAAAAAGAAAAGGATGCTAATTTTAACACAGTTGATGTAGAGAGAAACTTGTTGTAAAAAAAAAGGTGAGTTTTGTGATATTAATTTATAGAAGCAAGCGCATATGAACAGATTTCAAATCCATACAAACCATGCTGTGCGAGTAGCCATATTTTACAATTTAACAAGAAGAAAAATTAATACGAAGAAAAAGGTGACAATCATGTTGAAATAAAGAAATAAAAAAAATTAAAGACTTATTATATATATGTTGAGCACGTTATTGTATCGTTTAAGCCATACTATAAAGGCCAAGATGTTGAAATATTTTTAGAGAAAATTCGAAACAAACAGTTTATACAGATGAACCAAGTTTATTCATGCCATAATTCTAGTAGTCGGTAGGGGTGAACATAATTTCAAATAGAAACAATCTCTTCTTATAAAAATTGATGCTGTTATCTAAAAAATAATTTGAGTACTAGTATGTAAAAGTAAGCCGAATTATGATACCGTAACTCTTGTGTAGCCATGCGTGGCTCTAGAGGGGGGAGGGGGGGGGTCAGAAACCCCACCCTCCTCTTCTCCCCCACCCTGGAAAATTCAAACTTATTAACTTATTAAATTCCCATAGTAATATTAACGAAAATAGGCCTCGTACCCCCCCCCCCCCTTTTGCAAACACCATGGAACCCCCTGTAAAATTCTGGATCCGCGCATGTGTGAAGCCACAAATCTTTGCATAGAAATGTATAAGACAGTCTTCTGAAAAAATACTGACGTTTTACCACTTGTAAAACTTGAGTTCCTCAACACGTCATCATTCAGATCATAACTTGAAATTTAAAATGAACACAACAACTAAAATAATAGTGAAGAATAACACGCAAAAACGTTAAACAAAAATAGTCATACATGCAGAAAGTTGAAAGTTCTAGATAATTTTTAAAATGATTAATGCGCAATTAATATCTAAAGACATATAAGAAAACGCATATTTATGTCATGAAAACAGGAAGACGGAGTTGCAAAACAGAAGTCGAGAATATTTGCCTCTTATTATAAGTGGTTTTATAGTGGTGTTGTACAGTACATGTTTACGAGTTTCGTAAAAATGTATTTATCCTCACTTATCGATTGTATTTAAACACAATTAGCGGCAACTATTTCATTCATAGTGATACTATTATACACACAGTGCAGGTATTTTGGTATTTAGAATATTAAGGAGTACATATAAGAATGGTATTGACTTTCATAATGTTACAGAAGTTTATTAGGAGACATTTCATTTATTAAAATCCTACACGTACCAGAACTTTTAAAAATAAACATTTTAGAATCTCTTACAGTTTTTACAAACAGGTTTTGTCCATTTATCTGTCAAACAAATCATTTTACACTGGAAAAGCCTGGATGTAAATCCTGAATAATCTTTCAATGTATTTAAAATTACAAGGAAAATTCAATTTTCAGTGCTCGCTCACGACCATGCAAAAGGTTTTTAAATACTTGTAGAACGAAGCAACAAAAATGGCGGGATGGGAGGGGGGTCGCTTTTTTCTTGTCATTTGATCCTATAAAAAACAATAGATTTATAGCCCAAATGACCGATTCTTCTGTAAAAAAAAAAAAATCAATCAAAATATGATAATAAACGTTGATACGTACACAATCCCCACGCATAAATCCCCTTCCGGATTTGGAAATAGAGATCTTGATTTGCGCGAAGGTACAGTCCTTTGCATGTCATACATGTATGTAGTGGGGTAGCCCCCCCCCCCCCCCCCCCCCCCCCCGTTTAAAAAAAAGGTTGCTACTTGCCTTATGTGATTTGGCTTTCAATAAATTATTTTTATACGGAAAAGTTTTGTGTTGTAAAATTCAATCTAACCGTGTAATTGGGTTTTTGACCATCTTATTTGAGTTTTACATATAGAATCTGTAATAATCAGTAAGGTAAATAGATGAGCTTAAGTTCTTGATACATTAATTACATCCACATTTATATATGTACATATGTATATATAATGAAGTTTAACAAAAAATGAGCTGTAGCTCAAATTTCAATTGAGCCATCGTAAAACATCATAGTTTTGATCAATTCGCTAGATGTTAATTTGTGTGAACACAAATATGTTTTCTACTCAGTTCTCCACGTACTTGAACAATTACATCACAAAATCAATATTTTCATATGATAAGAAATACACGTGTATTACCATGTTATATTTATTTTCTTTTTCATCAAATGAGTTCCTAATAACACGAAAATATTATGATTATTCTGCTACACATACTTAAAGATTCTCTCCACTCCAAAGGGGTTTGGGCAATTACGAAAAATAAACTACTTAAACAGGGGAAGGTGAACAATACAACCGTTCATAAGTACATACACTTATGTTGATGAGACCGATGGTTGGCTGCGTATCACTTATGAGGCTGATTTTCGAAAAATTTCTTGACCACTCTCGTCCAGATCAGATTTAAACCAGGAAGTCAATAGGTGGTATATAACAGCAAACGATTAATCCTTGAACCAGCAACGTGATAAACCGTCTCCGGAGACATGGTAGTTATTTCTATAAATTCATTTTTCTACTTAATTTCATTGATTGAATTTTTTAAATATTTTATTTTAGAGTTCTTATTATCAACCATTTAGATTACAGGTATTTACAAATTAAATCAATTTTGCACGTTGTTTAGTTTGATTTCATCTTCAGTACTTTTCTTTTTTAAGTTATCTGTAACTTGGATTCGTTTTATGTATATGCTTTCTTTTTGCTATTTTACTCAAAATTAATTTCCATATTGATGACACTTCTCATCGTCATTTGTTTAAATACCTTGATTATAAACCGCGTTTATTTATCTTTCATACGCATTTTTCTTGTCGTAAGCTTCCACTTTTTTTAACGTATATTGCATTTTTTCTTCAGGCCAAATTCCGCTACCTTACCATACTTCTTTTGATTTGTCTACTGACCATTGATCATTCCGAATCATGGCGACGCAGGCGTTTCCGGCGGTTTACCAGGAGAATTGGGCGCGCAATTAGAAGAGTCAGAAGAACGGTGCAAACGGTGAACACAGCGGTCGGCGTCATCCGGGCAGTTGGAGCTATTGCTGGGGCAGGAAAGCGATCAGCTGACGATGTATGTTTTCATAAATTATTTTTCGTGACAAAATAGTTAAAGTTGATTTTTTTTAATCTATAAATAATTTACGTTTTATGGGATTGTTTTAAACATGAAAATTTTATTGTAGTATGCATATGATAATGGAATTAATTAGTTAAATTTTAAAATGAAAGTGGTAAGGGAGCTTTTTGACATTCACATACATAGATACTGGTACACATACACATCCTTTTTATAGCAAAAAAGATGCATTAATGGGGTTTATAATATGTTAGTTTTTAGTACTATAAGTCCGTATGTAGGGAACTTTTCAAATTATGAGCTCTACAAAATTGCTTAAATTGTGATGAAACACCGAGTAGGGCAAAATGATCTGCAAAAAGACTGGAAGGTTTGTCCGTCGGTCGGGAGAGAGCAAGCAAATATTTTCGTAGTGACGGGTTAACATAAGTAACGGTTTCTTGCCTTTTATTGCAGGTTCTTCCAGAAATAAACGTTTGTGATTTTAGCACCCTCGATTTAAACAAAGACAATGATGTGGATGAAGAAGAACTGATAACTCTCATACAAATGTCAGGACTGGAAGAACTGGAAGATTTGTTTGAAAAACTAGACGAAGATGGAGGCAAGTATTTGTTGTTTGTTTGTTTTTGTTTTTTTTTTTTAATTTTGTTTTTTTTCTTTTCAATTTTGTTTGTCTTTTAAACATTATTTACATGTAAAAAGAACCTGCTTAAGTTCGTTGTTAAAAGTACAGTTTTCGGTAATTTCACAGCGAATCAATCTTTTGAAATAACAAAAACATTCTATTTTTAAAATAAATTACATACATTCTGATAAGGACACAAAAAGCACGACATTCCTAAAATGATTTACGATATTTGAGGAATTTTAAAACAAACCGTTCTTCAGTCATCTTTAAAGTTGGTAAAATTTGTACTTTTCATCTTGAATTATTACAGTTTATAATTTTATAGTAGATGCATACTATTTGATTCACGGAATTATTTATAGTGTTTGATTTGCGTCGTTTAAGATTCTTTTTTTTAAAATTAAGCTTAAACGCTAGTTTAATTGGGTTTTATTTTTCTCAAATTACATTGATGATAAAACACTACAAATTTTTAGATAGATTTTTGATAAAATACAAGTTTGTACTTCTACACACTGCTCAAATCAACTCAATGATAAAATATTAACGATTGAGTGTAGTTGACCATGTCTTATATTGTAATAATGTTATTTTATGCTTTTGGTACAAATAATATATACATTTAGATATTTTACATGCGTTCGAAACACATCTTAGCTACAATATAATGTAGGGTTTAGTTGATTATTATATTGAAAATAACGAGTGCTATAATGAACAGATAAGAAGATTACGCAAGAAGAGTTCGATTCTTCCGACATTATAGATGAAGTATGCTCCGAGGACGAGAAAGGTAAGTAAATCTTTCAATGTCATTCAATGTTATTTGAAAATAAATTTGGTCTAACATACTCATGATGTGTGCCTAATTAAACAATACTGTATATTCAAAATAACATGTAAAAACAACACTTAACGATTTCATTTAAAAACAACTCATGTCATGCAATTGCTGTAAGGGATTTTATGCTACTAGTATTTTATTATCTATTTTATATAGAAGACAAACAAATAGAAAATGAAGATGCTAAAGGGACAGTATAAAGGGTCCATTGCACTACAAAATATGACATCGGCAGACTGGAAGAGAAGGGACACTTTCTATCATCACTGTAAACAGAATTTTGTAAAAGGGGTTCTTCAACAAAATTAATTTTACTAGATATTTTATTAAAATTGAAGACGGGTCATTGGTAAATTCATGGAATTAATAAAGAAAAAAACCCTTATTGTTTGTTGCTGATATTTTAATTATGTTTATTAAATCCGCTAAAAAAAGTGATTAAGATATATTGAGTAAAATTATGACTCAAACTCAATACTAGTATTACTTTTAACTTATTATGCACATGCATTATGATCGTTTGAATAAAAAAATAACACTTTACTAAAAAAAATATTAATATCAACTCTGTACTTTTATTTTTAGAAATAGAAATATGCATGTTATAAATCAACCACAATGACATTTACAAAAATTTTCTTCACATTAAATAACCGTAAGTAATACGATTTTCATCCTACTACGATAAGATTAAGCTTCGCAATAAACTTTTTGTTTTTTGCTGATAGTTCGTAGTGAGTGATTTTTATGTGCCTTTTAAGAGAATCAAAGCAACTGTAGCAGCATTTCTGAGCACGGCAATACTTTAAAAACGTATTGGTTAGTATTTGTATAATGTCCTACGCGTAGGTATATTGATGCAACGGAACCAAATTCAAATATAAAATCATTTTTAGTTTTAATGAGTTTAAATGAATAACTGAAGGAAGTTACAATACATGCAACAACAATTACAACTAAATTTCGACATTCCTCAGTATATCTGCACTAAAGAAAACGTTTAGTTAAAGCCAAAATATTTTATGATTGAGAATATAATTAAAAATAATGATAAGTAAAATTGATGATGATTATAATGATAAACAAAGCAGAAGAAGACAAGACTTCGCACCAAGTTTTATTCCTTGAAAACATAGTAATTGATTTGTGAACATCGTTGCAATATTCAACGTTTAAAACAAGATTAATGATTTATTACATAATAATAAAATCAATCAAAAACTAATAAGTGATAAATCTTTTATTTGGAAGGTTGCAAAATCAGACAATACAGTTTAAAATGGATTTACTTGACAAGATTTTTTAACCTTTTTTGTTGTATGGATTTAAAGTTTTAGAGGTTTTAAATATTAAATGCAATTATCAAAAGTGTCCAGTTTAAGTGTTATCATTTTCTCCTTAATTTAAAAAAAACCCCGCAAAAACCTCATTTTATGGCATACTGTGGAATCAATAAAATTCGTTATGGGGCAATTTTTCGTTGATTTGATGGATACGTACTCGCGAACTAACATAAAACACGCATTTTGAAAGTTTTTCTTCATTGTGCATAGAAGCAAATCCAAGAAACCACACTCCAACAAACCACTCTAAATTAAAAATCCACACAATCTGCCCTCCACGAATAAAACTGAGTCCACAGCATGATGATCTTAGTAAAAACCCTATGACAGTTCAAGTACAAACACGAATCATTTCAGTTAAGACGAAATTAATTCACAAAATTGGAGCAAAAAATACAATTTTTTATAGTGTTTATAATGTTCAAGAACAAGTGAAGATAGAGAATGCTAGACGCTATATATTGAAAACAATTCAGCTGCAGATTTGTAGCTCTACGGGAAATTTTGGATTGTCATGCCGGAAAACTACAGTTCATCACATGCAAAGTACTTTCAATTAACGGTGTAAGAAAACATGCGCCTGTTTTGGACTAATCAACTTTCCCAATACATTCTGTGGAAATACTTAATGACAGACGATCTTCTGACATTTTACCACTGTTGTCGTTAATTCACATGCCTCAGACTTTCTCAAACATGTTCACCGACCACCACGGAAAGTGAAGCTTATGAAATTCATTTGCTGATCGACAGTCGTCATTTTTACACATAAACAAATTAAAGCACACTGATTCACTTTCGGTACTGGTAATGGTACTGGTGTTTAAAAGAATTTTATGGACAAGTAACAGAAGTGTCGCCATTTTTGTAAAATGTCTGAAAAATGTTTAAGTATCGAACATTTGCCCAGAACATGTTTAAAATAACTTAAATCAGTCGAAAACTAGCGCGTGTCAGTGCAATATAACAGTAGCATATTAACCAATCGCTGAAGGTAGGTGGGGTTCAACCCTCTCAGTCTATCTATTAGGACCCCTTTCACGCCTTACCGTTATACTTTATTCTTTTTTAAAGAATGGAATGTGTAATGAATATTTTTAAGAAAAATATTTTTTTTAAAATGTTGGTTTTAACGTTCTATTACATAAAAAAAAAGAATTAAATCATGATTCCACATCTGCAATGATATACATTATAAAAAACAAAATATAGTTAAAGTGGACATTTACAAGAACACAATAAATATGCATGTACACAATAAAAGTTTGACAGTTATTGCATATAATGAACATTAACATTTTAGATATCAATCCGAATACGTAATATCCCATTGGTACATGTAAGTGTCCTGTGTGAGTTATTAATTTCAAAATAATATTTGAAACTTTAGAATATCTAAAGAACAATTATATGTTATTCAACTTAAGTTCAGTTTTTGGATCATCCGTTAGCTAATTTCCAGCTAATTACTACAGCCATCGACAACATAATGAATTTCAAGAGCATTGTTGCGTTATAGCTAATTATGTTACAAAACTGTGATTTTGTTCGTTTTCTGTCATAATTAAAATATACGATTTCAAACGATAACTCAATGTCGATACTCAAATGAGATTGAAAACTTGCTTAAAAGAGAAAAAATAGGGACTCATTTGATTGATATGCTCTTGCACAGATAATATTAATTGGCACTTAACGTCGAGTAGATTCTGCTTTACTGTTGTACATTCTTAAGCATGTGCCCGATATACACAGCGCCTTTTGCTGCAGCATCAGAATCCAGTGCAATAACACGTTTAGTATCAAAGGATTTCCTTACAGCACCCTGGACGACACCACTTTGAGATAAACTTCCAAACAAAAGAATAGTTTCCACCTCTGCCATATCGACTGCAAATTCTGTTTTGATTTGGTCTAATACTGCTTCGGTGACTTTGTCACCAAATTTTAAAAAATCTTCCTTGTTCCATTTAAGTATGCTATTAGATAATTCCACTCTTTTCGAATATTTAGACAAACTAATGGCATTCTTTAGAGATGCCTTTGTACCCCCTTCAGGATAATTTATCATTGAAAAAGGGATAGACATATTAATTGTACTTCTACCGGTACTGTTATCTAAATTTGAGTATTTTTTTAAAAAAGCATGTGCAAGTTCCTCAAAGTCTCTTCGGTGTTTAGATTTATACATAACCAGTTGCTCCTGACCCATGATTTCTGTCATGAAGTTTTCAAACCCATCAAAAACTGACTGCAATCCCCATGGCACAGTGCTTATTTTTAAAACTTCATTTGATAATCCCTTTTCACCCTTTTGGTTTATAGTTACAGTTGAAATTTCTTCTGAAAAAAAAAATTATACGAAAATTTTAATACATATAGGTCACGCAAAGAAACACATACATTGTTACATGAGAGAGAGAGAGAGAGAGAGAGAGAGAGAGAGAGAGAGAGAGAGAGAGAGAGAGCCGGGTATAGACGATTTTATATAATAAAATTTTAATCTGCTTGTAAGGTTGCTTTTCTACAAATGTCCATTGAGCTCATTTGTGTAGGTAAAAAATATTATCGCGATTCACTCAAACTCAAAATTTTGCAGGTAAACGCGTAATTTTTGCCAATACACGGGAAACCTTTGCAAATAAACGCATAAATTTCGCAAAATAGCGCGAAACTTTCACGAAGAAATGCGAAACTTGAATATATAGATTTTGTTATTTCAAACAGGAACCATTATAAAGAACAATGAGTGGAAACGAATACATTTAATAATACAGAAGTAATTATTTTTAGATTTACGTTGATTTATAAATATGGATACGTGAATCAAATTATATCAAACTTCAAATGAGTATTTTATATCATGTAAAATATATTAATAAAATTTTTCGCCGACTCTTGTGTTCGAACAGGAATTATCTATTTTTCTAAAATAAATTTAAATAACAATTAAAACTTATATGTAATAAATTTAAACTACAAATTAACGTTTTCTAAGTTTGAACAATAGCAAGAAAATTTGTTTTAAAAATGTGTAGATTTACTCTTTTTTTCAAATTCTCAAATTGTTTTATTTCCCTGAAATAAAAACTCCAATTTAGACGTTAATTTATGACGCAGCGATATCACATACATGTAGGTACCTGTGTATAACGTTTAGAACATTTATATCATTTAAATGTTACAATGATATATTATAAAATTATTGTAACCCGTACCATATACATAGTGCCTAATTTTCGGTATGGAAAGTTCTGCGTTCACTCGCAAATTTATTTAGCTACCCAATGAGCTATGAGCTCAACGGGCTTTCATACTTTTCAGTAAACGTTTTTATAGATATGAATAATGAAATTATTTTTAATGTAACATTTCTAAAATATATTTAAAAAATGTTTTATCTATGATTTTATAACTTTATCAATGAGAAATGTTGGACAAGAATACTTTTCGTTGTATTAGAATTTTATACAAAATGATTCATTACCAGTATTATAAATTCAAAAACGTATTTAAAACGTTCTGATAACGTTTTGAAATAACGAGAGAGAGAGAGAGAGAGAGAGAGAGAGAGAGAGAGAGAGAGAGAGAGAGAGAGAGAGGGGGGGAATGAACATATAATTTGTGATTTTTATTTAAGAAACACATACATAATTATCCAACTTGAAATTCGGTGAAATAAATACCTCCAAAAGAAACTACCAGATACTTTTTTCCAACTCTGACTTCTTCTTCAACATCATAATGTGCACGTTCAGCTACTAAGCATTGGTAATAAAAGAACAGTGCTTCTGTTTCCAACACAACTGAAAGGGGGGAACGAGGAATACCACTCTGAAAAAAAAATACAGTGGTAACAAGGTTATTGTTGACATGTAAATCGTGTTAAATAGTTCGTGTACCGTGGGTGATCGTTCGTGTAACGTGCGGGATCGTGCGTGTATCAGAAAAATTGGTTTGCGTTTTTTACCGTGCGTGATCGTGCGGATTTTTCGTTTTGAACTTTTTTTTTACGGAATGCCAGGCTTTATTATAAAATAACGACGAGTAGTTTTTAAAACAACGCAAGAGTGTAAATTTAAAACTATTTTATTGAATAATATTGACAATTGTTTAGTACATACATGTATCATGTCAGCACTAATCTTTTTAGAATATTCTCTCTTTCGTCGTTAAATAGTTATTCAACAACTCATTTAATCCTTTGATCGGCCGAGTTAGTTTTGCGTGCTTTTACAATCAGTCTATATCAAGGCAAAGTATCTATCATATCTTGACACATAATTTTAATAATATTACGTCAAGCAAGAGAGACACTTTAAATTAAAGCGGTCAATCTTACCCATTCCCCGTTCAAAACTTAACAATTATTCCCTACGTTTTCTTCAAATGAAAATACGATACGCATTCCTGTCTGTTATATTGTATAAACATTCATAGGAATTAAAATTTATTTAGACTCTTTAAAATTTAGAATGGATAGAATTCAATCAAGTACTACCGTATATTATGGAAATATGGGATGTGTAAAATCGAAATTCTTTGGAACAAGGTAAAAATTTAACTGTCTCTCGCACAATTAAATCGTACGGGAATCGGATTACATAAACATTAACTCGTATTAAAATAATTTCGTGTAGTTTATGCATTACCTTCATTTCTTTTACACTAATTTAGTTAAACTTATGATACAAGTTAATACTCGTTGTGAAGTCAAAACAATTTAATTGGTGTATGGATCCTATCATATCGTTTACTCGTAAATTTAATTAAAATAAAACATTGCATGGGTACTTTACATGCCGCTTTTCAATAAAACACAGGCTTACTGTAATACAAATTAAAGCAATACGTTTTCTTAATTCTAATCTTAAAAACTAATTTTGTTTTTGCGTGATAAATGGTGTAGAATCGTTCGTTTGCGTTTTTTATCGTTATCGTTCGTGTATCGTGAAAATTCAGTAAGTTAGTGATTGTCCGTGTACCGTGCGTAATCGTTCGTGTATCGTGCGTGATCGTTCGTGTATCAGAATCGTGCGTGTCGTTTGTCAACAATAACGTTGCTACCACTGTATTTGTCAATGATACAATAATGAACTTTTAGCGTTTCACAATTAAACAACGTTTACTTTTAATTTAACACAGTAAGCTTGTTACCAAGATTGACGTGTACAACACATTTCGTTCAAATAGACCTTTGCAATCATCCGTTATCCCACAAACAGTTGATCCATGCGACAAAGTTGAACTCATATAAGACTATCAGAAATAGTTATATAGCTTGATGTCATCACTATGGGGATTTATCAAATTAAATTACAGATTTTGTTTACGCAGGGTTTACGTTGTCAAATTCCGATTGTTATAAAGTTCAATATAATGAGTAAATTTTTTTCTTAAAAACACTTCAGGATGGTGTTTACTTAGGGTTTGAGTTGTAAAACTCGGTTTGTTAAAAAAAATCTATCTCATGAGTAAAAATAAATTTGTTCTTAACACACTAAACATGATTATTATGGGCTTTTCAGTAAGGATTTGAGTTGATGCTTCTATTTAGATAAATAAAAGTTGACTTATAAATTGCTCTACCTTTGTGTATTACAGTTGATTTAAGATAATAATAGTAGGTATCAATACCTTCACTGCTGCCTCTTTAATGAATTCCTGCATATTTTCATTAAAATGCGTTGGCACAATAATTACATACTTCCCATCATGTATATATGACGCACATGTTTCCAATCTGCTGAGATGTTTCACAAAATCATCATATAGAAACTTTAATGACAATTCTAAAACATCCGTGACTTTTATTTCTTTACCAGTTTTATTCTTCAGTTTGGTTTGTTGGGTAATTGTCTAAAAAAAAAAAAGAACCCGTAAAACTCATATGCTCATTCATGTTTTTCTTTTAAGTGAAAATCATGTAATTACACGTGTCTAAGATATTCAAACAATGTTCCGCAATATCACCTTTGGAGTTGTTAGAGTAACTTCTATAAATTTAACAACCTGTTTTGTGAATAACCCATTCCCGATGATTTTTGTACACGTACAATTACGTGCCCGAAATGACTTGTCCTGATTCAAAAGTAGAGAAGCAGGCAAAGCATTTATATAACTTTGATTATTTGTCTGCCAATTTTTAGTTTTCACGTCAAACCAGTTCACCCAAAATGAGAATGCAAAAGACCATGAGGAAGTCCTGATATCAAAAGCTGTCGCAATTATTTTTAAGTCGTCGGTGTTCCAAGTATGATCTGCATTTAAAAAAGGTGTTCGTAATTCATTGATATTTCTTTCAATAAATATTAGTATTGCTTGAATTTTTTCATTTGATTTTGTTTATATCAGATAAAATAAATGAAAAAGCTTCATGCATACCGATTGAAATCCCTCGCATAATGCGGATAGAATCTATAAAACAAAATATTTCAGAAGTATAACAATTTATTGTACTATATGATTTCGTTAAAACATTTCTGTTGTATTTGATATAACGAATTTTACCTGCCTTTACATATCAGATTTGTAATAACAAATGTAATTTCTTATTAGAAAATGTTCAAGTCAGAGTTATTGTTACAAAGTTATTGAAGTTATATTCATGTGTAATAGCATTATTGACCAGATGAGCGTTTATGCAAAATATGAGAAAAGAGATTTTGGAAAAAAATACAGAATAGAAGAATCGGTGATCTAATGAAATATTTTCCAACATACAGAACAATATTTAATGTTCATCGCTTTACACTTCATACAATGTCATTGATGATCAATTTCTGATAAAGAAAAAAAAGTTTATCTCGACTTTCAATTTTTAACAAAAAGAGATATTTAGTGTTGCTGAGAACGAATTCAATCTGTTATAACATAGAAATCTTGTAACGGATAATTTAGAATTTCATAGTTTCAAGTTTGTAATATCGTAATTACTGTTTTATAAATTCCGATATTACGTATTTTCATCCAATTTGTGAGAACCAATTTCCTATATTGTGAGAACAAATTGAACGATTCCAAATTTTTATAAATCCTTTTCACGGAGTGCAATCTGTGAAAACGAGAAAATTAAGTTATAACAAGTACAAAATTGTAATTTTAATTTCCAATCCGATATAGCGAATTAAAAAATCTAAAGGATAACAATGAAATGAGGGAGACTGACATCGACAGAGGATGCCATTACGTGAACATTCATAATGAATACTAAAGTACTTCGTTTAATCTGTCATTGTCTACTACGTTAACAACGATTACTGTTCATTATTTGTAATGATCAACCAATATTCTTAAGCTTACTGAGCATCTACAGGTAATAAGTGATTTTTTTTTTTATAAACCTACTTTAATCTCTTTTCATACAAACTATTTAAAAACAGAAAATTGTTTGAAAAATGTTTTAAAAAGCTTTCAACGTTTTATTTGATTTATAAAAAGCAATTGATTTGAATAGGATAAGAAATACCCCAAACGGTATATACACAAAATATTGTAAGATTTCTCTTCAGACAAACGAAATTGCTTGTCTGTTTCTTCTGTTTAAAACGATGAAAAGTTTTGTCGGTTTAATAGTCACTGTATATTCACAGCAAGCAATAGATTACAGCAAACAAAGAACCAATTACCTTTTTTCTTTTGAACCCTGGCATTCTCTAAGGCATTGTAATGACTTTCAATTTGTGTTAAGAAGTCATTATCCTCCATTATGTACTCGAAATCTCCTAGTTTTGTCAAACTATGAAATCTGTTTAAAACATCAACCAATGTCCATGTTAGTGCCAATTTCTTCATTTGGTTTCTCTTCTCTCTAATGTTTTCCAATTGATCATATATTTGTAGTTTAATATTTTCCTTTGTTATAAAACTTTGTTTTCTAGTTTCCCTCTCCATAACAGGGCACGCGATGTTCTCACTCTTTGCGAGAATTGCATTGAAATTTTCAAGTGATTTTAGTGTAGAAGTCATTTCGGATGTTTTCTTTTCGTGTGTATTTCGTAATGAATCCCGAAATATTGAATGTAAGGAATCTAGTCGTTGTTTAATATTTTCTATGTTTTTTGAAACATTGCTCAAAATTTCATCTTTTTTCTTATGGAGTTCAGTAATGTTTTTCTTTGTGTCTTGAATAGTACATGTGGTCAAATCTCTCATCTGTTTTGTTTCTCTAATGAATCTCTTTGAGGAATTCTCTAGATCATGATCGGCAATTTCATCCAATGATAAAACAGCATCGCACTTCTTGTGTTTTGTTGTCAAACAGAAGATGCAACCAACTTTTCCATGATCAAAGCAATAAATTTCTATTGGTTTGTCAATATGAATCATACAATTTCCAGGCGCTGTGATTTCAATGTTTGGATTTTGTGAGTTTATGTCAACTATTGTGTGTAATTCAAATGCTTTTACCCTCTTGTGTATAAACTTGCAACAAGTCTTACATAAGTTCTTCCTACATTGTTTACACCGAAGTCTTGCTCTAATTTGTTCACCGTTTTGTATGCAAGAATCACACATAAATACACGCTCGGAAATATTCTTTTCTTTATACGAATCCTGAATAGCCAGGAGCTGATGGTTTTTCGGCAAATGTTCTGCCCATTCTTTGGCCGAGATGTTTTTATCTGGCGGAGAGTTGACACGTCGACACACTGGACAGTCGAAAGATATCTGCCTATGGTTTATAACACAGTCCGATATAGATGAATCAATAAATGATTGTATACACAACTCGCAGAATGTATGTAGACATGGTAAATATTTTGGATTGTTCAATTTTTCCAAACAAATTGGACAATCAAAAACACTCCCTCCATCACCTGACGAGGCCATATCTATATCACCTACTTATAGCGACCAAATATATTATTGCTGTTTAGTCTTAGTAATTTTTGTACGAAAGTCCTTTTGCTGCAAACTTGATATAATTTTCCACACGTTTTCTCTTCAAAAAAGTCTAACTTTAATTTTTTGTTAATTTTTTGTTACTTATTCCAACCACCACTGGATAATTCATAGTAAGAGTATTTTGTTATCAGTATGTCTTATGTATAATCTCAGTTTTAACCTTTAATCAGTAAGTCGGTAAATATAGTAACACATCATACCAGTCCCTCTATATAAAATAGATTAGATAATTTATTAAACAAGTCATGTTCATATTACATCATAATGTACAAAGTCCGAAATCACAAATACTGATAAGACAAACAGTTTTATATGAGAAGAAAGTAAGCCGCTTAATGCAAGTACATAAAATATATACATTGTATACAAACAGACATGTATTATGTTTTTGAAAAATAAAGTCTCATGTAACGGTGTATTCAAACAAATTGAGTCTTTGTTTGCACGTACATGCAAAGATGATTTATATTTCAAATTCTAGGGGTAAAATGGAAAAGCCAATTGCAACAGCCAAACCATCAATTTGTTTAAGCGAGCGTGAATTTTCTACTTTGAAATATACTGACAATAGTACAGAAAACAATACTTAAAAATATTACACAAACATGCAACTTACCAAATACCTGAACTAGAAAAATGATTACTAAGTATCTCTCAATATCAATTTTCTTAATTTTTTGTAAATGATACAATGGTATCGTTTGAAAATATAATGACTTATTCGACAGAATACTCTTGATATAAATTAATTACTAGGGTTATTAATGTGAAGAGAAAGGGATATTTTTTGATGCAAATATATACAGTATAAACGATTTACTTTTCTGGGGATTTGTGGGCGTGCACGGGAAAAGTAGTCGAGGAAAACAGAATGTAGGAAGTAGCATGACAGCAAGTTTGTTTACAAAATTAGGTCCTATGAAATATAAAGGCATTATTTTATGACGTTGATATAAAAAAAAAATTGTTTACGTTCTAAAGTAAGCTTTTGACATCACGTGACGATAAATATCTCAAACTGGGGCATGAACTGTCCCCTCGGACAATAAAAATGAACTAAAAATTATCTTCAATGCTTTAAATGCATTTGAATTAAGCTATATAATATGCAGAAAGTCTATAATTAATGAAGTTTGATCATTAATTGAATACAGCATATACAGCTAAAAGCCGTTGCATTTTCTTTGGTGTGTGTGTGTGTTTTTTTAAATTATCTAAATATGTAAGTAAATATGATTGTTGATTTGTTTATTGTTTTGTGAAAACCCCGGGATAGTGATGTTCTACATTACTTCACAAACGTTTGAAATTTATGTTATCTGTAGTGTACATGTATATTGTAATTGACATTCAGTATTTTGTTTTATCAAGGAATGTACGATAGCTATTTATAGTTATCACATTATGATGCACCAAGGTGGATGTAGTGTCATACCCAATTTTATTGCATTATCATTTTATAAAAGGGAAAATATCAAGCGTTTAGTCAGAATCAAAAAGTAACTCAATTTTACAATTAGTAATGTTGCGTTAAGAATAAGACAATAATTGCGTATTTGCTGTCTTAACCTACCCGCTAGGCGTGGTCCTCCATTTAAATAAACTTGAATCCACTACACATAAGAATGTTCTTTACCAGGTTTGGTTAAAATTGGCCCAGGGAGAAGATGAAAATATGAAATGTTTACGACGTCAACTACGCCGACAACGACAACACAGCGACAGACAACGGGCACATTTTGATCAGAAATGCTCAATTGAGCCTTCGAATTTAGTAACCTAAAGAGTTTGATTTCATGACAATATCAACAATCTTCACAACTGATAGCATGCCGGATATGTACTGCACCTGATAAGACAGCATTTTCGTTTAATGCAAAAACACGTTTTGTACTGAAAAATTCTTTCACTGCATCTTGGACGACGATACATTCAGATAGACTTCCACACAAAAGAATAGTTTCTATATCTACCATATCACTGACAATTATTGTTTTGATATGTTCTATAGTTCTTTTAATGGTCTTGTCACAGATTAGTGAAATACCATCCTTGCTCCATCTCATTTTATCACATATCATTTGTATTTTTTCTGAGTATTCAGAAGAACTGATATGTTGCTCTACAGACGACAACGTGTGATCTTCAACCCATTGAAGAATACTGGATGGAATTGAAACTTGCAGTCTTTGAACATTGCGCATTGTTTTGAATTTTCTTTTAAAATCTTCTGTAAAATCTGTGTAGTCGTCGGAAATATCTTTTTTCAGTGCTTGCATTTGCTGCTTGCCAACTATTTCTTCCATGCAAGTATGAAAATCGTCCAACAGAGATTGCATCCCCCAAGACCCTTTACTTATTCTTAAAATTTCATCTGAAGATCCGTCACTGCTCTTTTTGTTGACAGATAACGTTGATGTTTTCTCTGAAATTTAGATGTTATATAAACATTGAATCATTATGTCTTCTGACAAAGATATCAAAGATGTAGACTCATAACTTCATCTTTTGTCTGCAGATACATGTATAATACTGTTATCATTATAATGGGTATATTCAATATAACGGATCTTACAATGTATTCGTTATTATAAATTCAGTACACATGATGATTCTTTATAGATTTAGTAATAATCATTAATAAGACCACCACATATATATCAAATTTCATTAATATTGCGCACAACATTTATAGAGAAAATCCACTGAAAACCAATATACAAATAAGTTTTTCGGGGAGCAATTTTACGCGTGGAAGGTTTGCTAAAGGCAATGAAAAAATAAAATCAATTAAAACTAGGAGACTAATTGTTCATGGAACAATTAGAAGGTCTTTGCACCACTAATGGGTCCTCTTGTTTTGTGCAAATCTTTTGCAGGAAATCGGTAAATTAAAAAAAAACAAATAAAAAAAATCAATTCGCCACAGTATGGAATCGATCCGATAACCCTTGCATCTGAAGGAAAGAGCGTTACCAATACGCTATGTCGCTTGTACTTTTCGACTTCCAGAAAGGTCGAACAATCCATCGCAAGTGGTTTGGTGTTGCTACGATCAGTCGAATTTTTTTTTTTTATTTTTTGCAAAAACTTAAAATTTCGGACGACAGTAATTCAAAGAGGAGACTGCGAAACATTTTGTCTTAAGAGATCTACAACTACTTGTAATACCGAGAACATCCGCGAAGGTTTGGTGTGTGCAAGTGTCGCAGCTTCAGAGGAGAAGCGGCGATAACAAACTTTTAGGAGCGCGCGTCAATAGTAACGAAACGTGAGGTGATTTTAGGACGCAGGGTCAAATGCCCTCATAATTTTCCGAAAGCAGTACGACGTGCATGAAAGTGTTTCGATAAGTCGCGAAACAAAAATTTCACTTCGCTTACGGAAGAAAAATAAAAATAATAAGAAGAAGAAGAAAAATAAACAGAACAATATCAATAGGCCTTTACACTGTGGTGTAAAGACCTAGTTACAATACACTATACAATTAATTAAATTTTTATATGCATGTAAATTATCAACTTGTAATAAGTTTTGTTAATATTTTGTTGGTCCTTTTTAACATGTAGCAATCAAAACAAAGAAGTTTGATGGACTTTAATATCTATACTTATAAATTAAGACATTTTGTAAATAAACTACGGAATGCCTGCACCAGAGTAACTGCTTACATCTTTAGTATTTCATCACGTGTAACTTAATGTCCGTAAACTATAATTGAATTTTACCTGGTAAGTAATTATTGAGAAATAAATTAAAAATCTACTTTCATTTTCGATAAACCAGTCCGAAATAGCAAAAATGAGAGTAAGGTGATGGACACGCTCTGGCGGATCCAAGTCAGTGGGTATTTGCATAAAAAATATGCTTGCAATGAAATAATATTGAATGATTACGTAAAGAATGGATATATTTACTGGGAACTTAATTAGGGTATACATAGAAATTAAGATATGACAGATGTTGAAAAAATAAAAGGAGCAAATTCGTTTCTTGAAAGTGCGATTTTAGTTTTAATTTATAGAACTTTCCAGAATGGGTAACCAAGAACGCGGGTTGACTAATTAACGTCATAGCGGAAAGTGCAGGGCGATTCAATCATCGGGCATTACCTTGGATCTGACAGTTCTGGTTTAAGATATGCAATTAAGCTTGCATTTTTATAACACTACAAATTGGTAGTAAACCATATACATTAATTTGTGAACCATGAACAGATTGTGTTAACAACTCTACGTCTGTATGAATAGATGATGTATACATAAAACGGCGAAGTTGAATTGGGTTGGGGGGGGGGGGGGTCACAGTTTTTTATCTGAAGTTTTTATTTGGGATAGTGATAATAATTATAGTGAGATTTGACCTTAAGAACAAAATTGAGAAAAGAGATACGACGCACTATACACCAGCTCCCTGGTTTGAAATAAAATAAAGTTTGTAATTTTTTCCAGTAAGCTGCAACAAAAAGAATAAAGGCAATGCATGTACACGTACATGAAGGATTGCATCATATTAATATATAAAGTGTTAATTCCCGCGCTTGCGCGCAATAACATCTAGTATAGAATAAGTTTGGAAAATTTTAGGCATATTTTGTTGGTTGTAGAGAGTACACCAATGAACCCCCTTCATATTTTTTCAGATTTTTAAATCTTCAAAATAAGTCTGTACCTGCGCAGTTCGACAGCTGTTCTGAGTGATTAAAAAGGCATTGTCCTGTTCTTGTATGCATACTTTTCAAACAAAATTACAGGTAGGACTTCATGTTTATTGCTTTTCTATCTTTTGGCAACATTTTTGGCCAGTTTCGGGCAGAAACAAGCCAGTTCAAGAAATGTTTACATTCTTATCCTCAAATGTACAAAATGGCCGCACATCCCCCTTAATGGAAGAGCTTCGACCCTGAATTTGACTTTCGCTTATGACGTAGCCGTTGAACAGCGTTCAACGTTTGTGGCGAATAAAAATCATGCTTTAACCTCTCCGTTTATGTAATGGTTTTTTGAATGCCGTGCTTTTCACACATTTTACATACAAAATATTTTTGGAATATATATACATACAGGAGAGAGTGTACATATGAAATACCGGTATATATGTCTCTGACTTTTAATTATTGTAATTTGATACCTCCTAAACAGGCAACAAGATACTTTTTTCCAACAGGAACTTCCTTTTCCTCATAATTTCTTTTAGTTACTGTGCATTGGTAATAAAAGAACGCTGCCTTCGTTTCTAATACAATGATTAGAGATGTTGGGGAAAATCCACCCTGCAATTAATTGATATATTCACTGCTTAGTTTTCTTTATTTTATAAAAAAAATATTTTAAAAGATATGAACTGACGATGCGATGTTCAAATCGTGAAATGAATAATAATTACAAGTTATAGTTATTAATCATGGTTATTGTGATGTTAACAATATATTTAGGAAATGTATAATTTTTTTTTTATATTTGTATTTGTTAAATTTGATACCTTAACTGCCGTTTCGTAGACAAATTGCTGTTCATTCTTACTGAAATGGGTAGGCAGAATAATGACAAATTTCAGGTCTGTTTCACGTATTTTCAAACGGTTACAGCTAATAGAGCGAGTAAACTTCGCAAAGAGAAAATTAAATGCACGCTCAAAAACCGTAGTAGATTCTATTTCTTTTCCAGTGATATCCCTTTGTATTGTATGCTGACTGAATGCCTGAAAGAAAAATAATGCAGTATCAAGTTTAGCTTTTTAAAAAAGCTTACCGTCTTTAGAGCAAACTCTTAACAGCAATAAGTTATCAAAGAAAGCATTAAGTTATCAAAGAAAATTAAATTGTTTTGATATAAATGTCGCCTTCGTCTACATGTCATGGCGTGTGGAACTTTTTTATATGTGCCTTTTAAGCGTGCGTGCCTAAATGAGAAATATGTACAACATGCTTGTAGGTTGAGATCGACTATAGTAGGTTTAAAGAGAGCATCTGTTTAAGTGTTTTTAATGACTGATATTAGTTTTACCGTATATAATATGCAAACTTGTTTTCAGATATTAGTCATACCGTATCAAATTTTTACATTTTTGTGTTTGCATAAACACTACAAAAAGAAAATAACAAACTATTTCAATAATATTATAGAATATTGTTTTCAACTAGTTCTACTGAAAAATTAAAGCCTGAATTTCATTCATTGCAATATTTTTTGTTTTTCCGTTTTCTCACTTTTTAAGATTTGAAATCCACGGAAATTGTTAAGTCGTACGCTAAAAAGATCATCAGAAAATTATCTCCCTTGCGCGGAACAGCATTTAAACCAATGAAATAAATGTAAATTTTCACATCATGTATTTTCTACAAATCACACAGGAGAGGAAGTGCACAACCCAGAGACTGTAAATTATTTCAACTCTTTATACCGTTTTCCAAGGAAGACGGTAAAAATAAACACTGTGAAAAATAAATGTCGCAAAGTTTCTGTTTGAAGTTAAAATTTTGTGTAATTGGAAACTTCCAGGTTTTTCAGTTTTGTAAAGTAAATTACTTTACACAACATTGTTCAAATATGTTTAATTAAATAAAAGGCAATGCGTTACCATTAAATTTCAGGATTTCAGCCAGAAAATTCAACTATTAACCAACTAACAAAACTTTATGATAAAATAATATCACGTCAGGATAGAGGAAAATATACACGGTGACATTTCCAAAACTTTCAATAGAGTTTAGCATCAATGTCTTATTCGTAAACTACTGGGGTTAGGTTTTGGGGGAAACATACTAGACGGAAATGAAGATTATTCAATAATAGGCAACAAAAAGACACATTAGATGGATTTTTATCTACAATTAAGATATTAGATGCTGAAGTACACAGGAGCTCCGTACATGTACTTGGTCCTTTCTTTTCAGTTATATAAAGACATTACAAGATAATATTGCTCGTTTTATTTTTGTTTTAATTAATGATGATGTCATACAACAACTTTTGTCAATTACTAGTGACTTTGACAATAAAATCTGCAAATAAAACTGTATATGTTTTTTTTTTACAAGGAAAACTGTAAACTTTCCTGCAATTCAGTTTGGCTATATTTGTGAATTAGTGCTATATATGAAAATATTAAGATAACAAGCATACAACTGAAAGAGAAACATTTATTAAGATATATCTAGCTTTTATCAAGCATAGGAATATGGATATTCGTGATGTAGTGTGGGGCAACTGTTCTAACTTGTGTAAACTTGGTTGGGAAGTCTTACAATCTCAAAGGGATAAACAAACTTATTCTATTTCACAAAATAATCAATGGTTTGGCTCCACAGTACATGTTAGATTTAATCAATCATATTTTCCAATTGAACATGTAATCTTAGGTCTAATGGCAGTTTTTACTGTCTGTCACATTATCGGATTACTTCATATCACAACAGCTTTGTTCGGTCTAAAATGAGATTATGGAACAATATTGATGAAGAATAATATTTTCTATCAATTTAAATGCTCACTTATTTAAAAAAAATTTAATTAATGAAAATTTATGATACATGAATACTGTGGGGCTGAATATGCATTATTTTTCTAAAATGTCCACGATACACGCAATAAAGAGATGTTCTCATTAATCAGTTTAATTAAATGATCATTAATGATCTTGTTTACATTAATTTTATCCTGTATTGCAGTTCTGATTTTTCATACCTAAATTGCAATTGTTTTTTTATGTTCACACATTTGATTTTTTAAGCTTTTTTTAATTGTCTAATGTTATATTCAATATATTCCCTGTACTGTGTGTTTGTGTAAATAGGTCAATACATATGCATTTATAATCACGCTTAATCATATAAACATTAGTAATTCAAGCCATGCTTAACAGTAAATGTGATCTACTTCCATAATTCAAAATTGTGTGATGATCGAATTGAAAATCGACACCTTTGGAATTTGTGTTTATACGAGGGCCAATAAAAAACACGAAGACTTTTTGCCGTAGCTTTTTTACTTAACATTATATTATTACTAAATTTTGAAGGCATAATTTTGCAATAGTTTCAAGTATTTTGGAACAAAATATATATAGGATCTCTCATGATTTGCGATGGTATATGATTTTTATCCAACGAGTTGTGTGTTTTCTATCCCCGAGCCTTGGCGAGGGGATAGAAAACACACAACGAGTTGGATAAAAATCATATACCATCGCAAATCATGAGAGATTCTTTTTATCACATGTTTTACCACTTATTTTGTTAAACCTCAATCTTTTCTATAAAAATGATGTGAACCGCACAACACATATACTACAAGACGTCAACAACTTTACGCACGGAAAAATAGTTCCTTAAAGATTAACAACCAAACATATCATTTTCGAGCATATTTTTATCAATTCATGAAAGAAAAAATCAAAACAGCATTAAATGCTTCACATTTAGAACTCTACACTTTTCAAGTGAATTGTTTTGTTACTTTTTCATTCTACGTCAATCATCCGCATGAAGCTATGTAATGTTTAATTATGACGTCAAATGGCGTAAGAACACACAGTGGAATATCAAAAATTTATCCCATGAGTGATATCCACCGCATATTGAGATAAACATGTGATAAAATTAAATATATTCCTTTATTTCTAAGGATTAATTACAATTTTATCCTGCCAAAATGAGATCATGGCGCACGGTCAAAATTTGTGTAGTGTCGACAATAAATATGATATCGAATTTGATATTTCTATAATTTGGGCTTAAAACTAAATGATATTAAAACCTCATGATAGTCTATCTACCAAATAATGACGGGATATGTTGTTACGTTAAATAGAAATCAGTTACTAAAGAAAGATTGTTCATTGTAAAATTGACTAATAACGTTGACGTCGCAGGACGTCACGGCGAAACGAGAAAAACAAACAGAAAAACGGAAAAAAAGCCGATTCAAATTGTGAAAAGCCTCAATGGTTCAAGTGAAATGTCTATATGCGTTTTTTGTGCCTTACTGTAATACATTTTGTGGATATTGTGGTAACTGTAATTTGGACATCAAACAGTTCGAAAGAAAAAAGAAGATTTGTAAATATTTGGTCTGAAGAATAAGTAACGTCATCTGATGTTCAGTCTTTTCCTCACTGTAAGCGAAGAGACATGCGGTAAAAAATGTAAACTTCGAAAAACTAACACGATTTTCCAACAAATGTGAGCATATAAGATATCAAGTGGTAAAGCGCCGTTTTAAATAGTAAAGTGAAAGAAACAAAAGACTAAGCTTGATATAAAGATTGAGTATTTCCATAAATTGAGCGTGCATCATTTTGACGTCATGTTTTGAACTCCGTGGTGACAAAATATGTTGTTTTTAAAATCGGGTAACAAAAATATACCTTTTCATCAAATAGAACTTAATATATCAATAAAATAAGAATTGGTGCATAAATCAATCTGTAAGTTATTACTTTTATGAAAAATATATGATAGACAGCCACATAGTCTTCGTATTTTTTTTTTATTGACAATCGTATTTGAAAGCGTCGAAAGTATAATGTTTCAAGTATAATACTCAAATAAAGTATTATACTTGAAGTATAAAGTAATAATGTAAACTTTCCAGTAGCCATTTGTCAAATATCAGTAGAGATAGAATAAACGGGAGTACTTATTAATAAACGATATAATACGTTAATGTTTTGGTGAAATTGGTAGTAAGCTTAATAGATGTTTAAGGACCTACCTGAAGGCGAAGGGGGTCGCAAAATAATCCTATAATTGAAATTCAAGCAAAAATTCATTCTGATATGACTGTCATGGAAAAATGATATGGCGGTGGCGATGTGTACCTTGTGTATTTTTAGTTTGAGGATAAATATGTTTTATTGAAAGAAAAATATATAACGTTCGGTGTCATATGGTCTCATTTTAAATCTCTGTGAGTTATGTTTAAAAAACCCACAAATATGACACAATTGGATTGTTTGTAGTCATATTGGATTGTTTGTAGTCATTTTGCGAAATATGTCCACAGTAGGGATGTCAATTTTACTCGGTTGGCTTAGTCGATTAATCGGAGCCTTTAGTCGAGCGATAGTCGAGTACTCGTTGATGTATTTGAAACTGTGTGTCTTTTTCTAATCAAATAATGCTACTGTCATATATACCGTATCGTTAACTCAAAAACATTTGAAAACTTATGATAATACGCACTAGATGTATTTGATTTCAAATAAATTGAATAGTGCTTTATCTAAATATCCGTTAGGAAATGTCTTAGCTTTTCCTTTTTCTTGTGACGCTTACACATCATTAAGCTCCATATCATCATAGCCTAATCAAATGTGGCCTGTTTCATGTTTTTAAGTCCAGTGCCAAATCAACATTTGAGTGTTTGGAAAAACTAAATGTTACTTCAAAATGTATTGCATAAAGAATATTCCCTTTATTTTCTAAGTAAAATTTGAACTCCATCTCCAATCCGAACCCTCAGAAATAAGGTAGCACTCTGGCTAAGTGTTGTAGCATGAATACATGACATGTGGTGATAAAGTACAGTGTTCAAATTCAGAAGTCCAAAGACCTTTTAAAAAAAATAGAGGTACGATCAGGTGCCATGGAGGAGTAAGCATCCTCTGCCGATTGGTCACACCCGCCGTGCGCCCAATGTCAGATCGTTGAAAATGTCATTATTGGGGTAATTGTCGTAATTTGAAAAAAAAATATCATGATAGGAAAAAAAAGGAAAAAAATCCATCGACAATTCGGTATTCAATCAATAGTCCAAAGCAGAGCAACCACGGACCTCTGGAAAACCTCAGAGGCAGAATCAGGTGCCATGGAGGAGTGAGCATCCTCTGCTGACCGGTCACACTCGCCATGTGCTCTTTGTCGTAATCGGGAAAAATACCCGGAAAAGTCTATAGACAATCAGGTGATCAATTATGGTCTAACAATTAGTATGAAAAACGTCAGTCAGCACGCGACCCAGTGGAAGATTGTATATGCTGATTAGGTCTTTGGATCGACCATAGAACTTGCAAAAAGATGACTACAAACGAGCACAGGATGAAGCTCTGCCATTCAATCAACTGAATGTTAACTGAAAGGTCTGGAAAGGTGACTGAATGGCATAGTTATACCATTCAATCACCTTTCAGTTGACTGAATGGCAGAGATTCATCCTGTGGAGACTGTTGATAGTCCTGTTTTATCAACTTGTTTGTCAGTAGCTTGATCTGATGCATCCTCATACCTATTCGAAAAGCTACTAGATATTTGCTTCACTGGAATATTTTTATAAAATATTATCCTTCCTCTATCTGACGCAAAAGAAAATTGTAAATTTATAAGAGTAGGTTATACAAATTTTTCAACAAAAAGTTGAACGTAAACACTCGTAAAACTAACCTTTTGTGAGTCAAAAACGCTCATTATTTCTTGAAAGAAATAAAATTCCATACTTCTTCCACCTTTTAGACGACTGAATTGTTCTTGCGCCTCGTATCCAAATGCCTTGAATGATTTGTCTGGATTCAACAGTAAATATGAAGGTAAAGTGTTCGATACGTTTAATCTGCTTGAGCACCAATTGATAGTTTTTACATCGGACCAAGTTCCCCGGGTAGAAAATCCGCAAACCCACGAAGAGTATCTTAAACCAAAAGCAGCGGCTACTATCTTACTGTCCGGAGACTTTTTGTAATCTGAAGTTGAAAAAGTATAAAAAGAATTTGATATTTTAAAGGGGCATGGTCAGGATTTTGGTCAAATTTTATTTTCTAGTTTTATTGTTTAGAATGCTTTTGTAATGCATTTCTAATGATCAATCAAAATTTGAGTCTCACTCGTAGATTTTTAAGCAAGATACAGAGCTTACAATTCTTTGTTATGTAAACAAGGCCCGTGCCATGTTTTTTGTTTACATTGGTTCAATAAACCGGTAAAATCTCTTCTTTAAGCTGATTTTTTCTATCTGCTAATTCATTTCGAACATAGTAAACAGTTCCTAGCGTTTGTCGTATTCATTTGAGGTTTAAACCTGGAATTTTCTTATTAACATTCAAAATGTAAACAAGAACTTTGCTTAAAAACAAAGAATTGTTAGGTTTGATCTCGCTTATAGCTTGACTACTGACACTCAAATTTTGGTTTACTATTATAAATGCCTTACTAAGGGATTGTAAACATTAAAATCGGAAAAAATATTTTTTGACAAAAATCGTGACCATGCCCCTTTAAACATGGTATCTTTAAACGAGTAACATTTCTACCGAATCACTAAGACGACAATTGCATAAGAAGGTGTCTTAAATGAATGTTTGTTTAAAACAGATATTCACGAGGTATTTAGAATATACTGGCATATGCTAAAAAGTAGAAAAATTGTAATGAAAACAGTTCATACCATAAATGTAAACTTTAATTGAAGTTTTTATCTTAATAGCTGAAATCAAACTCGCACCATAATTGCGACTTTTTGACAATGTTGAGTGAATTCCTATTTAAGTAATGTAATTTTTCCTAATATATATATATATATATATATATATATATATATATATATATATACGTTTAAGAATTTTAGTCTTTAATCACGACAGTAATTCTTAGGCACATTCAATTATAGGAAATCCAACCGCAACGCAGATGTATTGAGTCGAACATATATTCCGAAGTCAAGGACTTGATTTATTTGAACATATTTTTATTGTGCTAATTTACAATTGGGATTGGGCACAAGTTATGTAACTTATGTTGCCCTCTCTTGTGATTCAGCAGAATATTATTTGATGTGTAGTATCCCTTTAGTTGTCTTTTATGTTGTACATGTACATGTTGTACGTTATTTCATTAGGAATACTTATAATTTAATATTTTTTTTTCTATAGTGTAATAGAAGAGAGAAAAGAAAGACAAAAAGCATATATGATATTTTTTAAAAGAAATTTCCAGATTTTGCAAACAGTTTCAACATTGGATTTGGTGTATATTTCTCCAAATTTAATTTCCAGTTCATAACAAAGACGCTAGAAAACCATAACAACCACCTGAGTAAAATACAACGCTTTAAAAGATTCATAGGGTTGCAATTTCATAATTTATATCAGAATGAAAATTGAACTAAGAAAGGAAAATATTCCCAAGGTGAAAATGATCAGTAAAATAAGTTCTGATATTGCAGAAATGTCTAAGATGGATTCGATAGAGTCCATTCTAAGGAATGCAAAATCCTTTTATGCAGTGCAACTTCTTGACATTAGGTGAAAAGTTCATTATATGCACTACTAATTTTATGTTATGGTGTGTTAAAATCATTATATATGGTGGCAAAACCTTTATGTATCGTGACAATTTTATTATATGCCGTTGTTGAGCCATTATATGATTTGGTCAGTTCTTTACATGATGTGACCATTTCATTATATGGTGTGTTAACTTCTTTATATGCAGTCGTAACTCTTTATGATGAGGTTGTAAACTGGTTCTCACTGAAAAGTTTTAATGTGGAATAGGTCCAGTTTAATTTTGAAAAAGATGCCGCGTTCATTGTGATAATGCACATTTCCTGGTCAACTTTTTGTTTGTTTTGAATTCACGAGAGAGAGAGAGAGAGAGAGAGAGAGAGAGAGAGAGAGAGAGATTGAAAGATAGTTTCTCTGTCCTTTAAACATCGATATCATAATATTGATCGTTGAACTCTTTTTGAGTGATAAATCGAATGCATTATTAGTAGAGTATGCTTTGAATTAAAAAGTAAAATAAATTATTAAAAAATGAAGCAAGCGTTCCTTATAGCGTTTTAAAATCAAAGTCGAAATACCCTTGTTTCAATGTACCATAGGTGCTAGCACAATATAACCTCTTGCTGATCAACGTCTAAAACACAAAAGGAATAGACAGATTTTCATTCATGGACATAACTTAAAATTCCTTTTTGTTTTTTAAACATTATTTTGAAACTGGTTGGTCTTAACTCTTAACCTCTTTTTATGGGTGTTTGATCCACTGTATAAGATTTAAGCTCATTGGGAATGTATTTTTGTATTTTCAATTCTACAAAGAAGGTGTTGCAGTTCCTGTGCTATTTTCCAAAAAGCTGTTGCTGATAAATATTAAAAATTATTTTTTAAAAAATTTGAATTTTCCAGGTCCTCCCCCAACCCCCCCTCTCCCGCGCCATAGATTCGCCCATGCATTAAACGAATTCATTATAAAATGGTTACACTGAAAAATGTGACTGCTTTAATGCCATATCCGATTTTTGTTTCAGAGAGGCATATTTTTTGAAGAAAAAAACCCCGAAGTTAAAGAACGGTGTTTTAAATCTTCAAACTTCATCGTGTCCAGTATAGCCGAGTGGTTACGCAGGATGGCCATGTACTCACTCGAGATTAACTGGTTGGTATTTTTTAAAATTAATTTTTGATTGCATGAAAAGGTGATACCCGTATTCTGATGGTTTTAAAAATAATTAATGTTGGGATAAATTAGTTTCTAAACGCTTTTCATTGTCATATTTTGCACGTGTGCTTAATTTTTTTCAACGTTATCGACTTTGTTTACATTATCAACATGAATTGTACACATCTTCTGCTGGACGAGAGAATATTTTACACGTGTGCTTAATTTTTTTCAACGTTATCGACTTTGTTCACATTATCAACATGAATTGTAAACATCTTCTGCTGGACGAGAGATTTTAAAACCACGTGACGCATCAATCAAAAAAGTTGATGTATTTTGTTTAGGAAAATATATCGTTTTCAAAAATATATGTATTGGTCGACATCGTTAAAAGCAAGCCATGCAAAAATGTATGAATTAGCGATGTACGGTTAAGTTTGTTCCAAGCGCCACGGTATATATGGATACTATTAAAATACGCAAAGATTTTAAATAACAATTAAGAGCAACCTCAATTTAAACGTTTTTAAAGAGACAGAATCAGATTTATTCATTAAGCTCAGAAGAATTACATGTTTATTTAAAACACGCTGGCAAGTAGAAACCAAGTTGTTCTACGTTAACATCAAAATACATAAAGTGATTTACCTAAGGGCATGCTCTTCTTATGAACAGTTTCTAAGGCGAGGAAAGCGACTGACAAACAAGTTGATAAAATAGGACTATCAACAGTCTCGTTTGAAGTCATCTTTTCGTAAGTTCTATGGTCGATACAACGACCTTGTCAGTAAATACAATCTTCCACTGGGTCGCATGCTGACAGACGTTTTCATACTAATTGTTAGACCATAATTAATCGCCTAATTGTCTACGGACTTTTCCTGGGTTTTTTCTCGATTACGACAAAGAGCACACGGCGGATGTAAACGGTCAGCAGAGGATGTTCACTCCTCCATGGTACCTGATCCTGCCTCTGAGGTTTTCCAGAAGTCCGTGGTTGCTCTGCTTTGGACTAATGATTGAATACCGAATTGTCCACGGATTTTTCTCCGTTTTTCTGATCATGATGCTTTTCCCAAATTACGACAACTTCCCCGATACTGACATTTTTACCGATATGACATTGGGCGCACGGCGGGTGTGACCGGTCGGCAGAGGATGCTTACTCCTCCATGGCACCTGATCGTACTTCTATTTTTTTTAAAGAGGTCCGTGTTTGCTCTGCTCCTGTTTTGTAATTTTCCTTTAGACTTTTGAATTTGAACACTGTTCGTTATCAACACATGTCACCTAACTAAATGCGCGGATCTAGAAGGGGGATTATTAAAATTATACATAGTACAATCATTTTTTGATTTTTATTTTACTTTTAAACTTAAACACATACTCTACTAATAATTCATTCGATTTTTCACACAAAAAGAGTTTGATATTTTGATATCAATGTATCAAGGACAGAGAATCTCTCTCTCTCTCTCTCTCTCTCTCTCTCTGGAATTCAAAACATACAAGTTGACAAGTTGACCAGGAAATGACTGTCACAATGAACGCGGAATCTTTTTCAGAATAAAACTGGACCTCTTCCTCATTAAAACTGTTTAGCGAGAACGAGTTCAAAACCACTTACGACTGCATATAAAGAAGTTAACATACCATATAATGAAATGGTCACATCATGTAAAGAACTGCCCACATCATATAATGGCTCAACAACGGCATATAATAAAATTGTCACATCATATAAAGCATTTACCATTGCATGTAACGTTTTTACAACAATACATAAAGGTTTTGCCACCATACATAATGATTTTAACACATCATAACATGAAATTAGTACTGCATATAATAAACTTTTCACCTAATGTCAAGAAGTTGCACTGCATAAAAGGATTTTGCAACTGCATATGAAGAGTGTACCACATAACATAACGATTGAATAACAATACATTATTAGTTTATTTCTGTATAAAATAAGTTTATCATATCATATAATGATTTATTCATAGCATATAATGAATTAACCACTGCATATAATGATTTTACGACATAACGTAATGGTATTACCACATCATATAAAGATTCTACCCCTTAATATAATGATGTAATCACAGTAGTTACCACTGCATATAACGATGTTACCACTGCATATAACGATGTTACCGTTGCATATAAAAGATATACCAATTTACATAATATGAAATTGACCTTAAGGCAGCTATGGCGTTCCGTACCAGTCAATTAGTAAAGGAAGGAGACTAATGACTATGAATACCATACCAGAATGCAGGTTAAAGTATTTTTTCATTTCATTTCAAGATTGGCACGGATAAGATATTGTAAATCAATGCTTTTATTTTTCATGGTAATCTAACACAATAACATATCCACATTATTAAAGAGAGAGATAGAGAAAGAAGAAATATATTTAATATGACACAATCTTTTTGATACTTGTATGTGTATTGTAATTATTCATTATATCTGAGGGTTTAATTGCTACATAACGTGGTTTTCAAAATACAAATACATGACACATGGTTATTATAAATTACTTAAGGCCAAGTAATACATGTGAGAAAACAGTTATTAATGTAACAATGGTCTTTGCTCGATCACAATAGCTAACTCTGTAAATTTTCAATACATACCGGTTGAGATCCCTCGCAAAATTCTGATAGGAGCTATCAAAAGTACAATATTTAAATTAATAACAATTTCTTGCATTTTTAAATTTTTAATGAAAACTATTGTAAATATTAAGTTAATCATTTACATTCAGATGACTGAATAATACTTTTTCACTCAATGTCTTGCTTTTATTCTTCAAATTTATTCTTACTTTATATTTGACTTTATAATATGAAAAATAATAAACGGATTATGAATAAAGCAAACTTTCAGGAAATTTCATGAATCTGATCAAAAACAAAAAATACTAACTAAAATATTGTTTAAAGTACGTTTAAAGAGTATTTTTTTGTGTTTATACTGGATCGCATAAAACAAACAAGAGGCCCATGGGCCACATCGCTCACCTGAGCAATGATAGACATAATAAAATCAGCTGTATGGAGTCATGTACAAAATATCTGAACAATGTCGTATAATAGATCCTGTATATAAAAAATTCCCCTGCATATTCTTATGTTTATCATTGACCCCTTTTGTAAAAGGATGATTTTACAGTCATATTACATATTGAGCATTACAGTTCTCGAGAAAATGATCAGACTTAAACAACTGTTTATATATGGATTATAAACATGCATCAAACTTTGAACCCCTTGTGAGGCCAAAGAATTGTCCAGGGGCCAGAGTCTAAACAATTTTAAAGATTCAACAATAATTCAAAATGCTTGCATATAAGTAAAACCATACATAATAACATTTGAGTTTTTGTGGATAATTTAAATGTGGCCAACCCTAGTCGTGAAGATTATGATTTTGACAATTTTTTATCTACACTATCTGAACAGACTTTTCTAGGCAAATGATTTTTAAAGATATTTCCCAATATATTCCTATGTTATGGTAAAAGTTTGACCCCACCCTCCCCCATTGTGGCCCCACCCTACCCCCAGTATCATGATTTGAACAAACTTGAATCTTCCATACCTGAGGATGCTTCCACACAAGTTACAGCTTTTCTGCCCAATCGGATTATGAGAAAAAGATTTTTGAAGATTTTTCTCTATATATTCCGATGTGAAAATTTGACCCCCACTGTGGCCCCATCCTACCCCTTGGGATCATGATTTTATCAAACTTGAAGCTACCTTAACCGAGGATGCTTCCACATAAGTTACATCTTTACTGGCAAATCCGTTTCTGAGAAGAAGATTTTTAAAGATTTTCCTCTATATATTCCTATGTAAAAATTTGACCCCCCCCCCTCCCATTGTGGCCCCATCCTACCACTGGAGATTATGATTTGACCAAACTTGAATCTACACTATCTGAGTATGCTTCCACACAAGTTACAGCTTTTCTGGCGGATCAGTTTCTGAGAAGAAGATTTTTAAAGATTTACTCTATTTATTCCTTTGTAAAAATTCAACCCCCCCCCCCCCCCCCTTTGTGGCCCCACCCTACCACTGGGGATCATAATTTGAACAAACTTGAATCTATACTACCTGAGGATGCTTCCACACAAGTTACAGCTTTTCTGGCTGATCGGTTTCAGAGATGAAGATTTTTAAAGATTTACTCTGTATATTCCTATGTAAAAATTCAACCCCCCATTGTGGCCCCACCCTACCCCAAGGGATCATGATTTGAAATATCTTGAATCTATACTACCTGAGGATGCTTCCACATAAGTTACAGCTTTTCTTGCTGATCAGTTTCAGAAAAAAAGATTTTTAAAGATTTACTCTATATATTCCTATGTAAAAATTCGACCCCCCATTGTGGCCCCACCCTACCCCCGGGGATCATGATTTGAACAAACTTGAATCTACACTACCTGAGGATGCTTCTACACAAGTTACAGCTTTTCTGGCTGATCGGTTTCAGAGATGAAGATTTTTAAAGATTTACTCTGTATATTCCTATGTAAAAATTCAACCCCCCATTGTGGCCCCACCCTACCCCAAGGGATCATGATTTGAAATATCTTGAATCTATACTACCTGAGGATGCTTCCACATAAGTTACAGCTTTTCTTGCTGATCAGTTTCAGAAAAAAAGATTTTTAAAGATTTACTCTATATATTCCTATGTAAAAATTCGACCCCCCCATTGTGGCCCCACCCTACCACTGGGGATCATAATTTGAACAAACTTGAATCTATACTACCTGAGGATGCTTCCACATAAGTTACAGCTTTTCTTGCTGATCAGTTTCAGAAAAAAAGATTTTTAAAGATTTACTCTATATATTCCTATGTAAAAATTCGACCCCCCCATTGTGGCCCCACCCTACCACTGGGGATCATAATTTGAACAAACTTGAATCTATACTACCTGAGGATGCTTCCACACAAGTTACAGCTTTTCTGGCTGATCAATTTCAGAGAAGAAGATTTTTAAAGATTTACTCTATATATTCCTATGTAAAAATTTAACCCCCCCCCCTCCATTGTGGCCCCACCCTACCCCTGGGGATTATGATTTGAACAAACTTGAATGTTCACTACCTGAGGATGCTCCCACATAAGTTACAGCTTTTCTGGCTGATCAGTTTCAGAAAAAAAGATTTTTAAAGATTTACTCTAAATATCCCAATGTAAAAATACCCCCCCCCCCCCCACCATTATGGCCCCCATCCTATCCCCGGGGGTCATGATTTGAACAAACTTGATTCTACACTACCTGAGGATGCTTCCACACAAGTTACAGCTTTTCTTGCGGATCAGTTTCAGAGAAGAAAATTTTTAAAGATTTACTCTATTTATTCCTTTGTAAAACAATTCACCCCCCCTCCCCTTTGTGGCCCCATCCTACCCACGGGGATCATGATTTGAACAAACATGATTCTACACTACCTGAGGATGTTTCCACACAAGTAACAGCTTTTCTGGCTGATTAGTTTCAGAGAAGAAGATTTTTAAAGATTTACTCTATATATTCCTATATAAAATTTGGTCTTCCATTGTGGCCCCACCCTACCCCCTGGGATCATGATTTGAACAAACTTGAATCTACTCTACCTGAGGATGCTTCCACACAAGTTTCAGCTTTTCTGGCCAAATGGTTTTTGAGAAGGAGATTTTTGAAAATACCAACAAATTTTCAATGATTTTTTAATTATCTCCCCTTGAAAGAAGGCGTTGCCCTTCATTTTAACAAACTTGAATCCCCTTTAACTATGAATGATTTGTGCCAACTTTGGTTGAAATCGGCCCACTGGTTCTGGAGAAGAAGTCGAAAATGTAAGTTTAGGGACAGACACAGACGGACGGAAGGACAGACAGATAGACGGACGGACAGACAGACAGACGGACACCGGACAAAAAGTGATCAGAAAAGCTCACTTTATACACTTGAGTATAAATAATTGCTTCAACATTCAAATCTCAAGTTTTGCCTCCGTCACTTTTAGTTTAATTTTGTAATAAACGATAAATGGAAAAAAACCAGTCAAGATGTTCAACCAATTTACTCGAATAGATTGACAAGAATGGAGGAAATCTTACATTTTAAACCATTCAAAAGTTCCCTAAACTTAGCCTTTTTGTTTTATATTTAATCATCCAGAGTTTCTGACCTCCTATGATATGGTTATGGCATGCGGGAATCCAGAAAGAGGGTTGAGGTAGGAACGAGAAATAAAAATAATTTTCTTTGCCAGGAAGACCGATGCCCATCCGTGGAACCCCCAGCCGTTTAATCGTAGCATGTATGTAATATTACAAACCAAAAAATAAAATCCACATAAAGTGATGACATAAAATGCAATATAAAAGACAACTTAAGTAATGCTTGAGTTCCAGTTGTGCGATCAGATATAACGAATGCGAACACTTACATACTAGTGTGCTGGTATCGTAGACAAGAAAATTAGAAAATTAGAATGGCGTGTGCCAATATTTATAAGTTGTGTTCAGCTTTTATATTTAGATCAGCTAAAGAATTAAAAGTAGTACTAGATGTAGCACAATGTAATTATTAACAAACCTTGAACAATACTTCTCCGTACAAACTCCTCTGCTTCTTTTTCTGATTCTAAAGAAAAGAAAGTTCATAATCAGATAAATACCTGGCTGTTACATGCAGAAATGAATTGTGAAAAAAACTTAAAGTACACAAAATTCATTACCTATTTTCTTATGAAGCCCCTCATTTTCTATACATTTGAAATAATTTTCAATTGGTGTTACATAGTCAAATGACTCGCTTTTGAATTCAAAAACACCTAATTTGGTCAAATTTATCAAACTGTATACTGCATCAATTAGTTTCCATTCCAATGATGATCTCCTCATTTGTTTTCTCATAGCTTTTATTTTTTGCAACTGTTTATGTAGCTCTATTTTATTTCTTTCTGTTGCTATAAATAGATGCTTTTTGTTCCCCTTCTGCATTTCGGTAGATGTAATGTTTTCGCTTTGTGTGAGAATCTCATTGAAATTTTCTAGTGTCTCTAGTACAGACGATAATTCAGATGTTTCTTTTCTGAGAGCTCTTCGCAAAGATTCCTCTAACTTTGAATGTAAAGAATCAAGTACTCTTTTTATGTCTTCAATGTTTTTACTCACGTTGATAAGAATTTTTGTTTGTTTCTGGTTAAGTTCATTCATATTTCTCTTTGTGTCAAGAATAGCCGATGTGGTCAAGTCTTTCATTTTCTTTGTTTCTTTTATGAAACTCTTGGAAGAGTTATATAAATCACTCTCGGCAATTTCGACTAATGGCAAAACAGTTTTGCAGTCTTTGTGTTCTGAAGTCAAACAGAAGTTGCAGCCAAGTTTTTCATGATCAAAGCAATACACTTTTATTTGCTTGCCAGAATGAACCATACAATTTCCACTATCATCACCGGTTTCTGTATTTTTGGATGTCAATCCAACGAATGTGTGCAGAGCAAATGCCTTCACCCTTTCATGAATAAACTTGAAACAGGTTTCACATAGATTATCTTTACATTGTTGACATCGAAGTGTTGCACTTATGTGCTCACCGTTTTGCCTACAAGAGTCACATAAAACTTCGCAGCTTGAAATCATAGGTGTGTGATACGATTCCTGAATAGTCAAAAGCTGGTGGTTTACCGGCAACCCCTTTGCCCATTCTTCGGATGATATGTTTTGAGATGGTGGCAAATTAACGCATCGACATACGGGACACTCAAAAGGTATCGTTCTTTGGTTTTTGACACAGTAAACCATTGATGAATTAATAAAGGACTGTATACATAGCTCACAGAAGGTATGAAGACAAGGTAGATATTTTGGTGTCCTCAATTTTTCTAAACAAATTGGACAATCAAAAATACTTCCTGTTTTACTTGAAGCGGCCATATTTATACCTTGCACCCAGGACATTTCGTACCCTGGAGACCTCATACCGTAGGACTGGGTATTGGGTGGAAATTTTGTATTGCGATATATTGCGATATTTTAAAATGTATTGCGATATGTATTGCAATATTTTTTTTAATCTAAATTTGATTTTTTTTCAATCTTCATAAACTGTAATTGATAGATTTATATACATAATTCATTTGCACTATAAGCCTATATTAAATTAAAGAATAAAACATTTTTGTTATTAATTTATAAACTGTTTAAATAAAAAAAAAAACTTGAAAAATTATATGATTTATCATCTAGCAAAACTAGACTCAAGTAGTCATTTATTATAAGGTATATTTGGTACAACGCATTTTAGGCAGTCTAATGATCTTGTGGGAAAAGAAAATAAAACATGTGCAACAATTAATGAATTTACATTTACTATACGAAATGAATGTTTTGACAATGTTGACTGACTGTGTCAACCTGTAGGGAGACATAATTACAACTGTTATTATAAGGTATATTTGGTACAACGCATTTTAGGCAGTCTAATGATCTTGTGGGAAAAGAAAATAAAACATGTGCAACAATTAATGAATTTACATTTACTATACGAAATGAATGTTTTGACAATGTTGACTGACTGTGTCAACCTGTAGGGAGACATAATTACAACTGCAACAGGGCCTACTTCAAATTTTTTATTAAGAATATCAGCATGTCAACATATTAAGGCTTTAGTGAAGCTCTTTGAGCAGTCACATATCAAAACCACACTTTCCTTTCGTGTTTGGAACGATTACAAATGCATCAGCCATATTGAATTCAATCAGAATTTTGGAATCCCGAGCCCGTAACGAAATTCCGAGCCCGATCAATTAAACCGGTATACCGGTATTGAAAAAATGTATCGCGATACGATATTTTTTTCCACGTACCGCAATGCACCGGAATACCAGTATTATTGCCCAGCCCTATCATACCGAGATCTACACGATGTAATATGATGTGTATGTATTTAAGACCAGATATACCAGTACTTTTTTCCTGAACAAATTATATAGGTATTGATGAATAAAAAGGTGTCCCTATTCTTTGTTAATTCTTGAAATAAGTAAATACAACAAAATTAATTTGTTCATATAATTTTCTTGCCGGTAAAATGGACGTTATTGTTGACTACAAATTTTAAAGTAAACCTTATTTTTCTGCAAATCGTTGGGGTTTTTTCCCCTTAAATGACATACGATTATTGACAGCTGCTGTATTAAAAAAAACAGACAATCGCAGACAATTGATGATTTTTCAATCCAGTCAACATAATTTTTACAAACATCAATAATACACAGATAAGATACATTGATTCACATCTACTGAAGATTTATTTTCTCCTATTTCTTAAAAGGAACTTGACACGATTTGAGTTTAAAAGTTTTAAATATGGGAATTGTTAATGCTTCATCGAAATTTGAAAGTCAAATATCGAGTTAAAAGAAAGAAAGTTACTGTTTACATATGTGTTGTATTGGTAAATGTTTCAATCAAATGTTGGTTTCTTTTTTTGCTAATATTGTTTATAATGAACATATTGAATAAGGATATTTTGTTTGTCACGAGCTATTTTGTCAAAGAAATTGTAATTTCTTAACTTTACATTTATTTTATTTGTCAACAAATATAAGACTCGAGCTGTGTTTACATAACATTGAATTCTTACCTCTGTATCTCGCATGTAACTTGACTTTAACATTCGAAATTTGGTTAATCATTCAAAACAGGTAAACTAGTTAAAATATAAAAAAAATAAAGTTTGATCTTAAATCGTATTTAGGTCCCTTTCAGAAATAGCTTATACTATTGAAAAAATCTACATTACTAATAAAAATTATATTTTGTGTTTCAATCTACGCATTCGGAAATACATTTTCGAATTTCTTTCACCACTTTACTATGAGTTTGTTTGGTGACTGAGTCGTAGCTTACACTCTACTGGAATGAGGTCTCAATGGTAAACTTTTTCTGGGTACAAATCATCTTGATACCGTCTTTAACATCTAAGCATTTTGTCGTCACGTGAACACAAGCTTTACTGCATAACCTTTGATCCCATTTGTTTAATACTTCAACCCTTTATCTATAAAAAAAAAAAAAAAGTAGAGTTTGATATTGAATCTCCTAAATAAATGTACATTAACACAGTGTTGTAATATATCAAACGCAATATTAAATAAGAAACAGATTAAATAAAGATTTAATCCATAAAATAACATTAAAACTAGTTTTACAGGTTGTCAAATTCCCACACGTAACACTCTAGTAAAGAAGATTACAAATCCTTAGGAGGACTTGAAACCTGATATGAAGAAATGATAACGCTGAGGTATTTAAACATCAATTTGACAAAGACAAATAATCCGACGCTAGATTTGTATTTCTATTCTTGACATTACTGACAACGATTGTTTATATCTGCAAGATTATTTATATATCTACAACGCACATCGAGGTTGTTTTGACAATATTGACGACCATAAAAATACTCAGGTTTACATTTTACTAATTTCTTCCTCTTTGAGTTGCTAGAGTAGAGTCGTCTCAGCTCACACACTGTAGTTTCTTCAACGAACTGCCAAATTTCATCTCTCGAAAAAAAAAATCATCCTCAACGAACAAAATTATGGAAATTTATCATGATATGTGCATCAATATTCAGTTGAGCAGAATTAAATCTAGTTATAGAAAGAGTTTGTAATTCAGTTGTCGTTACGTACTAAAGTACTAAAACAAATTGTCGGTATGGAAATTTCATACATTTTAAAAGCAATCAAATTGCTTAAAATGTGATAGTTGAGTATTCTAATACTCGTTGACATCCCTATTTTAAGCCATTTTACTTCTGATTTTCTGGGTTTTTCTTCTATCGCTGTGAGTCATGTGTCCGTCAAATACGGTCGGGTGTGATCAAAGGGCTTTATGATAGATTTCATCACGCCCGACCGTATTTGATTACCTCATAATATTGAAAGAATGATTCTTTATTATTTATATTTATATAATTTTCAGCACTTGTACGATTAAATACTAAAAATATTCATTGATGAAATGTATTGAACTATACATTACAAAATCGATTTGTAGTTTTATCATAGACACTGGAAAATGTAAATATAACTAATTGTCAATTAATAAACAAAAATAAAAATAAAAAAAGGGGAGAATATTTAGTATTTATACGAATTTGCTATTCTTTTTTCGACTAGAACCGATCAAACACAATACTACAATGTAGTACCTAGCCGCAACGTTAACAATACAAATTAATATTTTTTTAGTTTGATAAAGACCTGAATTCCGAAAGGTTGCGGATGTGGCTCTGGTGAACCATATCTTTTACTTTAACATATTTTTGCAGATGTAGTAAACGATGATTAGTCAAAATATTTCATAATGATTAGAAGTCATAGGCAACTTACATAAAGTATTTTAAAAAGGATGAAATGTGTGGTAACTGGTTATTGTTACCGTTTCTTTTTTTTTAATGAACAAAGAATGCATGGCAGACCAGAAAAAGTTGCAGAGATACATGTACATGTACATGTACATTTTTCTGTATAATTATAAAAAATTATTTCCCCTTGTCTTAAAATTTATTTAAGGAATAAGAAATCATTATTTGAGTATTATAAGGTTATCAAATACGGTCGGGTGGGATCAAATCCAATAAAGCCCAAAGGGTCATTTGATAGATTTGATCACGCCCGATCGCGACCGTATTTGATTATTTTATAATATTCAAAGAATGATTATTACTTATATTTATATAATTTCAGCACATGTACGATTAAGTATTAAAACAATATCTCATGATCTGTATTGAACTATATTACAAAATCGATTCGTAGTGCAATCACTGACAAAGACGCTGGAAAACATAAAATATTACTTAGTAAAACAAAACTTGTTTAGTACGTATGACATGTTTATTATCGTTATAAAATATCCATAAAGCGATTAATTAGATTATTTAAGCAACGCCAAAGCCTTGGACTGTGTTATAAACGTGCTTCATCAGGATTTCATCAGCCATAAATATAGCAGTTTCGTTCAAGTTGTGGAACGCTATAGAAATTGGTGTTGAGGTTTGTGTATGGACGGTCTCTTCTAATCTATATTTGTAACTGTTCATCACAGCCTCAAATCTGAAGGGAGAAAACTGGTACATCGCTGTGCTCTCATCGAAGTCCACCTGAAAATAACGTTCAAGTCAGTACAAATAACAACCAGGAATTTGTTTTCCATGTAACGTTGAATCCACGATTGTTTCCTCGATAACAATATCAAAAATGAGTGTTCTTACCTCTTGGATGATTGGGTCTCCATTTCCAAAAGTTGTGTTGAATAGTAATCGGTATTTATCAGCGTAATCCAAAATGCTCTGAATGCTCATTAACGTCGTTGGACCACAAACTTGAAGATACATGTATTAACATAAATATAGTTAGTACTAGTCTAAGAGTATGTGGATTTATTTTGAAGTACAGTACATCATCATTATGATTTTATTTGACCATCACATACTATCTAAATAAGAAATACAAAAACCAGTGGCGTATAGTACTTTTCCTTAATGCCTAGGTTATATTGAAGCCGATGGTCGGGCGAACAAATTTTCCTCACATCGACGGCTGAAGATACATGATCGCCCGACACGACGTTGATCAGTCACATTAATTTCTAGAAACACCGATATCTTCAAAAGTTTGAATATTTATTAGTCGGTGAATCAGCGCTCGATCATCGAACGTTGAGCCCACAGTTTGGTTTTTACAGTCGGCCAATTACATATTAAACTTTTTTCGAAATTGCTGAATATTCATCTGTAACCACGTGGGCATTGCTTAAATTTATTGACAAAAAGGGCTGAAGCATGGCGCCGTCCGTCAAGCCGCCGCTTATCGACCGATAAACGGTAAATGTTTGACGTAATCCGTATACGGTCGGTCGTCCATCAGTTGATTTGTCAAAATCTCCCGAGAGACCAGTCGATCATCGGTCGATTTTCGGTGTCACATCGGTGTCAATCAGCCGACGTTTAAGAAATTTCCAAATGCCTTAATGTCGACCGACCGACGACAGGCATAGCAAACTGTCTGCCGATGATAGAGGGTTGCTCGACGGACTATTCAACGACTGATTCAACTGAAAAAATCGGCCACCGAATCAGAAAAATTATAACATCGCCTGACGGACACAAGATTGGTCGGCCGACGAAAAAAGAGGTCGATTTCGGCCAATACAACTGCTGACGAACTGCCGACTGTCGCCCGAATAATCCCATTTTTCCTCAAATACCGTCGGCCGTTGGTCGTTTTTTGAAATGTGACTGGGGTTTAAATCGTATCGTTCTACATGCATACGTACATGTATACTATACTTCCGACATTCATATTTGACTTCATTGTCAGTTTTTAAAGGAAAACTCATTGATAGTCTTAAATTCGGATTACTGATAATCAACTTCAAGATTCTAAGAATCCGCTTTTAATTCCATCTGACGTGTTTATTTTAGATATCCATAATGCTGCACGATTTTCTGTAAAACTTTTTTGACTAAGATTGAAATTAAAATATGACCAAGATCTACGTGACTTCTCAGTATACCAATACCAACGGTTCTTTATCAATGATATATTTAAGTTTTTTAATTCAAATATATTTTGATACCTGTATCTATGTAACCCTCGATGTTGATACCATCTAGACGAGCACAGTCGGAGCAAGATCGGATCACAGTAATGGTAGATTGTCGTTTACGCCTGCCTACAAATCCTGAAAAGTAAAAGACAATCAAAGAGTCACTTTCTGAAGCATTACTGTAACTTTCCTTTAAGAGTTTTGAAAATAATCACGAAAAATCTGTAAACTGACTGGCTATACTTTGTCCAATTATTTTGTTAATTCTTTTTTGCAGGCCTTGGGGGTTGATAAACTAAATAAATGCACATTTTCTATTATTTGACACTATCATGTGGTAAATCATTTTAAAACAATATAATTCATTTATATTTTGTTTTTGGATGAATTCTTAAGTTTCCTTTGAAAATAAAAACATCATCCACCACCAGTTTCTTTAAAATGATGATAAATTATAAAGAATTTTTGTATGGATACTATACTGTAGATTCTTTATTTTACGCGAGTACTTAATTCCGCGATTAAACCGGTTTGCGTCAAATCGCGAGAATATAAAATCGCGAACGCCGAATGGTTAACATAATTTTATTTAATTAACATATGTCCGAAAAATAGAAGCGAGACTTAAAAATGCATCTCGCGATTTTACGCGGATATTAATTCCTCGCGTTTAATTAGGAATCTGCAGTGAATAATGTCGATAAGAAACTAACTTTTAACTGCTGACAATTTTCGTTAAGGATGACAAAACATTCTGTACCAGAGTTTTGAAAATTGTTTGTAACTTTTCCAAGTTTTTCATCGATTTCTCTGCTGATGCGGTTTGATTCTTCCACTGGTGTTCCTAATTCTACAAACAAACAAAAACAACAAATAACATTAAATTTCTATATTAGTTTAATTACACCTTTCCCCTCCCCCCCCCCCAAAAAAAAATAATAAAAATAAAAACAATTAAGCTTTCTTCTCTAGATAAGGTAACTGATCTGTTCCTGTTTGATTTTACAACTGTTCACCTGGTGAAATTACTGCTTTCAGAAAATCTGCAGTTCTTCGGAAATCCTCTTCCATCATATATTTACGTTCACCAACTTGCTCAACCATCCAAGATGGCGTCAACCCGTCCATCACATCGAAAAACAGCTGCAGTATTATAGACATGGGTCTGTTCAGATTTTGTTGTATATCCGCCATCGAAGGAACGACACTGACAAAAAAATAATTATGTTCTTGAAAAAAGGATGACGCTTGTTGTGATATAGTTTTATCTTCTTTTTAATTTTTTTATTTTTTAAATCAAATTAAGAATCTTATTTCATTTTGAACTTGACATGAGTATTTAAAATGTGTAAATTTCACAGTTAACAAATCATACACATAATTGTTATTTACAGATGAATGCTACAACTTTTTAAACCTATATTATAGTCTGTCCCAAGATATTCATGCAGCACATTTGGTCGATTTTGAATTAAAATACACTTAAGCATTGGATGCTTATTTTTGGATGTCGTCGGTCCTGTAACACACCAAGCGTTGCAGACAATTTGAATACCGCGCGTTAACGCGGTATAATAATTTGTCTGCACCGCTTGGTGTGTTACAGGACCGACGACATCCAAAAACAAGCATTCAATGCTTATATCTATAATCATACTGATGTCTATTTTTATGAAATATATGTGTATTGTCGCTGTAAAGCCATTATATACGCTCTCAGTCAGGGATATGAAACATACACGGAACAGCCATATTAACATCTTATTTAGTTTCGCAACTAAAAATATAGTGCCAGAAACTTTGTAGAGAAAAATCTTTTTTTATGAAGGAGTAAACATAATTTAATGATTATTTTTCAAAAGAACGTATCAAATTGGTTATGTAAGATTGAACGTTTCATTTAATCTTTCAAGAATAAATATACTCAAAACACGTGAAGACGTTTATATTTGTGCACATGAATTATCAAAGTGTATTCATAGAAAATTGAACGTCGCAGATTTCCAATGCAAACATAAGGGGAAATATACGCTAAAAAATATATACCTGTGAAAGAAGTGCAAATGAAATCGATGGAAGGGAAAATTTCCAAGATATCTTCATTAACACATAATCATTTTTCACTCATAAAAGTTCACAGGAACGAAAACAGATTTCTTACGGAGATTTATAATGGGGAATGTTTACATCTTTTCTCCATTCGGAAGTCACTCGGAATACCTCGCACAGTTTTTCAACGTTATCATCCGGGTCTGCTTCAATACAAAATCCCCGTAGACATCACATTTTCTAGCCATGTATTGAAACATGATCAGCTAGAGGGGGCGTTTCAACGGAGAAATCTTGGAAATTTTTCATACTTTTGAATGAACATCGTTTGAACCCTGAGGTATTTATAAATATCGAGTAATTAAGCAAATTTTAAATGTGAATCCAGGATATCTTGGGACAGAGTATAGCTCTTAAATATGCATTATTCATTGATGACTTTTGGGATTTTTTTCTAAATGAATTACTAGTATATAACATTAAGAATCTTACGGGCTTGGAGAACATTTGGAGCAGATATATTTCCGGATCCGGTTGATCTCATTATTACACCATACGGTGTTTCTTTCGGTACGCCATGCAAGATTATTAATGCCATCTGCTAACGCTCCAAACATATGCCGTGTGGCTAATGTGTTAATTCCTGAAATACACATCATATCAATTGAAGATTTCATGCTTCGTTATTCTTTATTTGTTAAATATTCTGGTTACATGTACATGTATATAAACATAAAAGTGTTTTGAATTTCGCCTTTCCATTCTCTAATTGATATTTCTAAATAATAAATGTTGAAAATTCTTACTGTCTGTTTCTGTGGGTCCGAGAATTTTTCCATTTATGCTCGTCAAAGCAAGAGATAGTACCACCGGTATCAACATTCTCATTTTCCTTACTGATCTAAAAAAAAATTAAAGTATTTAGTACACCCAAATTCAAAAGAAGGATATGATGAGTTTATCATTACAATGTGTTGTCCATTTTTTTTTTTTTTTTTACTTTTTTTGATTGTTCTATCATTTGATAAAATACGCTCAGACAAGTACCTATTTAGATACTGATAAATATGTCGTGTTGTGTTTTGTATTAACTACCATTCAGTAAATTCAAAATTTATAACATGACAAATACACATAGAAAAATTCAAGTTCGCTCACCTATTAAGTTTTCAAAGTTGATATGAAATTATCTTTTCCAACTCTTAGCATTCTCTTATATATTTCTAGAGCCGGATGTTTTTGTGTTGCAATTACAGAGGATTGTCCTATTTAGTTGAATATTAAATGATCTTGTGACGACCTCTTTTTCGAAAGCACACTTCGTTGATTACTTCGTTCTCTCTCTCTCTCTCTCTCTCTCTCTCTCTCTCTCTCTCTCTCTCTCTCTCTCTCTCTCTCTCCCAAACGCCCACACACAAACACATGCACAAACGTTTAGTTTAAACCTAACTATTTGAACAATTAAAATAATTTTTTTCATTATTATTAGAATGTGACTTTACATACCAAAATTGGACCTGTGCAATGTTGATGATATGAAAATTCTCAAATGACCTTTCTCTTTCATATTTATAGGTTATGTAGCTTGGAAAATTATTTGCTTTAGGACAACCGATTGTTTATGTTGTGATCACGAAGTCCCAAAAGCTATTATATCATTTGTCTATGTATTGTCTGTACATTTAAAATCATCGATGTCACTGATTACTGCCATTTTAAGTTATTTACTTATTTCAACAGGTGTTACCATGCTACCAACTGTTGCCTATTTAGCTTTAAGAATAAAAAAATTACGTAGAGTTGGCAGCACGTTTTATTGGTAGTTTAGCACTATACGGTAACAGGCTTACACAACTAGAACAACGCTCGAGGTTGTAACCAACAAGGTTAAAGATCGTTATGATATAAAGTGCACGTGTGTAATTTGAACGACATTAAATCAGTTTGACCTTAGGTTTTATTTATCCAATATTAAGTACTGCTGCAAAAATATGCTATAATGATAATTTTGCATGTAACGAAAATATTAATTACTCAAAGTTGTTTGGGGGGGGGGGGGGGGGGGGACAAAGAGTGTATTGGCCAATTAATATTGCCATCGATTTTTTTTCTATAAATAAATACTCATTGTCCATGAAACTCATTAGAAATTGGTACAAAGCAATCATTATGTTCCTGAAAAAAAAGAAACAACATGATTTATGTAAGAATGTTTCTGTATTGAATAGCAAATGTTGCTTCAACCAGTGCTTTCAAATAGCCTACCCTGCAGAAATACGACCAAACCGAAGTGGGTTTTTTTTTTACCTTTTTAGTAAAAAGATTTTACCGAAAAACGATTATTGAAAACTACATTTCATGTTGCATTTTCTTCGACAATAAAATCCTTTAAAACCTATTTTAAAAAACAGTTTTTACGAAGCAATAGTAATAGTTAATAGTACATTGTAAAAGGTGTAATATTCATTATGATTTTAAAGCAACCGCAGTATTCCCAGTGACTGTGTAGCACTAGACTAAGTTCTCTCTTTATTTGCAGACCTAACTACATGTATGAGTAACTGAGTGACAGGGGAGAAGACACGCCTGGTTTGTTGTTTTTTTTGTGACATGTTTACAAGGTCATTAAGCGGTCCTTGTTTATGAATCTTTAATTAATAACGACATCACATCTAGTTCATGGTCTGATGAACCGCAATCTCTCATGTTTTATGCTGACGTCAGTGTATTTGTCACAAAACTGTTTGCAAGACATTTTTTCCGTGTGCAAAGGAGAAATAGGCCAACATTTACTTTATCAACAAAATCAAACCTTTAAGTTGCGTGCACATGCACTTACTCAACAAGATGGGTACTTATGTATTATATTACAAAGCATGCATGGACAAAAGCGACAAAGAATTAAATGAATTTGGAATAGAATGTTTCTGGAAAATGAATAGTAATCATTTATTTAATTAGTATTTAACTTTGACATAACTGTTTATTTTTAAACATTGTATTAACCAAAAAAAAAAAAAAAGAAAAAAGAGAAAAAGTGCACATCGTTTCGAGGTAAATAACTAAAAATATATAATCATGTAAGTTAGTCTACAACGCTTGTTTTAAGCTCAACAGTTATTGATAATATGCATCTATATTGATGATATGATACAATATAATAATACATGTATATTAGACCCCCAACCCCCCAAAAGTTGTTGCAATATAGATATGTTTACAGTACTTTCCTAGATATTACATATCAATCACTGCCAAAGGTGTGTGTACGTTTTCAAGAAACCGCTCGTCGGCCGTAAAAAGCTGATGACCTCCGTGTCGTCACGATGTTTTGGCCTTTATTTCTTTACAGTAGAACCTTTGTATGGACGTAGGTCAGATTTTTTTTATTAGTAAACAGGTAACTTGTATATATACAGACTATCATTCCCCTGTTGTCATAACGAAAGCAAATACCTAAGAAAGGGTAAGTAAAGGTTAATTTTTACTTAATTTTTACTTAACATGGAATGAGATTATAAAATTGCGTTGAATTTAAATGCAATAGAAAACTTGTCATTTATAGAATTTTTTGAAATATTCCCTTGTGTTTTTATATAGATTTCAAGAAATATGCTGGTTTTCATAAAGAGCTGCATTGTGGTCTTTTTGGCCACAAAATGTTTCGCCGGCCCGATGTCGACAGAAGACTTAAAAGGTAAAGCCTTTCTTTCATTGCACGCATGAAAATCATGTGCAACTTATCTCATGTCGTTTAAACTTTGTTTCTGCATTGTGTTTAATCTTGCCAATTTTAATTTCTTCGTTTTTAGATTTCGATAAAAACGTGAGAGTAGGGCTTGCTGTGTTGGTGGCTAAAAACTTGGAAACCCTCACTCAGCAAATTACGTCAGTGAACGATGGCTGCTTACTGAAAATAAACACAACCATCGAGAGCTGTGCTTCCTGTCCTGCGTAAGTCATTCAATGTGTCACCAAGAGCTATCAATCTTTACGTTTTCTGCGTTTGAATTATGGGAGATGGATGGTCAAAAATTTACCCTTCAGATCTACCTTAAAAATTCAGATACGATGTTTTAAACCATTACCTGTTAAAAATTAGTAGTGAAGAAAAATCCCAAATATTTTAGCTTTGACATTCGAATATTTCCCTGTATCTTTATACAGAGCTCTTCTTCTCAAGGAGGTTATTATGGTCTAAAACAATGACTACCACCATCCAGCCCTCTTAATCCTGTCTATAGTATTCTTTTTTAACTCTTTCAGTGGCTCTGCTTCACAGTCAAAAATTGATGAAGTGGTACAGGCTATTAGTTATCCGATCGTGGAGGGGGAGAAGCTGGTCACTAAGATTACCCAGTCCCTGACTAATGTCAACGTGCGAGAGTTCCTGGGGGACAAGCTCGGCCCGGTTATCAAAACACTGAAAGGAACATTCGGAGTCTTAATCAACAGTATGTGAATCTAAGTAAATTTACATTATTAAGGAAGGAGTCTTCTTGGTTTTAGACATACTTCTTATATCAAGAAATTCGTGAAGAATATTCAGACATCTGTTTAAGATATGAAGATTGTATTCTTCGATGAAATGATAGATTATCAGAATGTCTATCAGTTTATACTACTAAATTGAAATAAATATTTAAACTAAAATTGATATTGCTTAGCCCGCATTTCCTCTAATTTTCTTAAATTTTGAAGTTATTTTGATTATTTTTCTATGCTTCCAATAACAAAATATTTCTGATTTTTACACAAATTATGAAGACTATACATAAAGATATAAATTGACAGAGAACCTAATATATTGACCATTTGATAAGAGAGAAAATCCGATTTTAGTGATTTTTTTCAGACAAATCTATTTATAGAATGAGCGCTTAAAAAAGCTTATAAAAATGTAATTTGACATTAGGCAAATCATGTTTTAAAAACATATTCTAAACCCTATTATCTTATTATTCAAATTAGTTGAAAAAATCCATCATTAATGTTACTGTTTAAAAAATGCTAAAGAAACTCATGAATCATCAGCAATTCTGAATTGCAAAAAACATGTGATATTTTCCTACGCCAATGTTCCACCAAAAATATAGTCCTTGTTAGATTCTAAACTTTGATGTTATTTCTATGCCAAATTGTATAATAGTAAAAAAATAGAAAAACATGATATTTCATTTTCCTTTCAGCTTGATTTAATGAACAATTAAACAAGTCGAAAACCAGAAAAGACTCCTTCTTTAAGACCCCCCCTCCCCCCCCCCCCCCCCCCCCCCCCCCCCGTTGAGATGTTTTTTCATAAAATATTTTAAACCGTATAAAATATTCAAACTGCAATTGCAATCTACACAATTTTTTTAATCGTAAGATAAAAGAGAGGCGTTAACTGCATATTTTCGATAATTTATAACATTTATATATAATTAAATTGCACAGAAAATTGTGTATTTGAACATATTCTCATTGTACATAAATACAATAGGGATTGGGCACAAATTTCATATCTAAAATCGCCCTCTCCCCTCAAAAAATTGTTACTCACTTTCAGATGAAAGCGGGGTGTGTAGATAGGAATATATGTATGCGGATAATATTTTGAATTACATGTATTTATTGAAGTTATTTGTTGTATTCTGTTTTATGGGTGCCGTGCAATTTTCAATTATAATGTTGAAAGGCTAAAATCAACATTGATTAGTCTTATTATTCTTAGACCATCATCTTGTTACATTGAGTATGTACTTTCCTGCATGGAGCTATGCGTTACCTATATATACATGTATGCGTTAGCCGTACATGTACCTTCTTTTTTTTCAAGGTAATGAAATCCAAAACATCGGCAAGTTTTTCTCGAACTTTGAGAGCACTTTCAAAAATTTGAAGAATTCCCTTTCAAGCATTCCGTCCAGCATAGGAAGAACATTTGAGACTCTGGTAGGAGATATTGGTGGCAAACTCAGTAAGTGGTTTATTCTTTTCTTCATTTAATCCAAATCATTCATTTTCTTAATGCATGCGATCCTCCTTACTTTAAAGTATTATCTGGTGATGTTTTTAGATATTTATGATTAAAAAGAAATGAACGCAATTTTAGCTAGAGTTATTTCCCGTCGGCCACGAAAATGTCTAGATTCCGTCATAGTTTAGCAATTAACATATCATGCATGAAATTTTGATGTAAATGTTAAACCTTCCTTTAATTTGTTATTTTAAAATAATTAAGATTTTCACCAAACTCGTTTGAAACTGGCTGCTCAAAGAGATCAACAGATGGTGGCCAAGGGAAATAAATCTGAGTGAAAATAAGTCATACAAAAACTTGCCGATCATAAAAATAGATAATTTATCTGACAAGTAAAGTTTGATTGTTATTAATCAATAAAACTGATTCATTAGTCAATACTTTATCAAAGGTAGGCTGAAGTTTTGGAGAAAGAGACGATCCGCGTGCTCTGACTGCCAGAAACTCAACTCCAAGGACGCCAACACAGTCATCTCAAACGGTGAGTGCATTTCTCAACTTCGCATTAATCTTAGCACATAAAAAATGGCGAGAGAAAAATCAGAGTTTACTTATTTGAACTTTTTTTGTCAGCTTTACATATTATTTTCCTCATTTGTTACAGTTTGTGGCGCGAATGTTGCCAAGGAGTTGACAGACCTGACTAAGAGTTTGGAGAATCTGCAGGCACTGTACGAAGACGCGGTCAACGGAACAGTTGTCACTGAAGTAAGTCGTTCGTAGTGTATCTTGTAGTGGTCCTTGATCTTTGAGTCATCCTTTTCATTTTTCAAACGTAATTTTTTTTATCATTGGTTGCAGTTGGGGAGGGGGGGGGGGGGGGTTGGGGTTGTGACTTGGTGTTTTGTGTTTTATGTTTTCATTCTATTACATAAATATTTATAGATGGTTAAAAATTCATAATTGTAATACGTGTCAATTTATTTTTAACAGGTGGTCATTGGAGAAGCTCAGATGACCTACTCACCATCTTTCAAGGTGGTTGCTGATCTACAAAGCCTTACATACAACATTGGAACCACAAAGAAGACTCTGCAGGGATTTGCCGGGGAGATCATCAACTTCACCGAATAAACCGACTTCTTACGACTTTCTGGCAGATAAAATCTACCATGACTTCGTTTAAAATCTCTCGATCATTTTGTGCTTTTTCCCCTTTCGAGTAGTTTTAAGTGTGTGTTGTTATTGTTGCTTTTTGTGTGTATATGGGGGGGGGCAGTGAGTGGGGGAAGGGCGGAGGGCTTTTGTTTCTTTTATTTTTTTTGTTTTGTTTTTTTTTAATGATGAGATATACGTGCACAGTGTAGGTTGAATCATTAATTTACCACTTATCAATCACATTGTCTCATATTTTTTATGGGTAATATTTCAAATATTGTTTATGATATTTGTATAGATGTTCTAGGTAAGATGCATCATTTGTTTTTCTATGTACGATCATTTTATATGTCTGATGGGCTGATCGGTTACCCATTGATTGCATGGTTTTTGCATGTACATAATTCAAGTATTTTTGCTTCAACTGCACACTTTCTATGATTGTAAATATTGAAGTATTTTTGTTTGAACTATCATGTTTTACATGAACATAAAGTCATGTCCATGATGTATTTGTTTTCTTCATTTTTATTCTAAAGAGGTGTTTCATATTTGCGACCGGTTTTATTAATAACATTATTGACGTACAGGGTTTTTTGTTCTTGTGAAATTATACCACATTTGCACAGGCACCTGACGTTATACATTTAATTCTCTATACCCTCCACCTAATAAGTACACAAGGTGTGTAGTATCGGGTAGAGGGTATATATTTTCTATTATGAGAAAATTATATAACGTCAGGTGCCTGTGCGCATTGGCTACTGATTCAGTAAAAACAAAAACTCGCTCGCATATTACATGTATGTGATACAAAGATTCGTCTATTCTATAAACACTGGTCATAAACAATGTTAACTCTACCAGTTATCGATCGTCCTCTCTCTTAAGATACATGTATAAATTGCAATGAATGGCATGATTTATACACACTGCAGGTCACAGGATGTAAATGTACGTTGCACATGAATGGAGAGATTCTTCTCTAGATCTGATTAAATGCACAAGAATCTCCGATTTTCGTATGAAAAAATCTACTGATAAAAAAAGACTCATTAGGTATATTCTGAATTTTGAAACAAGTATGATGCACTTAACCCGGAAACCCGTGTATTTATTCAACAAACCAATAAAAAACAAAGATTATGAATGACAAATAATCAAGAGATATAAATGGTCATCAAGTTCCATAATTACCTTTTTAGTATGCAACGCGAGTAAGTCAACACCGGATGTTAAGTATGATCCTCATTTGGCTTCCTGGCCTCGCGCTTTCACTGAGTTTTCTTTCTGTATTTTCTCGGTCAAGCTTAAGATTATTACAGGCACCTAGCATCGGGGGGAGGGGGGCAGAAGGGGCATAGCCCACCCCCACCCCCCAACTTTTTCTTGAATTTTAACATATTGTTAATATAATTTTAATGATTTTAAAAAATAAACATAACAATTTTGAAGAATTGGAGAAAAAAGGGTTAAATATTAATTTTAATTTTGATTGCCACTAAACAATTTCAACTGCAATGATCGATACTTTCATAGTCCGCCTTAATCATCAAAGATGGCATTTTATTGTTTGTATATACATCGTTCTTGTAATAAATCATTGAATTAATCATAAATAGGCCTAGTAGGTAATAGTAAATTATTGTTAATGCACATCAATACGTTAGATTAAAGAAATAGCAGTCTTCATAAATGGGAACTTGAGTCTGACATCATCATGATTATTTCGTGCAGTCCGTGATTTTTCTTAGGTTGCTGAAGGTTTCGATCGATCGATAAAATGGTATACTGGATCGTGTAGATTTCAGCCCTGTCAGTTTCTATAGATAGCGCTGTGAATTACAATCTGTTTGCTTAGAAATATTGGAGAAAATACACAGTGAATATCCTTATATGACATGAACCGGTTTTTGTCATACCATTACCTGAACAGAAAGAGAAGTTGATATCCCTGTAAAAACTGGTTTTATCAAATACTTTTTTCTCTTCATTTCAATTTTTAAAAAATGTATGAACGTGTATTATATAATAATACAATATTTATATATTTCATCCATTATTTGTTATAATCATGTTTTATTGTTTTAATGCATAAGCCCCGAGGGCCCTTGATTGGTGAATAAACATATATTATTATAATAAGCGTGTTGTTAACTGAATCAATACAGGGTTGTTTTTTTCCCTCGGGGGTGGCGGGAGGGGGGGGGGGGGGGCGAATGATAATTTTGTTTGCTAGGGGGTCCGAAGTCTACATTTGGTCATTAAAGAATGTGTTTAAGTTTGAATTTTCTAGGAAAGGGGTCCAAACCCAACTACAACCTTTCTAGATCCGCGAATGGTTTGTGCTCGCCACCGTCACAAACCTCGGTCAACATGTAGGAGAAAGCTATAATACCATGTGTATATACTGCACGGACTCTGACCCGTGGCTAAGACGGTGTACACATAAGATATGTTGTCTCGTCATATTCAAACGGAAACACTGAGTCCTTTCAAAAACCAAGGGACTACAACTTTTTTCAATCTTGTTAAAGGACTTCCTTATTTCAGAGATTTACTATGTGATTTTATGTATATTTACTCAAGTAATCTTTGAAATTCAACTGAAAAACTTAGCCAAACGATATCAAGTTCTCTTGCAATTTTGCACTTGTTTTACACTATAGGAAAGTAAAAAAAAAAGGTTTTTGTTCATGCGCGGATCTAGAAGGGGGGGGGGGGGGTCAGGGAGGTCCCGACCCCCCTGGAAAATGAAAATTTATTTTATTTACATAGTAAAATTATCGCAATTATGCCTCGGACCCCCTTATCAAACACAATTATCCTTCGGACCCCCCTGGAAAAAATTTCTGGATCCGCGCATGTTGTTTCTACTATAATTGCTGCCTTTTAAGCGTTAGAAATATTAAGAAATTATAAAAAAACATTTAAAATATTTTTGGCATTTGTTTTATTTAATCAAATCAATACAATACAATGTAAAAGTTGCAAAAATGTCTCTGTAAATGATCTGTCCAATGGATTAACTAATCCATCGTATAGTATAAATAAAAATGTCTCAGTAATCGTCAGCAAGGAAATCATAATTAAAGACGGAATTGTTGGAACACTGAACCATCTCAAAGTCAGAACAACAAGATAAATCTGCTGACCTTCGACCTTCGAGGTCACAAAGTTCATGAGAGATGTGACCTTTGAAGCTTTCACCGGTTTGTATGTTAAAATCTGAGGTAGTCTGACCTCTGAAGCTTTCACCAGTTTGTATGCTAAAATCTGAGGTAGTCTGAGTGCAATTCATTCCTGCAATATTGAACGTATTTGGCGTAGGCGGGGATGTTTGATTTTGTATATTTGCTGTGGAAATATCATTCTGAATTTGGCCATCAACTGCGCCATTTTGAAGCATAAAGTTCACAAGATTCATCACAATCACCGGTGTTATTTGTGTCTGCTGCTGTCGTGAAAAAGATTCACTTAAGATTTTCAGCATTTTGGCTTTTTCTGATTCCATTTCAGACACCTTGGCCTCCAGATCTTTCTTTCGCAGCTCTTGTTCTTTCATTTTCTACAAGAATTAATGATAAATTTCACGTGAATTAAAACATATATGTACATTCGGACCCTCTATTCATAATTATTCAAACACACCAGCTCGCATGATAAAACACTACATTATACGTACTAGCTGCATTACTAAGCAGAATTTTTAAACTGTCTTTTTATAATACATATACTCATTGAAAAAAAAAATTATTTAAAAAATTGTTTAAGGGTTTTTTTGTTTTCTAGCATTAATGTACAAATGTATTCAAAACTAGCTTATATTTTTGTATTTTATTATAATTAATTATGATTAAGAAACTTTCACACCTGACAATTTATTTTTGTATTATATATGGTTATTTCCGCTCATATCATTTAATTATAATTACGGTACCGTTACACGGCGAACTGCTGACAGTGAACATATGCCCAAATCAACCAAACAAATAATGAAATTACATTGTACTTCGTTCCATGTACATGTATATGCATGAATAATTTCGGGATTTATCTTTAAAATTTACTCAATCTAATTGTATGTATTATAACTGAAAAAAAATACGTACTTGAAATATTTCCTGCTTTTCCTGTTTTTTCTTTTCACGAGATTTTTGCGCAGACACTCTGTTGCATTCTCTCCTAGCTTCATTTCGCTTCAATTCCTCTTTTGAAAGCTACGTTAAAAAGAAAATATAAATTATGTATTTGACAATACGCTCATAAAACATCGCCCAATCAAAAATATAAATATAAACGTTGACTCGTTTAGAAAGGCTAAAGATTAAACAAATATTGATATATTAATTATGAAACCAATATGCAAGAACACTTACAAATCATTAAAATCACTAGCGAAAAGGATAACTTTAAATATTGCCACCAAAGTTTTTTGCATTTCCTTTAAATAACTGGAACTTAATTGAACTTGAATAAATATTCTCGGGATAGGGGGATTTATGCGTTTCAGTATTAGGGGGAAATGAAGGGATGATTGATAATGTATTTATTTAATCGAGTGACGCTATATATTAACGTTTCATGAAAGTCATACTGAAATCAAACTAGTACTGTAATTCTGAATGTAATTCTTTTAAAAAATAAATCTTATGAATGTACGTACTGGGTGTTTAATGTCGGGAGTTTTTTCAAGTTCCGGCTCAGCTTTCCCCTCGGACACGCGCCTCAACAAAATCGTCATCTTCAACTGTTCTTTTGTGAGCGTGGGAGAAAAGCCGATCTCGCTATACTCTTCACACGCCTTTTTAAATGCTGGATCCGCCTCACCCATTTCACTTTCCATCTGTTCGCTTGCCGCCTGCATTTTTTAGCTGCAATGATTTATAAACAATTAATTTATATATATTACTGTTAAATTTGTAATTAAAAAAGTCACAACAAAGACACGCCCTTTTGTATAGCATGGCGAATCCATAATGCATCTTTGCATATACCTTCAGTTTGTTGACACACTTTGATAGTTTGATAGTTGCGACCGACGATATACTTGCTGCATATGTTTTAACCTCCGTACCACGTTGAATAGTATAACAATACATGTAGCATGTAGTTATCGTAATACGACTTTGATTGTGCTATAATAAATAGATTTGTGGAGAAACTCACCTTCTTCTGGCTATGAAATCTGTTGTGTCACGTGGCAACTTGGAATTCTAGTGAGACATGTGCGTAATCTATTTTTAGAGATACGTAATAGTTTTTAAAGTAGCGAAAAGTCGGAACCTGCACCTTCTTGGTGTTTGGTAAGCAGACATTTCTCTTTGTTTGACTTGCTTGAGTTTGCATTTAATGCAAGAAACCACTTATGACACCCATTTCATGCAAAAGAGAAGTTTTACCTGGCAGTGTCTATTTTTAAAATAGGTGCTTTCCCAATAATGAATGTCTATAAATAAAATAAATTCCGTTCCCTAAGCTCTATATATACTGTTGATATATATGGATTGAAACTGAAACTATTATCAAACAAAAATGGGTCTATTTTGGTAATTTTTTAAACGTATATAGCAATAGCCTTGAAATGCAGTATATGTGTTGTGCATGATATAGGTCACATTAATTTTTTAGATTGAGTTTTGCGGGCACTGAGCTTAGTAGACCTATTTTATAGAATGTAAATAAACACAAAATTAGATTACAGTAATCAGTTTGTACGCCTTATAGGAATGATGAAAGAGTAATCTTTCAATTAATTCATTTTTTGCAAGGCTCCTTACTTTAAAAAATGTGATAACAATGTTAAACCCCACCAGATTAAAAATAATCTCTATAAAAATCGCTAAGCATGAATTCAACGCTATTTATATTTAAAACCAGTATTTTTAAAAATTTTATTCTATTTTATTTCTTTTTAAAACACGTTTAACGATTCGATGGAGTAAATTCCATATTTACTTGTGATTATTTTTAGGTAGGGATTTTATTTACATGTATCTTTATATCGTGTTATATATATATATATATATATATATATATATATATATATATATATATATATATATATATATATATATATATATATATTTGTCGTAATATGTTTTGTCATAATTCATATCAGAGAGAGAGAGAGAGAGAGAGAGAGAGAGAGAGAGAGAGAGAGAGAGAGAAATAATAGGTATAAGGGTCCTTTTTAACAGCTTCCCAATATTATTCATTTTAATTTGTCATTGCTGATTATTTGTGTTGGTAACAATTTTAACATTGCGTCCGAAACATCAGCCTGTTGTCCAAAATATAAGCAAAAAATATTAACTAAAATAAAACCGTTAATGTCGATTTTACTTTAAAAATTTAACTTATCTTTTGATATTGAATTGAATGAGTCTATAATAAGGAAGAAACATTTGCATAAACATTTTGGAGTTTATAAAGTTTATTTCATAGGGGGGAAAACCCATCCATTAAATTTTATCGTACATGTTCGAACAAAATCAAGTCTACAGACAGATGGACAAACTGACATAGAGAAGGCTATGATTATTCTGACATACCGCCCCCCCCCCCCCCCCCCCCAAACTTCATCTGCCCGGGGGGGGGGGGGGGGGGGGCCTATAAATATTGTGATAAAGTGACTAGGTATGAAAATACGTAATTTTGTCTTTATTTTTACAAAAAAATTGGACAAGAATAAAGAATGATTGCATTAGAAGTATTGAAATGTTTCCTTCCTTTTTTATACATGTACATTGTATATCGTCATCGTTATCTTCTAAAATACACTTCCTTAGTTTGTATTAGATTCCTGTACCCTTACTATAATATGTTTACGTCATAAATATCGACTATTATGTTAATTATGCCTTGTTTCTATAAGGAAATGACAAAAATAGATTTTTCCTGCTGTGCAATCCTATTATTTCAGTAATAAAATATTATTCAAATTGGATTAAAGAGGCTAGATGACTCGATACAACATTTGGAGCCTATGCATAATGTGCACGCTATACTTTCCGCTTCAGTCTTGTCGATTTACATCATGTGGTTACTAATAGTATAGACCCCGTCTCCATTATTTCCTCCAAAATGGAGTGCAACGGAAATGGCGGGGGTGGAGCGGGCGAGGGAAGGAGGGAGGCAGACCGTCACAATAGTACTGTAATACCACTGAATACCATAACTAGTTCTAAATATATAAATAACGTTATAATTCATACAGGTCACTTGTGCATGCACGAATCTTGGAACGAAATGTGATACCAGTATTATGAGACATTTCGAAAGATAATTGCGTCATCGTATATTCTGGGTTGTCGTTTGCAAACCCGCGAATTGTTTAGAAGATAAGTTCTTTAAGGAGATTGTTTTCAGATAATATTTACATTCAGTGTATATTTCCTGTTTGCATTGGAAATCTATGACGTTCATTTTTTTATATTTACATCTACCGAGTATGATTCCCTCTATTTCTTACGGAACCATAGCTCTATAGAAACAGCCAGACTGAAATCTACACGCCCCGTTTATCGATTGGTCGAAACCTACAGCGACTGAAACTGACAGGAAACTGACAGGAGTGAAATCTACACGTCCCGTTTATCGATTGGTCGAAACCTACAGATACCTTAGAAAAAAATCACGGACTGCACGAAATAATCATGCTGATATCAGACTCAAATTCCCATAGGTCACGATTTGGCTGTTTCTTGTAGCTAATGTACTGAGGTACATTAACAGTAATTTAGTGAATTTTACTTACTTTTTACAATTAATTTATTAATTTGTTAAAAGAAAGATGTAAATATAAACAATAAAATGCTTTCTTTGGTGACGCTAACGCGGGTTATGTATTTTTTCTGCAATGTCGCCACCTTCAAATCCCGCATAAATCACCAAAGAAAGCATTTTATTGTTTAAATGAATACACTTTGCTAATATGCCATAAGCACAGAAATTAACGTCTTAACGTGTTTTGAGTATATTTATTTTTGTAAGAATAAATGAAACGTTCAATCTTACTTAACCAAATTGATATGTCTTTTTGAAAAATAATCATTAAATTATATCTACTCCTTAATAAAAAAGATGTTTCTCTACAAAGTTTCTGGCACTATATGTTTATTGGCGGAAGCGAACTAAATAACATGTTAATATGGCTGTTCCATGTATCTTTCATATCCCTGACTGAGAGCGTATATAATTGCTTTACAGCGATAATACACATGTATTTCATACAAATAGACATCAGTATGAATATAAATATAAGCATTGAATGCTTATTTTTGGATTTCGTCGGTCCTGTAACACACAAGCGGTGCAGACAAATTATGATACCGCGCGTTAGCGCGGTTTTCTTTTTGTCTGCACCGCTTGGTTGTCCAATAGATCAAATTCATTTTTGAAAACATATACCCTGCACGGAATGTTTTGTTGTTATATTTTTCCAGTTAAGTTAAGTGGATCTGAGTGGTCAAGAATTTTTAGCGTAAAGTTGCAATTCAGAAAATACAAGAGTGTAGAATCCTTGAACAAAAATTATGAGTCCTGTTAAATTATTCAATATAGGTCAAAATTATTGAAATAAAAAAAAGTTTTACCAACCTGAAATTTATTTGCCGACCCTTTGATTTTTACTGATTTTTAAATTTCGGGAATAGCTTAGCCAATATACAAATTAGTTTCAATCTGAGTGAATTTTGTTTGCGTCAAATACTGACCTTATCCAAATCTGCAATATACATAAGCTGTATTTTTCCTCTCGTTTAACTTGTTTTTGACAAAAAAAGAAAACAACAACAAAACCAAAAAAACGCCAACAACAACAAAAACAGAGAGAGAGAGAGAGAGAGAGAGAGAGAGAGAGAGAGAGAGGTCTTTCATTTTAAAATCGATGCAGTGACCACCGGTTTAGTTTAAGAAGTATTTTATTCAGAAATATACACAGAAGTATTTAAAAAATGGCAAAAAATGGCCTATATTAGTTCTCTCCATTAGAGATCAAGGTATATGTACATGTATATTCATAATAGTAGTACTGTATACATTTTTAAGTTTTACATATACATTTTACTAACTTATAGAGAATACAAAAATAAAGCGACAAGTTTATAACAGATTAGAGGACATGAGAGAGAAAGAAAAAAAAAAGAAAAATATATATAGCAGCTATAATGGGCTCAAGAATTGTTCTACATTTACATGTAGAATACGTTTAGAAAATTGCTTATTATTGGTGTTAAGTTACATTCTAAAAAATTTACTGCTTTTTATAAAATTATGAACTTGGTAAAAAAAAAAAAAGACATATTTTCTGAGAAAGATGGACAATCACAACCATGTAGTACAATATTAATATCTTTAGTATGTCATATTCATGTACCTAAACAGAGAGATTCTCAAAGGATTATAATATGGACAATGAAAGACAAACTGAAATGAATCCTCATAGGAATAATCACATCTTAAACATTTAGGTGATTCAAACTAATTTTTGATTGTACAAATTAGCATTAAGATTGCTAGAAAAATTTCTTAGTTGACAATGGAGTATATTCAAATTCCTTTGTCCATGGTTGTATTATTCGTTCGGTCTTCGTTGTATAAACAACTTTAGATAAGTTGTCTCTCTTTCTGTATATCCTGTTTGAAATACAAGTATCAAAGACATTTCATGAATTGACAGGATGCATATTTTTATCACAATCTCGAGTATTTAAGTATGTATCATGTTTCCACATACGAGTAAATAAGAGAAGCTTCAATTAAAAATCATTCATTTTTTTTTCGGATTGCCTTTTGAATAATTAATTATCATACCTTGTTAACTATTCCACTCAAGTCTTATCAGCAAAATCAGTAGATCATTCGATCGAATACTTAACTCAGCAACCTCTAACTGCAGCCTTATAACAGCCTTATACAGTGAAAAGTATATGTTTTGGTTTTATTATTAAAACTTAATCGTATAGGTCTGCCTTCCATTCTGCTGATCTTTGGTGAAATTCAATTATTTGTGGATGTAGAAATAAATATATTCTGCACGTCAAATGGTAAATATATTTTGTACTTTGCTTATAGTTTATTCACCAATCAAGGGCCCTCAGGGGGCATATACATTAAAAAAAAAATAAATCATGATTTTATGTTTGACAATCTGCAACCACACTTACGTCAATTTCCTGGTTAGCACAACTATACACCATGTGCATAGAATTCGCTTCCTGTCCATTTGGGAGTCATTTTATAAAACCATAACATACATGCGTGGATCCAAAATTTTATTTTTATTTCCGGAGAGGGGGTGTTACGAAGCTTATTTTCTGTAGTTTTACTATGTAAATTTAAGAAATTAAAATTTTCCTCTAGATCCGTGCATAACATGATGCACTGCACTTAAGACTTTAAATCTACTCAATGATGGAAAATGAACACGCGTCAATTCGAAAGGTTCGAATACTGTGTTTGGACATAGTCCCTAAATTGTAAAGTGTAGATTGGTAGCGCTATTCGTTTGATCTGTTAAATTCTTGTACTGCTTAACGATTTTAAGTCTTAACTAGCTAACATGTCACAGGTGTCGGGACCGGGGTGGGGGGGGGGGGTGCTTAGCGGATTCCACGGATCAGGATTTTGAGGATTGGCGAAAAAAGTTTGTTTGTTTGTTTGGTTTTTTTCGGATAAGTCTGTCCCCCTCAACCCCTACCAGATCTTATTCCGTGGGGGAAAGGGGGTTAGTACTTTAAACTTCGTTATAAACTGTCCCCTCCCCCCGATGCTACGTGCCTGTGACAGAATACCCTGATAGATGACGTCACTAAACGATGGAGGCGTACTTCTAGCAAACTATCATGGCGATTTTTCTCTTTCCGGAGTGCCGTAAATGTGTAATTGCTCTGTTCAATAATTAGTTACATTAATTTTAATTTTATTTTCAAATGGAATTGAGTTGGTAGTAATTTAATTTAGTTAGTTGCAATGAGTTTGAAAGAAATCAATATTCACACTCTACTGTAAAACCAATTTGTACATGCACAACCATTTTTTATCCTTTCATATGATATATATTGTTGAGTATTTTTGAAATTCCTGTCTTCGTCAGTATGAATATACATACATAATAACAATAGTTTTAAAATTTTCAAGAAGAGTAATGGATGTATGTTATAATTAATGTAATATATATGTATAACGGATAACATTAGAAAAAAATCATGATATATCATATAACTAATATAGTTTATTGCATTTTTTGATGTTAAAGTTATAAATTTGAATTAGTATTTTTAAGCAAGACTATCCTTATACTTTAACAAGTTCCTTTCATTAAACTATCAGCACTGCAATTGAAAGCTGCATTCCTTTCGAAGGAGACCAAAGCAACTACATCTATAGGTCGCAGTTGGTGCTAGCGCGACATAATACCAGGTAACTTAAGCTTGTGCTGATCGCCTAATAACCTTCACCGTTACATATTGATATGTGCAGAATCTCGACGGGACGTGTAACAGCAAGCAATCTTTTTTGGTAATAAGAAAAAAAATGAAAGCATTCAACACTTAAATGTAATACATATACATGTATAATATTTCGAAATAATGAACAATATGTCGTTTGTAAGCAAGATTTTATTGTCCAACCTTTTTTTTTTTAAATTTATTTTTTTGTACAAGGTGACAATATATTCAACACTTAACAGGAAAATCTATTCAGGTAACATACAAAAATATATATATGATTTTTAATCATGAACAAATCAACTGAAGATTAATACATAGGATGCATACATTATGAAACTGTTTTGTTGTGCGATATTTTATATAATATTGAAACCACAACGAATGATCATGGCCAGCGACTATTGAACATCATATATAAATACATCATGATCAAGGCTTTTGTTCTATTTTTTTAATTCCGCACTTCTCATGAATAAAACATAAAATTCCCTAACAAGTGCATCCACCTCACGTGGCAACTGCGCATTAATACATCTTGAATATTGCGTCAACAACAACGCTTTATCCAGTACACACATCAGTTCAAGTAATAATGTATCAAAGGATAAGTTTGTGATCTCAAGAGGAAAGTGCTAATTTCCATTTGTTTCATTTTTCGCCAAGTGCAATACAAGCTGTCTGACTTTCTTTTTGTTTCAAACATAATTTGATGTGCCAAAAAGTCGGGGATTTTGAGGTGAGATGTTGAGCGCCAACTCTAAATAATTTTGTTATATTTTTTAATTTTATATTTACATTAATACAGAGAGAGAGAGAGAGAGAGAGAGAGAGAGAGAGAGAGAGAGAGAGAGAGCATGCGTTAATAAAATTAAATGGGCTCTAACAATCTTTTTATGGTGTGAGCATCATAAAAACCCAGTTATAAAAATAACAAACAATGAGATTTGTTGTTCTTAATCCTTTAAGAACGTGATCATGAATCAAACTATATGCATGATAAATGTTATTTCGATCGCAAAAAATATATTAATTATTTCCCTTTACTGACCATGACCTCAAAGACATGGTTTTTCGAGACAAAACAGCAAAAATTGGTGAGACACGTACAAAAAAAAATGTAAGAAAATTATTGACTTTTCTTTCATTTCCAACAAACTTTGCAAAAGATTACATAAAAATGATTGTGTTTTATAAAAAAAAAAATATTCTGACACCCTGATATAAGAAAAAGTTGATCCTTACCAAAAGGGTAGGTGAAAATTGCCATTTCTCACTGAAATGTCATGTGATCAATTTCACATGCTGTGTTGCCTGCCAAAATCAGGCGCGAGTGTCGTCAGAAATTTAACAACTTACATTTGAAAAGCGTATAAAAGGTACTCGGAACATTATCAAATCACGAACAAAATGTCACTTCGTACGAATAACATCTCTTATTTTGGCATGTATGGAAAATTCTTGTCTGCAACAGGCGTATGATATTTGCATCCTACTGAGCAACATACGGTGTCACGGCACAGCAATTGACGCCGGCGACACTTGGTCGCACTCTTGACGCGATCGAAGTGAATGCCACTGCGCAACCGCAGAACGCTGAGAAGCTAACATCCGGTTCCAGTGCGTATACTCGTGGGGACCCGATCCATATTTTCCTAACACGACACGACCGACAAAATCGTCTTTACTTTTGGAGTTGTAATCCCAGACCGTTACTACGATGCTGGTGTTTTCTAATTGTTGTGGAGTAATGTTGAAGTTGATGGACTCATTAAACACTGGATCGATAGTGTTTTTCTTCCCGGAAGTTTTCTTAGTTTTAATTGGTTTCTCGAAATGCACCATCGTTATTTTCACAAATGGATCTATATATGGAATACAGAAAAAAAAACATAAAATGCTGATGTATTTATAACTGATATGTTCATAATAAAATATCAACTTATGACTTTGTTTTTACATTGACAAGCCAATAGATTAAATCATTTTATTTTTAATAGCATGAACTTATAGCAGAAAAAAGATGGCATGCATCTATTCCCTCTATAATCTTTTGATTAAGCTGAGATTCCTTCCATAATCTATTGATTCAGCTGAGACACATCAAACAAGCAATTACTATACGGTTTTTTATTTTGGTCAAATTTGCTTTTGTCAATTATGCGAGATAGTTGAAGCTAGTATCTTCATATAAATGGAATCAAGAAAACGACATGAAATCAGAACCTCTATGCTGATGTATTTATAACTGATATGTCATAATTGCATTATCAATTATGCCTTTGGTTTTTACATTAAATATTCAATAGATTAAATCATTTTATGTTTAATAGCATGAACTTATGGCAGGAAAAGATGGCAAGCATCTATTCCTTCTATAATCTTTTGATTAAGCTGAGATTCTTTCTATAATCTATTGATTTAGCTGAGACACATCATACAAGCAATAACTATACTGTTTTATATTTGGGTCAAATTCTGGTTTAGTCAATTATGCGAGATAGTTGAAGCTAGTACATAATATCGGTTAAGAAGGAGATAATAAACGAGAATGGATTTGTCTGAAATTGGCCTAACCGATTGGATAAAAGGACTCACCAGAGCCACCAATCATATCCGTCTGTAGAAGTTGTTTTGCCTTGATGACGTCAATGTTTAACCTCCCGGCTGTTGGCAGATAGTTCAACGACAGCAGAATTTCCCCCAGATCGTGCCTCTCCTGCCAAAGAAGATAAACTTAGTACAATTATGTCCTCTCGTGTAGCCAATTTATGTTCATGATGTATAATGTACTCTTAATTTCCACTAGTTTCTGGGGGGGGGGGGGGGTAATTTTTCGGTAAATTTGTGTTCTAGATGGTTTGTCTGTGTTCAGATAGTTATTAATGTTCTTTACATTATCACTGAACTTTTTTTCAACACATGGAAGACAGACTTTGTACATGTAAATAATCTTGTTGACATGATCGTTGAAACTAAGAGTAATTTATTCAAATGGAAAATACTAAATAAGGATTTTTCTCTAATTGATTTGTATTTGTCTAAATATGGTAAAATCATTATCAAGGATGACTCCACAAATACAAATTCTGTAAGTATGATGTATGACGCAACAGAATGATTGTTCTCGTAAGTTGCAACAAGTTTTATTGTAATGATTATATATTTAAAGAAAATATTTGACTGTGAGTTGTTTTTAAAATAACAAACATAAATCAAATTCAATTGGACTAATTTGTAAGAAAATAAAACAAACAAAAAAACCCCCATCAAATCCATCTTAAAAATTCTATTAAAGAATTTTCTTGCAATGATCTATTACTCGAATTTAAATAATGTGCTTTATTTCTATACAGCGCTCTTCTTTACGGGGAGGTTAAAACAGTGTAAAAATTTGCCACGACCATCCAGTTCCTTATATCAAAAAATGAATGAAGGAATGCTACCTTTGTGCTAGGACTGAGTGGTTTCCACATGTGGACGCCCTTCAGAAGCTGTAGGTTTGTTAAAGGTAAATAGACTTGTCCTATGATACAATGGCGGGAATATTTGTCGAAATCTTTCACCAGGATTTCTAGTGTCCTCATCTGCACTTCACTGTAGGGAATTTCAAACATAAAATATTCATTCCAGGTCGGTTCCTGCGTTTTGCGTTGGACTGACGTCTGTTGCGAGTTCTTTTGGTCCGGAAGAAGACAAACTTTACAGTATGGGTTCGAATGAGCCATATCCTGTTTGTTCTCGTCCAGAGAAAAAGGTCTGGGCAAGTCTTTGGCTTCAATGATTTTAACCATCAAAACTTTGGTAGATACTTCGTAGTTCAAACCGATATGAATCTGACCGAGTTGATATTTGGCTAATTTCTCTTCGTCAGTCAGACAAGGTTCTGTTTTCTCCTCTTCGTACAAATCTGGCTGAAAATTTTCTACACTGATTTCCGTTTCACTCGGAAGGCGTCGGCGGTGTTGCTTGGGCTGCACGCTCTCTCGGTTTGCAGCCCAGAACTCTATGGGTTTCATATCAATTACGGGCGTCGTCGTCCCTCGGCGGTATTCCCCACTCAGCTGCGAAGCCGACGACACCGAGTCAGTGCGTGACGAGGCGTTGTCCGATTCCATTCGTTCTCGGAAGCTTCGCGTGCTTTCGGCAGCAGAACTGGTTGAATCTAGTCTTGCAGACGATTCCCTGAAGGAATGCTGAATGTCCGACTTTGTTAACTTTTTCTCACTTCCGAAGCAGCAGTCACAACATTTGTTGTCACAACAGAAAATTTCATACAGTTTTTTCACACATCTGCGGGACTATAAAAAAAAAAAGAAATGTTAAACAAAGATGTTTCTTTGATGAATTTACCTTAACTAACTTAGTAACCAGTATTTGAACTTTTCAAATATTCTTTTAACAAATACAAAAATGGTTTAAATTTATCCTTGAATAATTGATATATGACTCTACAGTAATATGATATGAAGTTCTCTTCATTTGTTTATTATCGTGATATACATTACCAGGAGCATTTTAACAAATGAGATTAAAGTGACAAAATAATCGATACATGTCAAGGATTTAGCCCAAGTCTACAAACTGTTTTTGTCATAATGATTTTCAAAATTTGCACACATTGCAAAATGTCTTTGCAAAACAATTTACTCGCCAAAAGTGAATTTAACGCATTTGAAGCGTTGACAAACTTATGCATGTAAATTACTAACACGACTTAAAATTTCCCTAGTTGGTTAAATACAAAATATTTATACAATGACTTAAAATTTCACCAATAAGTGACTTGATTAATACTTTTAAAGAAAATAGTATTTTATGTGCATGTACATATGAAAAAATCAGAAAACCTCATTTAAAAGAAAGTCTTCAGAAAAACATTTACACAGATGAAGTTAGTAACAATGAAAATAAAAAACGTACTGTGTTGAGTATGGACGCCATCCTGATGTTGATGAGGATGTCAAGTCTGGTACAATCAATAGACGGCTTGTAGCTTTTGTCAATTTCACCCACCAATCGATAGCAAAGCCATCTGAAACCAACAAAGTCCAAGTTTTATATTCATCAAATGGACTCTTTCGTCGGCCTCCCTATCTAGTCATTACATTATTCTCAATCAGTGGTTTATTTTTATGCCTGTGAATGTACAATGACACATTTTTGTATGTCTGTACACACGTTTGCTGTCACAGCTGTTGTCTGAACTCTATTTAATCTGTTAAACACGGGGATGTGTCTATAACAATCATATTTTATAAAAAGAACAGAGAGATGTTTCCGAATATCTTTAGAAGTAATGCAAAAGAGAGAAGCGACATCTGTTCTCTTAATTTCTTTACAGCAAAACCATCATGTGGCCAATAAGCGGTATTCTTGGTTTTACTAGCACTTGCAATGCAGATTTGAGAAGGATTTTAACTGTTTACTCTCTTGTCGGATCAAAATGGATTTTTCAAGGACCCTCCAGCTTCTGGTATTGATTTACAGAGAAATCCCAAATGCCTGACATTAATTTGACGTTTCTGTTATGTGAAATAGTCATATTAAAGAACCGGTACAAGGCTTTATCATTTTATGGCGTTTTTTGTCCTTTGCATGTCTTGTTTTAAAATCGAGTAATTAGTGCACATCGAGTTCAGTGCAAATGTTTACGTGTCTTGAAAATTACGTCGACCTCATAAATTTAAAGTGTTTTTTTTTTAAAAAGAGTGTTCGTTAGATTATCTTGTTCAAAGATAATCTTGTCTTTTATGACTGGAATACAATACTTCCTTTGAGTTTGGCGGATCTATTCTGGTATATCTCAAAGTTATGATGTGAAAAAATGCTCCAAATTAATCATGTTCGGATTTCTCTAAGCAACAATGATATTTTTTTTTTCTTCTACTCTATTTCTATCTCCACATCAAACCTTGGTACACCGCAATGATCCAATATCCTGGATGCACAGCTGGTGGAGAATATTAAACCAGTATTCCTTTTATGAAATTGTCCCAGATACAAAAAAACACAATTACCGTATCAGAAAGTGCAATAATGTCGCTGTTTACGCATATATATATATTAATTAATTTTTAGACCCATTTTTTTTTATTAGGTCATGACCATGAGAATGTCAAGATCGATTCCTAATATGGTTATGGTTATGTTATATAATAAACCGGATTGAATCCAATGTGTTTCTGTAATATAATACCGGAATAATTTTTTTTAGATGAACATGTTCAAATCAATCAATTTAATGTTTTTACCATGTAGCTAAAGTTCTCGAAAAGGCAAACACAAATCAGAGAGATATACTGAAAAAAATGAATTTAACTTAATTTAATTTTATTTAATCATATCTAATTTGAACATCGTTACCTTATCAAATACTCTAGTACGTGAAAATTGTTCGATAAATGACCAAACATGTATAAAACTGCAGTTGTACGTATATATATTCACTTGAACTGTGGTATCTCGGACATCGAAATTTCGAATCCATGACCTAATATCGAATCATTTGATATATCAAAGGATTTATAGCCCTATTAATTAAGTTCGAGATATAGCACGTAGACATGTCTGGTTCGTGATTGGAAAAATACTAGCAGTCAATTTGGACATAAAAGACTGTCAGTAACTAACTGTACTTTTGAACTATTGCACGTGACTGCACGTGATTATCTCATAACTGTGTCAGTGTAACGCAAATATAATAGTTCACTCGGATCAAGGAGAGAGTGTACAGTAAAGATTTGAAAGCTTAGATAATAAAATAATATTTTAATCTTTCGCCAATCCGCTCCCGGCAATGCTATAATGTCAGTTCCATCTGTGTAGTGGCGGAGGTTTGCACTACAGTCCCGGTGAGAATCAGACCGACAACATTTATAATTATTCTTTAATGTATCAAGCATACTCGTTTGTCTCCAGATAGCTTTGATGATCTAACGGTGCTCCAAGCAATTTTGTCCCATTTCTCTTTATCGTAAATGTACCAGACCATCAAATGGAGGTGTTATGTAAGATCGATGTATGTTCTATAGTCGTGCGAAGAGATCATTGACATGCTGAAGAGAAAATTCTGCTCCTCTAGATTATCAATATATGTATTAATATTACGTTTTATATATAGAACCATTTTAACAAGATCTTGGACTTTCGGTAGGACGTAACTATCTTTTTCTTGCATCAAAACAAGTTAAAAATGACGCTGGTTTAAAGTGAAATATACACAGATTACGTAGCCAGTCTTGTTGATTTCAAAGAGCCATGACTGAGTAGCCAGCAATGAAATAGACAGGCCTCCGTCACATTACTGATTGACACAGCTATAAAAAAAAATTACCCTAGGTTCAAACTCAAAATTGTTAAAATGGTTCTATACTTTTTTTTCTTTTCGGTGCCCTTTTCCAGTGTATATATCTTCTCTTACATCATACCTCAGGCTGCGAGTTGGAAAAGAACTATTATATTTGTACTGATATTTATATTGGCAAATTTTCGAAACATGAAACAAACCAATACCATATATAACTATATATACACACGAAAGAAGTTTTATTGCAAAAGACCTGCGAACATTAAAAGAAGCAACACACATAAAACTCTAATAAGAGGTTTCCACTACTTTTCTTTGACTTTGTTAATCAAATGGTCATAAAACACATTATTTTTGTGTCTTAAAATTGCGTCTTGTCGTGACGATATTGCGATGCTAAAGATCAACGACTTTGCTGCGCAAGAAGCTTGAAAGGAGGAAGTATATTAAAGTTGAAGTGAAAGTGTGTAACGGGTACCACGTGCTACAATCCAACACGTGATGTCGCTGGGTGGAGAAAATAATTAGAAACAATAAAAATACATACTCTCATTTACAAAACCTATCAATTTGAGAGGTAGCAATGTTATTCTCAGCAAGCATTCGCCATTATTGCTTCCTCAATTCTCATAGGAAATGAAGAAGAAAACAAGTTGATATTTCTTGTCTTAATTAAAAGGAAAACAAGAACGGAATGCGGTCGAAATAAAAACTAACAAAATAAAACACACTTTACCAAATAAATGTAATAAAACAAAAAAAAAACCGAAACAAATGAAAATTTAAGATTCGTTTAGGCAAGGCACTGACTGCTTAAAGAGTTATCAAAGCATTTTTGCCTTTTTAATCACAAAGAGACTTGTGTCGTCTCTGAAAGTGTTGGATACAACTAAACTGGAATTCTTTCAAGTGCCGTCGTGTTTCCCCCTCAATATCTTCTGGCGAGGCTCGGTTGGCCCCCTCCACTTTTTGTACTTATTTCTTATATAACCATAAAAAGATCAACTTAAAAGGCAATTGGCCCCTCCACTTTTTGAATGGCCCCCTCATTTTTGGATTAATGGGCCCTCATTTTTGAATGGCCCCTCATTTTTTAAATGACACCCCTCCACTTTGAAAAATGATGCTTCTTGCTTGATACATGTACAAATACAATACATTGACCAAATGGTTTCTATTGTGTGACACAACTAGAACTCCGCAGAAGTAATGATACGCGTGATTTAAGATGATTCTGACCCCAATGATCGACAACAAAGCATTATCTATTAAAACATTTGTTTGACCTTTTGGTCTAGGTCTGTTTACTTGTTATCATTCCCGAAGAAAAACAAGCAAAGTTCGTTGACCCTTTCGATCGACTATTGTTATTTAAATCGTGAATTTTTCAGGCATGATGTTGTGATTTTTGCAAATAAAAGCAAACATCTTCAGAGAAAATAATTGTTCCGTATTTGCATCACAATGTGAAAATGGTTTATCATTTTCCTGAGGTACAGTTTTCCTTTTGGATTTACAGGTAACGTGTGGCTCTTGCAGCTTATTTTGTGGTTTGGTGGATTGCTAAGGCGTTTATATATTGCTTTCTGAACTGAATGGCAATAACCAAAGCTTAGACTTCCTTGTGAGAAAAAAATTGGAAAATGAACGACTCAAATATAAATCTTTATAACCACAATTGTTAAAGCCCCCGCTTCTACGGGATTAGTTACGATTTCTCGGAGAAAAACACGACTAATGGTATCTGAATTTACATCTACTTATAGGAGGCGGAATATAAATGATGTTTCAATATACAGTTTAAAATTTTTCAAATCATTTAACCTTCAGACCATATTTTTAACTCTACGAAATTAAAAAGATATATTTCTACTTTTCAACAAAAGTAAACATGTATTTGAAATATAAATTGCAATTGCTAGGTAGAAAAACTGAAAGCAAAAATTAGATTCTATCAATAAATGAACTTCAATATAACTGAGAAAATTAACTTGTGACAATATTCGTCTATTTTATTTTAGCCACCAAAAGATCTGTAAGGAATGCTTCTTGATCAAAATCAGTTTAGGATTTTATTTTATTTTTCACAAAAAGCACCCCCCTTTCCAAAAAATCGTGCAACATATAATGAAATATATGTGGTTTTGTGGGATAAAAGAAACTGACCATCATAATATAAAACACAATATCTGTTCAAATCTCTTCGTACAAAGAATATGAAACAAAATCACGTGTAATTTAAGACTGTTTGATCAAAAGGCATAATTACTATTACAACCAAACTACATGACATTGTAAAAACGAAAAATAGAATTGCAGAAATATTTTTTCAACAGTTGCATTTAACATTATAGCGCAGGTAAACGTGGACTTTTCATTTAGACATATAGGCTCATACGAGTGATACAAGTGCAACAAAAAATGGAAATGAAATAAAATGGAATTAAACTTACCTAGTTCTTGAGCACGGTATGAGCGATCGCCGGAGCTACTAGCGACTGTCGTTCAGTAATAAGCTCGTCACTTAACATACCTCCGACGACTCGAGACTCCAAGCCAATGCCTGTCTCTGATTGATTTTAACTAGGCGTTGCTAGGCAACCGTGGACGATTTTCTATGAATCTCTTCTCGGTGTATTGAATCTCTATATTTCTCCATAAAATTGTTGGCCATGTCAGATATCGGGAAAACAAATTTCTTCTGATTTTTTTTTTCTACTTCGAGTCCTTGATATTTTTTTGTAAGCCCCCGTGGTAAGACGCAGTATTTTTTTTTTGTTATTGCATTTTTTTAGTTACTCGATACACTCGGTGTTTATGACCTGTTGAGGGTTGACAGAGCGGTAATTAAGAACGATCTAAAGGATGTTCCGAGGATGTTTTGGAATTACTTTGACACTATCAGGGTCATTGATCAAAGACAACAATATTAGCACCAATGAAAATGGATCATTTTATTTGTAGTGGGAATTATTTTGTTCCACATATTGGTCAGCGGTGAGCCGTTTAACTGATACAGCTTACAAATCAATGGTTCATCTACAAGATCGCGTCAATATTTGTAATGCACTGTTCTATCCACTAAATGATGCGTTGCTTGAAAACTACATTGAGCACGGTCTAGTGGTAGGTTTTTGTTTCAATTTGGTGTAGTGTACGTGTAATAATTAGATTTTGGCGTCACGGTGGTTAGATTTTAGTGGATATCGTGTGTACCCGTCAACCTCGAAACAAACATTTCCGAGGAATTGAAAAAAAAAACCAATGTATTTATTTACCATCCTACGAAAAATCTACGAATGATATAAAAGATAAATTCCCTTAGATTCTTTCAAAAATTAAGAATCGATATCAACAAATATTGGCCGCCGCAAATTTAAACTACCATCACAGTATTTTATTTTCCCTAAGTGACTTTGCTATTTACTAAATGTGATTTATAACGAATTTAGACAGAGTAACTATAAACCTCTACATACGTGTAACATATTAGCTTTTCACGGGGTCAAATCTATATATCTATTTATAAGCGTAAATCGTAGCTATAAATACATGCATAATCCGAAACCGCTCTTTTATAGCTATAAAAAAAAGAGTCCACTGTTATAAGACACCCTATTGTCGTCACATTGACCAGAAAGCTCCATGTTTACATAGACATGTATCAGTCTTTAAAGATGAGCATTTCAAACAACAATTTTTGCATGTCGAAATAAAGTGTACTTGCAGACTTAGATTATCATTGAAAACAGAACAGTGTGTTTATTTATTAATAATATTAAACCGATTTTTTTCTGTTTAACATCTGTTAATTTCAGTCAAACTACCATAAATTTTTGCACGGACACAGGGGGAATGCTTCAAAATTTTACGATGCATAATATTTATTTGAGATCAATCTGATGATGTGTCATTATTAATTCACACAATGTATAACCATGTTTATTGTGATTTCAAAACATTAAAGATTGAGAAGCATTGATCATGATTTTTCTAGTTAATTTTTTTTTTGCTGAACTTATTAATAAAACCGAATTTTTTTCTAGGAAATCGGAAGGTTTACAATGTTTGATTTCAGCCAAAGATCACACCGTCATATAACTATTCCGGCTAATCAGATTGTATTTTATCGATAATAAGAAAATTGGGAAGCACTGATACCCCAGATATTTTTTTCTAGACTTAATATTTATGAAAACTAATGCTTTTAAAATGTTTCCCGGTCATAGTCCGCTATATTTCAAAGAGTTGTCATCATTATTGATTAAGATGTTATCTGTTCTTCGTACACTTTTTTAACTGATAAATGAAAAATCAAACGAAATGTCACCATGCTATCCGGGTGTTCCGAAACAGTTATAAGCAAACTGCCCAGCTGTGTTGTAGTGGGGAAAAAAATCAAACATTATTTTGTACAAAGAAAATTTTATCTTAAATGAAGTAATCTGTGCATGATTTTGACGTTTCATAAGAAAAAAGTCAATTTTTCCCTCGTTATTTTTCAGACGGTTCACAAAAAAGTGAATATGACCCCCGTATATTTCACCAAATATAATCTTTCTTTTTTATACACTCTTTTTTGGTTTATGACCTTGGGACTGATTAATTTTTTCAACCCCATCCAAATGAAACAATACAAGTCATTTCTCTGGGAAATATTAAAAAAAAATTGAGAAACTTGGCGCTAGTGCTTTGAACGAACAAAATAGTTTATCCGTTAGTTAGTCTTAAACATATATAGATATTTAATGAAAATAGGATGTTTGTTCAGGCATACCGGTAATATACACAATCTGTTTTGTTGAAGAAAATCTGATTAAAACTATGCAATACAAGTATAACAAGTATATTTATATGACATATTCAGCATAACGAGTTCTTTGTGAAACAAATCTGAATTAAATTCAAATTACATGTAAGATGTTCAATTAGAAATGTGAAAGGGAATGAATTGCAGCATTATCGTTTGATATATAATTATGTATGACATTTAACCTTATGATTCTCTTGTTTCTTGCAACATTGCAAACAAAATCAGAAACTGTACAGAATAAGCCTGTCTACTTTTGCCGAACACAACATAATAATTTTCCTTCTTTGTAAACGTATGCCATGCTGTAAATTACTGTAAACGGACTGTATTTATCGTGTACGATATTTAGCATAAATTGATTTTCCAACATATTAGCGTGATTTGATTTAGCGTCTTTCTGTATGTACCAATTCTATTACATACAGCTGTGTATGCAATTTTGTTGATTTCGTGGTGGGGGGAGCCAACGTAGCGCCAAAAACGCTAAGTAGAACACACTTATGCGTTCACAGTTACCGGTATTCACAAATAATGGCTATCTACTTGTACATTAATGACCTCGTTTTCAGTAAGTGTGAATGATCCCAACACCCGCTTTGAATCCAACGTGACATGCATGCGATGCTTCGGCTTCCAACTGTAACTACTGTCTCTAATTGAACTTTTCGAACATAATTTTCCTCATGCAAATGTGACAAGCGCATGGTGTGGCTTTGGTGTGAATGCTTTCCAGAGTTGTGTGCAACACCACTTGGCGATGGAATAAAAGGGGAAAATTCAATCAATATGTCACTTGATCTGATGTTTGGACCAAAGTGTCTTTGAGTGAAAAAATCAATGCTTTATGTTGAAAGGTATACCATATTTATAATTTATTTACATGACATTTGAACAAACCACATTTTATTTCTTTTGATGTAACCACAAGGAACAAGTTTTTCTACTAACATTGCGGTTTGAAATCAACAAATGATGTCAGCAGTTAATTTTACGCCGTGGTTGATCAATACGTTGTACGCGGTCTTGCCGCAAATCCCTCTCTCGGGACTTCGCTGACACCTCGTCGCGCAACATCAAGAATTTCTCGTAAAATTAGTTTCAAAAGCACAGGCAGAAGGCTGGACCACATTCTTGAAAACCCGGAGATATTACCGGAGAATTGTAGAACGAATTTTAAAACGTGATTCCCCGGGGGGTCATTAGATTGTTCATAATTTCAATTTTTCACCATTGTTAATGCGTATTAAGGTAATAATACAAGGAGAAAGATAAAAAAGAACAATTTGTGAAATGTGTTTTAAGACACAAGCTTACTGAGTATAGTGTCCAAAATCTGTCATACCGATGGATGGAGCATTGAAGAACTAAAACAACACTTGATTCCTCGGGGGGTCATTTGACTGTTCGTACTTTCATTTTTTTTTCACTGTCGTAAACAATAAAAGAAAGAACAATTTTATAAATTGCGTTTCAAACAAAGTCACATTCACTAGATAACGTGTTCAAAATCTGTCATAGCATTAGATGAACAACAAGTGCGGTACAAATGAATGTGGTTTTTTTTTTCAATAAGTGATGCTGTTCAAACTTGAATCGTAGTAAAAAAAACCAAGAAGTAAGTGCTAATTGTTCAATTTCTAAGAATTATTCTGAGCGAATATAATTGGAATCGTTATACAAGAATATTTTAATCTACAGACATATAGAGGGTAACGGAAGTGCATGTATATGCACAAGGACCCCCACACATTGCTGGGTCACCCCTCTTTCAACAAAACGAATTTATCCTACATATGATTTGCATCGAAGTCTTGAAACAATTGTATGATTTTTTGTACGACTTTTATTTGCAAGTCAGTCACACAGGAAAATGTTACATGTCGGTAAACGTAACAAATAGTAGCCTCTTTAACTTGTGTGGTCTTCTGAAAACGAAAATAGAATAAATGGCTGGCAAGATAGTTACGTGAAGTAAGAAATAAATTGATGTCTGGTCAGTTAGGTGCTTCCAGAGCGAAATGTCATTGTGGCAGGGAATTACTGTCTGGAACGATAGTTACGTGGAGAGGGAAATGGGAATGGCCCCTGGTCAGTTACATGTAATCTATGTCAAGCAAGTTGGTTATTCAATCCTCAATCGCAACTTCTCGGGCCTTTCCGGCAAGCTCGGAAAAACACCTCGAATGTCATGACAATCCCCCTTTTTATAAAACTTGATAAAAATACAATACATTTTACAATCTGTTTAGATGTAAGTTAAATTTCATTAAAGTCAATGATATACCCTAAAATATACCACAGAACCGACATACAAGGCTGTCTAGCCGATACTTATTTTAATGGGAAGCGACTCCATTTTGTATAAGATTCTAACATCCGGTAATGTTAATACATTCGAGGTGTTTTTCCGAGCCTGCCGGAAAGGCCCGAGAAGTTGCGATTGGTTGGTTATTATAAATGGACGAGAAAATGAATTTAATGTCTTATCAGCTGGTGACGTGAAGAGGGAAAACGTCTATATGTCGGTCAAGTTGACAGGGAAGTGAATTATGCCTGGTCTGTTGGTTATGTTGAGATGGTGATGAGACTGATGCATGTTTGTTGGTTAGATGTGTTGAGAGATGGAGGTAATATAAAATTGTCAGTTGGGTTGGATATTGGAGCGATTGAATCGATATTTGGCTAATAGGTTTCATGGAAGGGAAGTTTAAACTAATATCTAGTCAGTAGGTTTCATGAAGGGGGATGTGAGTTGATATCTGGCTGGTAGGTTTCGTGGAGGAGAAGATGGAATTGAATATTTAATAGGACTAATAGATTTCGTGGAGGGGGAGAAGGAGTTGATATCTGGTCAGTAGGTTTCGTGGAGGGATACATGAAATTGATATCTGGCTAATAGTTTTCGTGAAGGGGGATATAAAATTGATATCTGACTAATAGGTTTCTAGAGAAGGGAAATGAAATTGATATGTGACTAGTAAGTTTCGTGGAGGGTGAGAAGGAGTTCGATATCTGGTCTACAGGTTTTGTGGAGGGGGGAATGAAGTTGATATCTCTCTGGTCAGTAGGTTTCGTGGAGGGGAATATGGAATTGATATGTGGTATTAAGGTTTCAAAGAGTAAGACTGCTTTGATGTCTAGTCAATGGGTCATAAGGATTTGGAATATCTAATGAAATATCTAATCTTAGGAAGAATTTTATTTGCTTTTATACTCCATTGGTTTTTTAACCAATGAATAAATTTTTATCAGAGACGGAATTTACAGGTATAAGTAGTGTAGCATGATGACATTTCATAGATGTAGTAAACAATATTAATTATGAAAATCATTGATATGACGTACATCAATAATTTACTCTGAATCCCCAGCAGAGACTGATTAGTGATTAATTAACCTCATAGATGGTATCAATGAGTTTTTTTTTCTAAAATAAGAGCAGTGATAATTGTATTTTTAGCAATACATATCACGGAGTGTGAAATGTAACGAATTAGTTTCCTTGTTTGTTGTCTCTTTTAAATTTAAAAAGGCTGATTAATTAACACTTTAGGTTTTGCTTTCGCGGATCTAGAAGGGGGTCGCGGTGGGGGGTCTGGACCCCTCCTGGAAAAATTCAAATTTATTAAATACACATAGTAAAATTCCCGAAAATAGGCATCGTAAACACCCCCTCCCCCCTTGGAAAATTTTTCAAAAAATTCTGGATCCGTGCTTGTTTTGGATACATAAGAGCAATATAATGAAAGTTGATTTACTGGGGGTGAAACAAAGGGGTTTATATGTTCATACAAGAAGCTCAAAGTTACCTTGAAAATTCTCTCAAATATATTATCATTTAAATGATAATTTTAAAATCGATTGTAAATGACTGAACCAATACCAACATTAGATCCGACACTTTAAAGATGTCTATATATATATATATATATATATATATATATATATATATATATATATATATATATATATATATATATATGCCAAAATTTTATATCAGCAATTCAAGTGTATTTTCAATAAGATTATACGAATAGGAAATTGCATATTCTAGTATCTTGCACAAATGCCTGGTAAGGTACCCTAATTTTTTGCAAGAAAGCTTGTCAAAGTAGAAGTAAATCAATAACAAATCAATAACAAATTCCTGGAAAAAGTTATAAAAAATTGAGGAACGTGTCGTCTGACCTTAATTGTCACATTCTAATAAACGTGAAAACATAAAATCTGAAAGCTTTCTTGAATTCAATTACTTTGCACGCATATATTGAATTTTCTTCGAGTTTTACACCGGTGTCATCTCGGGGCAAAAATCAGTCAAATTTTTTGTTTAATACTCCGTCCTTGTTACGAACATTATTTCTAATAATCACGATGCGCCATTTTTATGTACATGTATAATTTATAGATGTATAAATAACGAAAGTCACTTCAATGTGCAATTGCCGTCATTGGTGTTAAATTATACATATGTATCTATGGTATCATAGATCTTTGTGGCAGTTACAACTCAAACATGGAGCCTCAATTTCAAAATCAAAATTTTCTTCTCATTAATCATTTTGGATATAAATAATTTATAATTTTTGATATAAAGAATGTGGGGGGGGGGATGTTGCTAACAATACTGCAATAAAATGACAGTAAAAAAATTGTCGCAACCGGGATTCGAACAACGACGTACTACACACGACAGAACATTAACCATAACAGTAGTTGCTGTGTTCATAAGGTGAATACAATTTTGTTTTTTCTGTCTATCAAGATTGGTTTAATGCAAAGAATATTTGCTAGCTCATTATGTAATGCATGTGATATTTTATAACAATATTAATACTATGGTATAGGCCATATATGAAACTAACTCAACAGAAATGTAGCATATTTAATGTACATTTGCATTTTGCATCGGAATTTAGGAAACAAACCCAAAGCAGCAGAGGATTCCGGCCAGTATCCTTTTTTTTTTTTAAATTGAACTGTTTCTGTAATTGTCAGATACATGTATGAAAACAATTTTTAAGGAAATTTTTCCTTTCATTTTTCTGTAACACTATGTGTTTAGCTTGTTAAATTATATCCTGGGAAAGTCTGCCCCACCCACCCCCACTTTCTTTGGAAAACTATGCAACATGCCTGAGAATTTGAGACCTCTTGCTTGCTTGATATCAATAACCTACATGTTTATGGTTTGATTAGCGTGACAAACATATAATGTTATAAAACAATATAAATATCATATACGTGTATAAGGTTCTATATTCTTCTTTATTTTATCGATTTATTATTCAATTATTTCTATCCCAACACATGCAACACATGTACACAAAATAATACCACGTGTCTTCAACGTGAGCGATTCCACCTCCAATAAACTATAATACTTTTATAGGTCCTTTAGAGTTCTGCAGAAGCATGTGTGCATTAAGTAATGCAAGATTTTTTCCGCTTTCAATATTCTTCGAGTCTTTAAGACAATCTCTAAGAAACATGCTCATGTACTATGTCAAAATATAAGTATGAGATTCAGAGCACATGTTATTTTGTTCATCAGTATATTTGAATTTCAATTGTTATGAATTGGTTTTTTTTTCAAAATTTAGACATGGACATATTTTCTAGATCGACAATTTTTTTGTGAATATCTAGTAAAAAGCATCAATCACATTCCTACGATATTGAAGGAGATAAGAGCTTGTCCTGTAAGAGATATCTATGTATATAAGGGGGTGTCTTAGTACTTGCTGTATCATCGTGTCTACTGGCTATAGTACAACGAACTCTATTATTTCTGATAAAATCGGCAGGCCATTATCACAATTTAATATAAGGTTGATGAACCCTTGTTACGGAAAAAAGCGCAACGTGCAGTTAACGGGTACTCTAGAAAGTACAAGATTCAATGCTGAAATTCTTACAATAAATACTTATTCCTGTAGGTAGCAGGGACCGAATGTATTACAAATATATCCTTTGAAAAAAAAATATATAAAGCTATCGCATTTCGATACATTACACAACGGAATATCAGGTTACGTATTTTTTCTTTGGAAATTTCCTGGTTTATTTTATTTGTTGCTTATATTGCTATCTATATTATATTACATCACTACATAACATCGCAAAAGGTTTATTGCTAAGGCAATATAACATACTGGCATTGTTCCGGGTATCGAATGAACATAACATTTATTGTACAGTGTAAACGTTTCACGAATTGGCCAAAGCCCGGGTACACTTTTCACATACATCAATATAAAAGTACTTACATGTATATGCAAATAATTGAGTTAAAGTTTTAAAATCTTTATAAATAATTATTTATTTTTAGCAAAACTGTCCGAAATTTTCAAGTTTATATTATTTACACCAAACATAAAAAATATATGATTTTATTTCAAGTTATTTCGAAAGTTTAAAAAAATCTTAATATTCGACTTATACCTGTTTCTCATTCAGCTAGTTGGTTTCGGGGCTAGCATTCCTTCTCATGACTCTAAGCATGCGTACTTCCAGCAAAAAAAAAAATAACGTACATGTTAGAGCATTATCAGGACACCTGCAATTATTAAGGTGGTTTAGATGTACGTTGGTACATGTAGTTAGTGCCATAACACCGTGAAATATAATGCTGTGCAATGAATAGCAGATATGTGACTCTGCTAATCCTCACGACTCATCATATACTAAATGTACGCGTTTAAAAATTATCTACAAAGTTCAGTCATATCAAAGTGAAAAATTTATTCGATATTTGAAATCCGTTTTCGATTTTACACTCATTTCCCTTTGAACAAAAATCAATTTTTGATTCTCCTGGGTTTGATAGAAATGATAGTATTTTAAATTCTGGTTTATGACAGTTTGTAAATTGAATAATGTTTTCCCATGCCTCAATTAACACTTATTTTTGGGTGTTTTTCTTTTTTGTCTTTTTTTTTGTGTCAATATTTTCTTAGATTTTGTTTCTAATGAGACATTATGTATCAAACGAGTGAAATATTCTCGAGCGGACGCCAATCAACTTAAAATCAAATATTTATTTGAAGACGTCACGTACGAGATGAACAACATAAAACCATTTCAAATATATATATACATACAGTGTAAACATGCTGCTAGACAATTTGGGAAGTGATATGAATAGAACCATTTTAACAAGACAAAACAAGTTAAAAACGACGCTGGTTTTAAGCGAAATATAGACCAATTGCGTAGTCTTAGCTAAAAAGCCAGACAAATCTTGTTAATTTCAAAAAGCCATGACTGAGTGGTCAGCAATGAAATAGACAGACCTACGTCACATTGCCGTTTGACACAACTACCCAAAGTCCAAGCTCTTGTTAAAATGGTTCTAATTCGGGGAAAGATAAGAGATATTAACAGTTTGAACTTTATTAGGATTTTCTTGATTACATCATAGTTTTTTTTCCGCTCCATAGCAACAACACATACACTATATACTTATAAATCTATTTTTCAAAGTATAATTCCACACGCCCTCACTTCACTTTCTTCATTAGTGACGTCAGTTTCAGTGCACGTATATCTTTAATAATTAAGGAATGAATTCAATATTTATTAATTTTATACGATATGAAATGGTTTGGGGCAGTTTACGCTTTATAATTCGCGAAGCGGTTTATAAAAAAGCGTAAGCTGTTCCTATCAGCCTTATCCTATTCGATACCCTATTTAGCCAATCAGAAAGCGCGTTACAACCAGAATTAAATTATATATCCATAAAAAAAGACTTCTTCGTCAGAGTAGACGACCTATCGTCAAACTAAGACATTAAATGTGTTATGTATGGTTCAAGAAGAAAATTGATACATTTTCAAACACAACAAAATTCAAGTCTGATACTTCCCAAAAGGCCAAGCCAAAGACAATCATTGCTATAGTACTGCTTTCTTCCTCAATGAATATCCTTAGATACATTTAATGGTAGAATCATCAAACATGAATCGCAGAACTTGTGTTTTGACATTTCCCAGCAAAGAAGAAGTAATGCTTTGGAAAGATATTTAAGATGAAGAAAAATGAAGGAGACGGGTGGATATGGCGTGTAAAATACTTTAAAATTAAACTATCAACAAATCTGATATCTTTTTTAATAAATCAATCAAAACAATGTATATTTAACATTACATCGATTTGTAACACTTAAATATGTTCAATATTTGGAATATGATTATTTAAACTAGCGTATGCGTGTCAAAACCTCAAAATAGTGTAATTTTTTAGAACTTCAATGTCTTTTCTTTTACTGAGTGGGTCTGTGCTCCACTATATATTAAAAATATCATTTTGTATCCCAACAATTGAACGTTTTAGAAAAATAATACAATAAATTCGTGGCCAAAAACGCATATAGCATTTAAACAACGCACTTTTTTGTGAGTGAAATGACTCAGTGGATGGATAGAGCACCAGACATTAGGTAACCTTAAAGAACTAGGCTTTTTAGGTTGTGGGTTCGATACCACCAAAACTAAAGGCAATATTATTTTCTAATCGTTTGTTAAAATATTCAAAACTGAATATAGCTTTAAAAAAATACCCTTTTGTAAACTTGTATTATAACATTATCAAACAGATTTAATCGGAAATAGAACCGTTTTAACAAAACCTTGGACTTTCGGTAGGACGTAACTGTCTATTTCTTGTACCAAAAACAGGTCAAAAATGGCGCTGGTTTCGAGTGAAAAATGCATTGATTGCGTAGTCTAACTCAAAAGCCAAACAAATCTTGTTGATTTCAAAGTGCAATGGCTGAGTGCCCAGCAATGAAATAGTCAGGCTTACGTCACATTTGACACAACTGCCCAAAGTCCAAGCTCTTGTTAAAATGGTTCAAAATTTGAAATTGTATTTTAAGGCTAAACCAAATGGGCATTTGCACTATCTAATTCACCCATCTTCTTTGACATTTTCTTTTTACCTTACTACGGTAGCCTATGTCATTTTGATGACGAATACACCATTCTCTTAGCCTCTGCAAAATGTCTATATTTATGGTTGTGGTTTAGTTTTTAGTCACGAAACTACTGAATGCATGTTTCGAAATAAAGTAATCATAAAGGCATATTCTACCGACATTAATGCGTTTCAACGTATGATTACGATTTCATAAAAGTCGAGGAACATAATTAGAGTAAAGCAAAATAAAATTCCCAAATAAGAAAATACACCGGCTAACATTGATTTTTGTATGGACAAACAGAAAAATGTAGGCTGAGAAAATATTTACTTATTTGCAGAAAGCAAGTTTATAACGCATTTATGTCTGAAGAATATCCCTTCTTTATTACTTTAGTTAATTTCGAAACAGATAACCGTTGTTTCGCACCGACAAAAAATTAACATTTTACATGCAAAATTTTCCTTGATTCTAGAAGTTTATCGTTAAGTAAGGGCTTAAATATCTATGTAGGTCACATAAACCGATCCTTTTGTTAAGTACCAGTAGGCAGAATCTAAATCCTTTTGTCGCAAGAAAAAAAAATCCACTGTTCAATAGATGTATTTGGGTACACTTGGTTTGCTCGATGTCATATCACATCTGCAAATGATGCGTTTGGTTTGGTCAATCGGGAAGTAGTTTATTAGGTTGCTATCGGCATCGACGTAAAAGTAACATCCAAGCCAGTCGGTTCAAGTAGTTTTTTTTTTTTTTTTTGGTAATTTCCATTCTTAATTCTAAACAAACATAATATAAGAAAATAAATATACAAACTATTGATATACATGTATATCTACAAGTTTGAAACAGTTTTTTCTCATGCGCATACACAACAGAGAATAGATAAAAATTCAAGTCTGATACTTCCCAAGAGGCCAAGTCAAAGACAGTAATTACTATAGTCTTGCTTTCTTCCTAAATGAATACTTTAGATACATTTAATGGTGAAATCATCAAACAGGAATGGCAGAACTTGTGTTTTGACATTTCCAAGCAAAGAAGAAGTAATGTTTCAGAAAGATCTTTAGACAAAGGACAAATTAATTTTGACATTTTCTTTTTACCTAATTACGGTAGCCCTCGTCATTTTGATGACGAATACACCATTCTCTTTGCCTCTGCAAAATATCTATATTTATGGTTGTGGTTAAATTTTAGTCACGAAACTACTGAATGCTTGTTGAAGCATCCCTAAATTATCGAAGTATGATTACGATTTCATAAAAATCTAGGAAACGCAAAGTTAAACCCCCCAAATATCAAAAATACACCGGCCAACACTGGTTATCGTATAAACAAACAGGAAAATGTAGGCTGAGAAATTAATTATCTAATTAGCAGAAAGCATATTTATAACGCATTTAAGTCTGTAGAATATCAGTTCATGATTACTTAATTTAGTTGATTTCGAAACAGATGGCGTTTTCTCGCACCGACAATTGCAAAACATTAACATTTTACATGCGACATTTTGAAATTCCTTTGATTCTAGTGGTTTATGGTTATTTAAGGGCTTCGAACCTCTATGTTGGCCTTAGGTTGAGGACGCAGAATCTCAATCTTTCCGTCGCAAGAAAAAAGGTGTATTTGGGGTACACCTGGTCTGCTCAGTGTTATATCATAAGACCGCGGAACATTAACTGGCAAGATTGGAAATATACAGATTACGTCAACTTCACCTGTTACAGTCAAAACATTTGAAATCGGCGGGACAAATTGACGCGGACGTCTGAGAAAACATTGGATTGAAACTGTAGTTAAAGGAAGTGTATTTTCAATCCACCTCAGCTTTTCTAACTTGCTTTTTAAGTTAAAGAATCAGCAAAGCGATTGAAAAACATTTTATTTCATCAATTAGTATATAATCAGCAAATATGAGAAGATCCTAATTCGGGAGAGATTATACGCAAGGCAAAGCATCGTCCGATGACTTCAGAGAATCAGTTCGTCACAAGTCTGAAATCAAGTGGGGCCATTGTTGAAACGGGGTTTATTCCCAGAGGAGAATATTTTATGAAAACTCCGTGACTAATATTAAGACCGTGGAACATTATACAATGTAGTTTTAACGTTAACTTCACTCAACTTTAATTATAATAAATATATTATTGTATAATTATAAGTGAAATATAATTATTCTTAAAGAACAACATTCACGAAAATTATTTGGATATCTTTAGCTAGACGACCGGAAGTTTTAAGAAAATTCACCAACATTGCACAGCTATCTGAAGTTTAAAAAAAATTAAACACTTCCTATAACTACAGCTTCAATCCAATGTTTTCTCAGACGTTCGCGTCAATTTGTCCCCGCCCATTTCAAATGTTTTGACTGTAACAGGTGAAATTGACGTAAGCTGTATATTTCCAATCTTGCCAGTTAATGTTCCGAGGTCTTATCTGCAATGGATGTGTTTGGTTTGGTCAATAAGGAAGTACGTGTACAGAAGATTGCTTTTTGGCACCGAGGTTAAAGTGAAATCCTTAACAGTGCTTAAAGCTTCCAAGTAGTTTTTTTTGTACTTTCCACTCTCAATTTTATAAATATAATAATATAAGAATATAGATACACAAATACATTTATACATCTATATGCTTTAAAAATTTTTTTCTCATACTGTAGTGGCTATACATAAAATTACCGGCGAATGCAAATAAGGAAAAAGAGAAAGATTAGATTAATGTTAAGAGATATTACATTGGAGCATGTTCTTAATGGAAGATGTTTCCCAGAGGTCTGTTTCATCAGTGAGTAGCTCTCGAGGGAGCGTTAAGAAACACACCTGAGAACAAACCAACATACATGTAAAGAATTTAAGGAATGCAAACTCTTACTCCTTCTAAACATTTCATATGATATACCGGTAATATGTACAACCTCACTTTGTTCAATTATTTATCATCAAGGATCTATGGAAAGCCGTAGGGTACCCCCACATAATTATTATATTTTCCTATATAATTGACCAAAATAATAATTTCACCCAATTTCACTTAAATTGCACTATTATTATCTTTTCACAATAATTATAATCTTAACTTTGTAAAAAAAAAAAATACCAACATAATTATTTTTTATCATCAAATCATTATTGTATTCTGGTTCAAAATAATAAAAATGTCACCCAACAATAATTATGATCGACATCCTATGGAAAGCCGTATGGTACCCCCACATTATTATTATATTTTACTATATAATATGGTCACAATAAAAATGTCCTACCAAAAATAATAATCTCTTCCATTTCCTTACATTTTTATTTTCACGCCACAATAATTATATTTGTACCCGCACACAATTATTAAAATCGGCTCCAAATAAAAATGTTAACCAAAAATAATAATATCTCACACAAAAAGAAAACAACAAATCTATCTCGCAAAGATAATTATTGTAAATTTCACAAATAAAGATTATTCCCGGTTATCATTATTATTGTGTACTGACAATAATAATCTTGCCAAGAAGACATTATTATTGTTGGTGGAAAGATTTAGACGCTTGAAAAGAAACGTTTATCTGATTCTGAATCACAATAATAATCTCTACCTTCTTTTCGGGCAGAGATTATTATTTGGACGCTTGAAATACAAACGCTTTTACAACGAAGATGTTACCATTGCGCATGTGCAACTTAACTTTCACTTTAGATCATCAAAAAAGGAGGATGGACGGTCAGGACTGTCATTATGCGAGGTACGTTTCTTTTTAATTAATTGCTATTTGATTGTCTCTAATCTATTCGGCACAAAGGTTTGGAGACTACCCTACGTTTTGTCGCAGCTGACATATATCTTATAAATTTACAACAGTACAACAACTAAAAACATATCCGATATTCCTCTGACTCTAAACCCCGCTTTTATATTCTGACTTCGTCACAATATAAAAGCGGGGGGGGGGGGGGGGGGGGGGGGGGGTAAGAGTCAGAGGAATCTCGGATGTCACAATATAAAAGCAGGGGTTAGAGTTAGAGGAATCTCGGATTACTAAAAACCAACTCACTCCCAGAAAACTGCCTGTTTGGGAAGGATGCAAAACTAGGGGGGGGGGGGGGAGGGGATAACAAAATACCATTTAAACACATTTATTTATGTACTATACCCCTTCCCACCCCACCGACCCCAACCACACATACACAGAGGTTGGATAAGTGTTTATTTTCTTCTCTTATGCAATAAACCAATTTACATTACCCCCCCCCCCCCCCCCCAAGATTGATGATGTTTTTGCTTGTTATACAACATTATAGAGTATGAAAACAACTTTATATGTGTTTTATTTTCAATACTACATTATTGCTTTTACCTAGGAAAGAAAAAACAGTTGATCATTGCTGAACGTCAGATCCTCTGCTAAACATTGAAATGTACTGTTGTTGTAGTTGTAGGTAAAGTAGTCTATAAAGCAAGGCTGTGTAACTGTTAACATGACCAGTTATTCTTGTTTTATGACATATGTTATCCGTGTGTAGTTGCTTTAATACTTCTGTTTAGTTTATTAAAATCTGTGATAAGATCAATTATAATTTACATACTGTAAACAACTATTATTCGCAACGACTTTATTTCGCAATTTACCTGAGACAAACTGGTTCGCAGCGACTAATTTTCGTGACCAAGCCTTATCCACACCTGTTTTTTTTTTTATTACAACTATATTATGGAAAATACTGGTCATCGGCAAGAAATATTTGCTACACTGAGGCTCCTGCACACCTCGTAAAAATTTCTTTCACTTGAATAAAAGTGGGTTTACAGTGTATAATTTTCCAAGATTAACATATTGAAGTCCTTTGCTTTTATTCTCTTCAAAGCTGACACAATTTATTTCATTCTGTACAGTATTCTGTTGTGTACTTATATATCTGCCATTCTCTGAAGGTGGTATGGGACACCTACATATTGTGACGTTTTTCAGATCGAAATAAACAATAACATCAAGTATAATTTTATAATTATTTTCTTTCCCTATATTGATATCTAACAGTATGGCGCAATTGGTTAGAGCATTAACTATGAATCTGTAAGTCATGAGTTCGAATCCTGGTGGGGCCTTTACAATTTTGACTTTCCAACATTTTTTCCAAACTTATTTTTCGACAAGTATTGTGAAGTTTGAAAATTCTAAAACGGTGAAAGTATTTTGATCATTGTATTCTTTTATCCACATTAATATCGACAGATGTCCCATACAACCTTAAACATGTTATAGCAGGCTTTTTTGTTTTTAGAATTGTACTACAACCAGTCAGCCAAGGATGGTTTGTTATAAGCGCCCTGGTCAACCAGTGGATATAACTCCTTTCCGAAAGCACTCCCCAACTGTGCCTAACACCATTGAACTGGCGTGACTGCTGACTTAGATGAGTAACTATGGTATTTTTTCTATTAACCTGCTACATTCTTGGTGTTTTCAGGCATGGTCATTAAATTAATAAATTAAGTGGAAGACTTGTTTCTTGTGACAATGCTTATCGATAGATTTATATATATGTTTATGTTTTCAGGGATCCGAGGCCTTGTCGGGCAGACTAAAAAGGTTTACGCAAACTTCACTAGAGCTCTCACCTGTAATTACTATTTGTCATTCTCTTAACAACAATTACATGTATCTTGATTCAAATTCCCGTCTTACATTATCTTCATTTATGCCTACTTTGTTTCAGTTATGGAGATGAATCAGACAGTTAAATACCTACTCTGTAAGTAACTACATCATGTGTTAGGGTAAAGATCTTGAAACATGTTCATCCATATAATCAAATCAAAGTAAACTTAACTGTAATAAATTTACTTTTTTCTAAGTGTTCTAGACAAAAAACGAAGAACCGTTCTGGTGCTTTTTGCACACATAAGTGCTTCTCAATACATTGTAATACATGTACTGTGTTTTCTTTAGTTTTACTTACAGTGCTCCTATGTTTAATATACAAACACCAGCATCTGGTCATTCTAATTAGTTTCCTGTCAATATTAGCAGTATCTTGTCAATGTAATCCATATCTGTTCTGTCTTAGTAATAAGTTTCTATCTGGCTAATATGTACCAGCAATAAGTATAAGGTTTATATTGTAAACAATCAGCATTTATTATTTTTAATCACTATTAGAACAATGTATTCAGTATACATGTATGTTCAATTAAATCAGTTTTAGATTGGAATAAAACAAATATTTGTGTTTAATGAATATATATATAGTGAGGTTGTTACATCTGTTTGTTACAGCTTACATGTACATCTACATAAGCCAGAACCTGTTCCCACATCCAGTGCTTTGGTGGCCCCACTGAACTGATGATAATGACAAAAAGTCCACATGGACATGTCCTGTCTGTAATGAACCTGCTTCATTCATCAACTCTTCATTGATGGGTAACTGGTTTTGAACTAGACCTTATTTGTTCAAAAATGATATTTCAAGACAGATTAAAGATTGAAATTTAATTTTCATTTACTTTGTCTTTCTATAATGAAGAGTATGTGAAGAATACATGTAACTTAAGAATTTTACCTTTAATTTGAATATCATACATCAATTTACTAAGGCATTTTAGCTAACCTGATCTGAGGGCTCAAGAGAGGTTTTCTGATCATTTTTTGTCCAGCGTACATCTGTTTGTCTCTGTGTCAGTATGTCTATAATTGTTTCAGTTTTTAATTCTTCAATCTTCACCAGTTTCAGCTACACTTGGCACAATGCATTCTTAAGTGAAGGGGGGGTTCAAATTTATTAAAATGAAGGACCATCCTATCTTTCAAGGAGAGATAATTTTAAATTATTGAAAATTTCTTGGCATTTTTAAAAAATATTCTTTATTAATACCATTTATCCAGAAAAGATGAAACTTGTGTGAAAGCATCCTCGGGTAATGGGGATTCATATTTGTCTAAGTTATGGTCCCCTGGGATAGGGTGGGGCCATAATAAATACAGAAATATCTTTGAAAAATATCTTTGAAAAATCTGACACAAGAAAATGGGTTCAATGTATAACCATAAGATATGTGGAGAAACAAAATGAATAATTAAGATCTTCTGTAAACAATTTCTACTCACCTAATAAAGCTAATTTGATCAGTCATGCCTTTTGTTGCTCAGGTGAGTGAAGAGGCCCCTGGGGCTAATGTAAACATTACTGTTTTGTTTTGAATTATACCTTTGATCCATGAAATATCTAACTTAAGAATTTTAGTGCAGGTGTATTTGTAATGTGCAATGTGTAAATCTACACATACATGAATTTTTGTTTTTCTGTTGATAGAGTTCCATGTATTTAAGGAGTACACCAGACAACATCTTGGACAAGAAAGAAACAAGAATTAAGCACAGTGGTGGCTATCAGGAGGTTAGTAAAAATGTATTGGTCATTTTTTTATAAATCCAATAATTTACAAATTTTAACTTAGATTTTTTTATCTTATGTAATATTTGAAATTGATTTAAGTTTTGCCTTTGTAATATGACAGTACCATTGGACAGTTTATGCTGTAAACTAGTAAAGCAGAGCAACTTAATTGTAACTGTGAAAAGTTAGGTATTTACATGTAATATTGATGATAAATTCACCCCTGATGATTTAATTTTTCATAAATATGAATTTAAATGAGAATACAATATCTTTAAAAACATGTGTTAATTTGCTACTATGTTTTGCATTTACAGCATATGGATATGATTATGATATGAAAAATATGTTCAACCTTTCAAAATAGGAATTAAATATTTTTACGTTTCATTTTAGGAACAAGAAAGAGAGAATTGGAATGTATCAACTATATTACCCACCCTGATTCAAAAGGAATAAAAACTTGATAACAAATTGTTGTAGTTCTTTTTATATGCATTAATTAGAGATTTACCAATATAAAGTTGATATCGAGGAATAGTGTGCACAGTGAATTAAAATTGCCAAATCTAAAATAATATATTTTGCTCAATTAAGGGACCTCACTACACCTAGACTTTAACTTTTTAACTGGGTTATATAAAGAAAAAACTTATTGAAATGGTGGGCAGGCGGTGAATCGATTTGGTTGTATAGTATCATTGCTCAGTGGTTAAAGTATCAGGCTTGTAAACCGCAGATCATGAGTTCGAATCCGCCTGGGCCTTTTGATCACAGTTTTGAAATTAAAACTTTTTTAAATCCAAAATTGCACATTTTTTTCAACTATTTGACTTTTATACTAATATTCTTTATCTATCTATCTATCTATCTATCTATCTATCTATCTATCTATCTATCTATCTATCCATCCATCCATCCATCCATCCATCCATCCATAATTAATTTTCTCAGAAACTATTTTGAAGTGTAGTGAGCCACCTTAAATGAGAAATAGATGTATCCTTGATAAAAATTGCTTTAAAAGAAAATGAACACAGATAGATTTTACATATAAATGAACATAATATATACATTACCGTAATGTTGAACACGTTTTACACATACACAATATACATTGGGTTTATTTTCACACAAATAGCAGGCAACCATATATGGTTATGGTGATTAAAGAGGTCTACTGAAATGCACATTAACATGCCTTGGAAGAAGACTTCTGGTTTTAGGGCCTGGCTTTACTGATGGGATATGATAAAGATTTGGCCATTCATACTTCTCCATGTATTTCCCCTGCACCGGGCCTCCATGTTAAATATGTGTAAACGTACCTTTGAATTTTGTTTGAAGTAACAGAAATATCCACACACATTGCATTAATATACTTAATTTTTTTCATCCTATCAGCAGTCGGTAAATACTCTACTGAGTGATGACATTTGCTTGGTGCAGAACTTTTGATGAGGTCAGAAAAGACTGGGTTATGTTCTAAATATGTTAGATCAGACATACTTGTATGAGGTACAATTTTAACAACGAAGAAGAAGGTGGAATTTGTTTATATTGTAGTAGGAAAGGAGGAAAGAGCATATAAATAAATGCACAATAAAAACATATGGCACAACCGGGAATTAAATCCTGGACCCCCGCAACTCTAGTCAGATGCTCTAACGCTATGCTACTGTAGCCAATATCCACTGTTCATATCTACATTTTAATGCATTACTTCATGTATGTGAAGGGACAGACTCACACACGCGTACACATACATATTTTAATTATAAATTATATTTTTGGACTGCTTTAAACAAAATTGACAAATTTTACACCAACATATAACCTAAAGTATACAGCTACTAAAGTTCTTTCCATTTCATTCTGTCATGCAATCAATCATGTATTGTTTTAAACTCTTCTCCGAGCCATGACAGTGCATAAGGCTGGTACTTAATACTGCTTTTTTCCAGTTTCGATGATGCAAAGCAGAGAAGAGACATTAGGACACCTGTCCATTACAGGTTCAACTCTCAGCTAATGCGGTACCCAATTTCAGTTAGGAGGACTGTGACAATATAGATAAAATGCCTTGTCAAAGTGCACAACACAAAGCATTAAGTGACCACTGTGGGGTTTATAACCAGTGACATTTTGCTTATTATAGCCAAATGCTTATGACCACTAAGCTATGTGTTCTACCATATGTTGTACATACATGTTTCTTAATAAATGATAAACTAAATTACTTCATAACTAGACAACCAGTGGTAACTACAGGGCTGGGGAGGGGGAGGGGTTATACAACACAGTGTAGATAAAAAGTAGATATATTACAATTAAATACTCATAACTTTCTGACATTGAAGTTGAACTTATAATATCACTGTGTAAATTTACCGCTTTACATGAGAAAATATTTAATGCATGCAAAAACTGCTGTGTTTTAATAGGGGCAGGGTGCTGGTGTGAGGCACCCAACGCAAATTAAAAGAGTAAACTACAACTTAAGTTTAGTATAATCAACTTAGTAAGCATTATCAACCAGTGTTAACGTTAGGTCGGAGAGCGGGGGGGTTATACAACACAGTGTGGGTTAGGAATCTTTTAAGCGTACATAAATTGCACTTAAATGCGCATCATTTAACTTTCTGACATTGATGTTGAACGTACTAAATATTAATCTTACACGTCTGTGTGTAAAAAACACGCATATATACATGTTTATCTTAGTCCTTCACCATTTGTTTAGATTACTTTCACTTTGTTAGTGACGTCACATTTGATAATCTTCGTTGTAAAAGCGTTTGTATTTCAAGCGTCCAAATAATAATCTCTGCCCGAAAAGAAGGTAGAGATTATTATTGCGATTCAGAATCAGATAAACGTTTCTTTTCAAGCGTCTAAATCTTTCCACCAACAATAATAATGTCTCCTTGGCAAGATTATTATTGTCAGTACACAATAATAATGATAACCGGGAATAATCTTTATTTGTGAAATTTACAATAATAATCTTTGCGAGATAGATTTGTTGTTTTCTTTTTGTGTGAGATATTATTATTTTTGGTTAACATTTTTATTTGGAGCCGATTTTAATAATTGTGTGCGGGTACAAATATAATTATTGTGGCGTGAAAATAAAAATGTAAGGAAATGGAAGAGATTATTATTTTTGGTAGGACATTTTTATTTTGACCATATTATATAGTAAAATATAATAATAATGTGGGGGTACCCTACGGCTTTCCATATCATCCATATAATATAATAATTATTGTGCGCATACAAGTCTATGGAAAGCCGTAGGGTACCCCCACATTATTATTATATTTTACTATATAATATGGTCAAAATAAAAATGTCCTACCAAAAATAATAATCTCTTCCATTTCCTTACATTTTTATTTTCACGCCACAATAATTATATTTGTACCCGCACACAATTATTAAAATCGGCTCCAAATAAAAATGTTAACCAAAAATAATAATATCTCACACAAAAAGAAAACAACAAATCTATCTCGCAAAGATAATTATTGTAAATTTCACAAATAAAGATTATTCCCGGTTATCATTATTATTGTGTACTGACAATAATAATCTTGCCAAGAAGACATTATTATTGTTGGTGGAAAGATTTAGACGCTTGAAAAGAAACGTTTATCTGATTCTGAATCAAAATAATAATCTCTACCTTCTTTTCGGGCAGAGATTATTATTTGGACGCTTGAAATACAAACGCTTTTACAACGAAGATGTTACCATTGCGCATGTGCAACTTAACTTTCACTTTAGATCATCAAAAAAGGAGGATGGACGGTCAGGACTGTCATTATGCGAGGTACGTTTCTTTTTAATTAATTGCTATTTGATTGTCTCTAATCTATTAGGCACAAAGGTTTGGAGACTACCCTACGTTTTGTCGCAGCTGACATATATCTTATAAATTTACAACAGTACAACAACTAAAAACATATCCGATATTCCTCTGACTCTAAACCCCTAAGATAAGAGTCAGAGGAATCTCGGATTACTAAAAACCAACTCACTCCCAGAAAACTGCCTGTTTGGGAAGCAAAACTGGGGGGGGGGGGGGATACAAACAAACAACAATACAAACAAAATACCATTTAAACACATTTATTTATGTACTATACCCCTTCCCACCCCACCGACCCAAACCACACATACACAGAGATTGGATAAGTGTTTATTTTCTTCTCTTATGCAATAAACCAATTTACATTACCCCCCCCCCCCCCCCAAGATTGATGATGTTTTGCTTGTTATACAACATTATAGAGTATGAAAACAACTTTATATGTGTTTTATTTTCAATACTACATTATTGCTTTTACCTAGGAAAGAAAAAACAGTTGATCATTGCTGAACGTCAGATCCTCTGCTAAACATTGAAATGTACTGTTGTTGTAGTTGTAGGTGAAGTAGTCTGTAAAGCAAGGCTGTGTAACTGTTAACATGACCAGTTATTCTTGTTTTATGACATATGTTATCCGTGTGTAGTTGCTTTAATACTTCTGTTTAGTTTATTAAAATCTGTGATAAGATCAATTATAATTTACATACTGTAAACAACTATTATTCGCAACGACTTTATTTCGCAATTTACCTGAGACAAACTGGTTCGCAGCGACTAATTTTCGCGACCAAGCCTTATCCACACCTGTTTTTTTTTATTACAACTATATTATGGAAAATACTGGTCATTGGCAAGAAATATTTGCTACACTGAGGCTCCTGCACACCTCGTAAAAATTTCTTCCACTTGAATAAAAGTGGGTTTACAGTGTATAATTTTCCAAGATTAACATATTGAAGTCCTTTGCTTTTATTCTCTTCAAAGCTGACACAATTTATTTCATTCTGTACAGTATTCTGTTGTGAACTTTTATATCTGCCATTCTATGAAGGTGGTATGGGACACCTACATATTGTGACGTTTTTCAGATCGAAATAAACAATAACATCAAGTATAATTTTATAATTATTTTCTTTCCCTATATTGATATCTAACAGTATGGCGCAATTGGTTAGAGCATTAACTATGAATCTGTAAGTCATGAGTTCGAATCCTGGTGGGGCTTTTACAATTTTGACTTTCCAACATTTTTTCAAAACTTATTTTTCGACAAGTATTGTGAAGTTTGAAAATTCTAAAACGGTGAAAGTATTTTGATCATTGTATTCTTTTATCCACATTAATATCGACAGATGTCCCATACAACCTTAAACATGTTATAGCAGGCTTTTTTGTTTTTAGAATTGTACTACAACCAGTCAGCCAGATGGTTTGTTATAAGCGCCCTGGTCAACCAGTGGATATAACTCCTTTCCTAAAGCACTCACCAACTGTGCCTAACACCATTGAACTGGCGTGACTGCTGACTTAGATGAGTATGGTATTTTTTCTATTAACCTGCTACATTCTTGGTGTTTTCAGGCATGGTCATTAAATTAATAAATTAAGTGGAAGACTTGTTTCTTGTGACAATGTTTATCGATAAATTTATATATATGTTTATGTTTTCAGGGATCCGAGGCCTTGTCGGGCAGACTAAAAAGGTTTACGCAAACTTCACTAGAGCTCTCACCTGTAATTACTATTTGTCATTCTCTTAACAACAATTACATGTATCTTGATTCAAATTCCTGTCTTACATTATCTTCATTTATGCCTACTTTGTTTCAGTTATGGAGATGAATCAGACAGTTAAATACCTACTCTGTAAGTAACTACATCATGTGTTAGGGTAAAGATCTTGAAACATGTTCATCCATATAATCAAATCAAAGTAAACTTAACTGTAATAAATTTACTTTTTTCTAATTGTTCTAGACAGAAAACGAAGAACCGTTCTGATGCTTTTTGCACACATAAGTGCTTCTCAATACATTGTAATACATGTACTGTGTTTTCTTTAGTTTTACGTAGTGCTCCTATGTTTAATATACAAACACCAGCATCTGGTCATTCTAATTAGTTTCCTGTCAATATTAGCAGTATCTTGTCAATGTAATCCATATCTGTTCTGTCTTAGTAATAAGTTTCTATCTGGCTAATATGTACCAGCAATAAGTATAAGGTTTGTATTGTAAACAATCAGCATTTATTCATTTTAATCACTATTAGAACAATGTATTCAGTATACATCTATGTTCAATTAAATCAGTTTTAGATTGGAATAAAACAAATATTTGTGTTTAATGAATATATATATAGTGAGGTTGTTACATCTGTTTGTTACAGCTTACATGTACATCTACATAAGCCAGAACCTGTTCCCACATCCAGTGCTTTGGTGGCCCCACTGAACTGATGATAATGACAAAAAGTCCACATGGACATGTCCTGTCTGTAATGAACCTGCTTCATTCATCAACTCTTCATTGATGGGTAACTGGTTTTGAACTAGACCTTATTTGTTCAAAATGATATTTCAAGACAGATTAAAGATTGAAATTTAATTTTTATTTACTTTGTCTTTCTATAATGAAGAGTATGTGAAGAATACATGTAACTTAAGAATTTTACCTTTAATTTGAATATCATACATCAATTTACTAAGGCATTTTAGCTAACCTGATCTGAGGGCTCAAGAGAGGTTTTCTGATCATTTTTTGTCCAGCGTACATCTGTTTGTCTCTGTGTCAGTATGTCTATAATTGTTTCAGTTTTTAATTCTTCAATCTTCACCAGTTTCAGCTACACTTGGCACAATGCATTCTTAAGTGAAGGGGGGTTCAAATTTATTAAAATGAAGGACCATCCTATCTTTCAAGGAGAGATAATTTTAAATTATTGAAAATTTCTTGGCATTTTTAAAAAAATATTCTTTATTAATACCATTTATCCTGATAAGATGAAACTTGTGTTGAAGCATCCTCGGGTAATGGGGATTCATATTTGTCTAAGTTATGGTCCCCTGGGATAGGGTGGGGCCATAATAAATACAGAAATATCTTTGAAAAATATCTTTGAAAAATCTGACACAAGAAAATGGGTTCAATGTATAACCATAAGATATGTGGAGAAACAAAATGAATAATTAAGATCTTCTGTAAACAATTTCTACTCATCTAATAAAGCTAATTTGATCAGTCATGCCTTTTGTTGCTCAGGTGAGTGAAGAGGCCCCTGGGGCTAATGTAAACATTACTGTTTTGTTTTGAATTATACCTTTGATCCATGAAATATCTAACTTAAGAATTTTAGTGAAGGTGTATTTGTAATGTGCAATGTGTAAATCTACACATACATGAATTTTTGTTTTTCTGTTGATAGAGTTCCATGTATTTAAGGAGTACACCAGACAACATCTTGGACAAAAAAGAAACAAGAATTAAGCACAGTGGTGGCTATCAGGAGGTTAGTAAAAATGTATTGGTCATTTTTTTATAAATCCAATAATTTACAAACTTTAACTTAGATTTTTTTTATCTTATGTAATATTTGAAATTGATTTAAGTTTTGCCTTTGTAATATGACAGTACCATTGGACAGTTTATGCTGTAAAATAGTAAAGCAGAGCAACTTAATTTTAACTGTGAAAAGTTAGGTATTTACATGTAATATTGATGATAAATTCACCCCTGATGATTTAATTTTTCATAAATATGAATTTAAATGAGAATACAATATCTTTAAAAACATGTGTTAATTTGCTACTATGTTTTGCATTTACAGCATATGGATATGATTATGATATGAAAAATATGTTCAACCTTTCAAAATAGGAATTAAATATTTTTACGTTTCATTTTAGGAACAAGAAAGAGAGAATTGGAATGTATCAACTATATTACCCACCCTGATTCAAAAGGAATAAAAACTTGATAACAAATTGTTGTAGTTCTTTTTATATGCATGAATTAGAGATTTACCAATATAAAGTTGATATCAAGGAATAGTGTGCACAGTGAATTAAAATTGCCAAATCTAAAATAATATATTTTGCTCAATTAAGGGACCTTACTACACCTAGACTTTAACTTTTTAACTGGGTTATATAAAGAAAAAACTTATTGAAATGGTGGGCAGGCGGTGAATCGATTTGGTTGTATATTATCATTGCTCAGTGGTTAAAGTATCAGGCTTGTAAACCACAGATCATGAGTTCGAATCCACCTGGGCCTTTTGATCACATTTACTGAATTAAAGTTTTGAAATTACAACTTTTTAAAATCCAAAATTGCACATTTTTTCAACTATTTGACTTTTATACTAATATTCTTTATCTATCTATCTATATCTATCTATCCATCCATCCATCCATCCATCCATCCATCCATCCATCATAATTAATTTTCTCGGAAACTATTTTGAAGTGTAGTGAGCCACCTTAAATGAGAAATAGATGTATCCTTGGTAAAAATTGCTTTAAAAGAAAATGAACACAGATAGATTTTACATATAAATGAACATGTATACATTACTGTAATGTTAAACATGTTTTACACATACACAATATACATTGGGTTTATTTTCACACAAATAGCAGGCAACCATATATGATTATGGTGATTAAAGAGGTCTACTGAAATGCACATTAACAAGCCTTGGAAGAAGACTTCTGGTTTTAGGGCCTGGCTTTACTGATGGGATGTGATAAAGATTTGGCCATTCATACTTCTCCATGTATTTCCCCTGCACCGGGCCTCCATGTTAAATATGTGTAAACGTACCTTTGAATTTTGTTTGAAGTAACAGAAATATCCACACACATTGCATTAATATACTTAATTTTTTTCATCCTATCAGCAGTCGCTAAATACTCTACTGAGTGATGACATTTGCTTGATGGAGAACTTTTGATGAGGTCAGAAAAGACTGGGTTATGTTCTAAATATGTTAGATCAGACATACTTGTATGAGGTACAATTTTAACAACGAAGAAGAAGGTGGAATTTGTTTATATTGTAGTAGGAAAGGAGGAAAGAGCATATAAATAAATGCACAATAAATACATGGCACAACCCGGAATTAAATCCTGGACCCCCGCAACTCTAGTCAGATGCTCTACCGCTATGCTACTGTAGCTAATATCCACTGTTCATATCTACATTTTAATGCATTACTTCATGTATATGAAGGGACAGACTCACACACACGTACACGTACATATTTTAATTATATATTATATTTTTGGACTGCTTTAAACAAAATTGACAAATGTTACACCAACATATAACCGAAAGTATATAGCTACTAAAGTTCTTTCCATTTCATTCTGTCATGCAATCAATCATGTATTGTTTTAAACCCTTCTCCGAGCCATGACAGTGCATAAGGCTGGTACTTAATACTGCTTTTTTCCAGTTTCGATGATGCAAAGCAGAGAAGAGACATTAGGACACCTGTCCATTACAGGTTCAACTCTCAGCTAATGCAGTACCCAATTTCAGTTAGGAGGACTGTGACAATATAGATAAAATGCCTTGTCAAAGTGCACAACACAAAGCATTAAGTGACCACTGTGGGGTTTATAACCAGTGACATTTTGCTTATTATAGCCAAATGCTTATGACCACTAAACTATGTGTTCTATTATATGTTGTACATACATGTTTCTTAATAAATGATTAAACTAAATTACTTCATAACTAGACAACCAGTGGTAACTACAGGGCTGGGGAGGGGGAGGGGTTATACAACACAGTGTGGATAAAAAGTAGATATATTACAATTAAATACTCATAACTTTCTGACATTGAAGTTGAACTTAAAATATCACTGTGTAAATTTACCGCTTTACATGAGAAAATATTTAATGCATGCAAAAACTACTGTGTTTTAATAGGGGCAGGGTGCTGGTGTGAGGCACCCAACGCAAATTAAAAGAGTAAACTATAACTTAAGTTTAGTATAATCAACTTAGTAAGCATTATCAACCAGTGTTAACGTTAGGTCGGAGAGCGGGGGGTTATACAATACAGTGTGGGTTAGGAATCTTTTAAGCGTACATAAATTACACTTAAATGCGCATCATTTAACTTTCTGACATTGACGTTGAACGTACTAAATATTAATCTTACACGTCTGTGTGTAAAAAACACTCATATATACATGTTTATCTTAGTCCTTCACCATTTGTTTACATTACTTTCACTTTATTAGTGACGTCACATTTGATAATCTTCGTTGTAAAAGCGTTTGTATTTCAAGCGTCCAAATAATAATCTCTGCCCGAAAAGAAGGTAGAGATTATTATTGTAATTCAAAATCAGATAAACGTTTCTTTTCAAGCGTCTAAATCTTTCCACCAACAATAATAATGTCTTCTTGGCAAGATTATTATTGTCAGTACACAGTAATAATGATAACCGGGAATAATCTTTATTTGTGAAATTTACAATAATTATCTTTGCGAGATGGATTTGTTGTTTTCTTTTTATGTGAGATATTATTATTTTTGGTTAACATTTTTATTTGGAGCCGATTTTAATAATTGTGTGCGGGTACAAATATAATTATTGTGGCGTGAAAATAAAAATGTAAGGAAATGGAAGAGATTATTATTTTTGGTAGGACATTTTTATTTTGACCATATTATATAGTAAAATATAATAATAATGTGGGGGTACCCTACGGCTTTCCATACAAGTCAACATTATAATAATTGTAGCTAGCGAAACATTATAATTATTGTTGGCAGGAACAATAACTCTGCTTCAAACTTAAAATTATAATTTTGCAGACAGCGAGCGAATCTGCAAGATAATTATTTGGACGCTTGAAAAACAAAACGCTTTAACAACGAAGATCTTGCAATTATAATTTTGCAGACAGCGAGCGAATCTGCAAGATTATAATTTGGACGCTTGAAATACAAACGCTTTTACAACGAAGATGTGACAATTGCGCATGTGCAAGTTAACTTTCACTTTAGTTCATCATAAAAGAGGATAGACGGTCAGGAAAGATTGTCATTCTGCGAGGTAGGTTTCTTTTTAATTGTTATTTGATCGTCTCTAATCTATTAGGCACAAATGTTGTGGACTACCTCACGTTTTGTCGACAGTACAACAACTATTAAAATCAACTCAGTATCAGAAAACTGCCTGTTTGGGAAGGATGCAAAAATTGTGGGGTAGAACACAGGGGTTCGTCACGAAGTTTTTCAACTTCATATATCTACCACTTCTATATACAATAAAATATACACTAAAATACTATTGTATATAGAGGTGGTAGATATAAGAAGTTAAAAAACTTTGTGACGAGCCCCTGTGGGTAGAATATTAACAAAACACCTTTATAACACAAATTCTAGGTACTACACCCTCCCCACCCCAACCCACCCCACTCCAACACACCCAGATAAGGATTTTGAAGATTGGATAAGTGTTTATCTTTTACCTTTAATTTACATATATACTATATACCAATTTACATAAGGGTCATTAGCGATTAACCTGAGATGTACTGGTTCGCAGCAACTAATTTTCGAGACCAAGTCTTATCCACACTTGTTATTTTTCTTACAACTATATGGCAAATACTGGTCCAGGGCAAGAAATATTCACGACAATGAGGCTCTCACAAACCTCATAAAAATTTCACGCGAATAGAAGTTAATTTACAGTATATAATTCTCCAAGATTAACATATTGAAGTCCTTAGGTTTTATTCTCCTCAAAGTTGACACAATTTATTACATTTTGTACAGTATTCTGTTGTATATTCTTTTACTGCTACCATTCTATTAAAGCAGGCTTTTTCGTTTTTAGAATCCTACTACAACCAGTCAGCCAAGGGTGGTTCGTTATAAGCGCCCTGGTCATCCAGTGGATATAACCCATGTCTGAAAGCACTCCCCAACTGTGCTTTACACCATTGAACTGGCGTGACTGCTGACTTAAGATGAGTATGGCATTTTGTTATATAAACCTGCTACATTCTTGGTGTTTTCAGGCATGGTCATTGAATTAATATATTAAATGGAAGACTTGTTTCTTGTGACAATGCTTATTGATAGATTTCTGGATATATATATAATTATGTTTATGTTTTCAGGGATCCAAGACCTTGCCGGGAAGACTAAAAAGGTTTATGCAGACTTCACTAGAGCTCTCAGTATGTTATTGTGATTTTATGCATTTTTGCTTTTATCATTGTTTTTAGAAATTAGGAACTACATTAATTGTACATTTATTGTCTCTTTGCTGGCCAATGATTTTCAATCTACTCCACTCCTCTTCAATGGAGAGGAGTGGATGGCCATGTTTAGCAAGGATGCATTCATTGATATTTTCTGTGTTTTTAGAACACTAAATCAATACTAGTATATGCATTTGAATCTTTCTGCAGATTTAGTCTCTCAGTGTGTTTTAATGAAATTCCTGCTATTACAATTTTTCAATTATCTTGATTCAAATTCTTGCCTTACATTATCTTCATTTGTGCCTACTTTGTTTCAGTTATGGAGATGCTTTATCTTGATTCAGACAGTTAAATAGTTACAACCAGTCACATACTATGTAAGTAAGTAAGTACATCATGTGTTAGGTTCAAGATCTTGAAATATGTTCATGTCTATAATCAAGTCAGAGTAAACCTAACTGTAATAAAAAAAATTTTAAGAGTTCTAGAAAAAAAGAATCACAGTTTTGGTGCTTTTTGCACACACAGGTACTACTCAATACATTATAATACTATGTATCCTCTAGTTTTACTCACAGTGCTTCTATGTTTAATATACAAACACTAGCATCTGGTCATTCTAATTAGTTTCTTGTCAATATTATCAGTATCTGGTCAATGTAATCCATATCTGTCTAAGTAATAAGTATCTTGCTAATGTACCAGCAATATGTATAAAGTTTATATTGTAATTTTTTTTTCAGTACAATCAGTATTTGTTCATTTTAATCACTATCTGAACAATGTTTTCAATATACATGTATGTTTAGTTAAATCAGTTTTAGATTGGAATAAAACAGATATATGTGTTTAATGAACAAATACATATGGAGGTTTTACATCTGTTTGTTACAGCTTACATCCACACAAGCCAGAACCTGTTCCCACATCCAGTGCTTTGATGGCCCCACTGAACTGACGATGGATGAGAAAAATTCCATACATGGGTTCAACATGCCCGGGTCACGCAGGTAATAGCTCTCGCTTGCTATAGGAAAAACCTTGAAATGTTCATATACTTTTCATTTTTTTAAGTACCAGCCTAATGTTGTACAAACTTCTTATTTTCATAGAAGTTTTCTAAATGTATGATGCGTCTTTTACCTTTTCCTCAAGTTTGTACATGGTTAGGCTGGCAGTAAACAAAGGCTTTGAAATGAATGCCCGTCCTCGATTTACTATACAAAGTCACGAATGTCGGCTGACCCCTACTAAGTTGTAAAGCTTCGTGCATTTTATTTACACTAAATTCAGCGCTAAAACTTGTTGATTCTTATGGTTTAAATATCAACAGATGATGTGAGATAAAAATTATGCTTAATTTGAATCTTCATTTTTTTCACTTTATACCGGGGCCCATACGTGCACTCATCCTTTGGTATTTGAAATTTTGGTCGCATGTGGAGGCATTCATGGTGTTACGACACATCTACTTAAAAAAATATTCTTCACTAAGACCATTTATCCAGAAAAATATTCTTCACTAAGACCATTTATCCAGAAAAGATGAAACTTATGTGAAAGCATCTTTGGGTAATGGGGATACATATCTGTCCAAATTATGATCCCCTAGGGTAGGGTGGGGCCAAAATAAATACAGAAAAATCTTTGAAAAATCTGACACAAGAAAAGGGTTCAATGTTTAAACATAAGAATATGTGGAGAATAAAATGAATAATTAAGATCTTTTATACACAAGTTCTACTCTACTTATAAAGATAAGTCATGCCTTTTGTTGCTCAGGTGAGTGATGTAGCCCCCGGGCCTCATGTAAACATTACTGTTTTGTTTTGAACTATATCTTTAATCCATGAAATATCCTAACTTTAGAATTTTAGTGCATGTGTATTTGTAATGTGCAATGTGTAAATCTACAGCTATATGGATTTTTGTTTTTCTGTTAATAGAGTTCAATGTATCTATTAAGGAGTACAGACAAAACATCTGGGACAAGAAAGAAAGAATTAAGCACGATGGTGACTATCAGGAGGTTAGTTAAATGTATTGGTCATTTTTTTATAAATTGTATATAATATTTAAAATTGATACAAGTTTTACCTTTGTAATATGACAGTACCATAACTTTGGACAGTTTATGCTGTAAAATAGTAAAGCAGAGCAACTTAAATTTTAACTGTCCCAAGTTAAGGTATATACATATAATATAGATTATAAATTCACCCATGATGATTTAATTTTTCATTAATATGAATTTTAATGAGAATATAATATCTAAATACATGTTGATTTGCTTCTATTTTCAGCATTGCCATCATATGAATATAATTATAACGATATGAAAATTATGTTCAACCTTTCAAATAAGGAATTAAATATTTTTATGTTTCATTTTAGGAACAAGAAAGAGAGAAATGAGATGAAATGTATCAACTATATTAACCATCCTGATTCAAAAGGGAATAAACACTTGATAACAAATTGTTGTAGTTCTTTTTATATGAATTAAGAGTGCTCGATGGTCGTGGCCATTTTTATATGGTATTGATCTTTAGAAGGAGAGCTCTATATAAAAATATAACAATATACCCAAATTTAAAAGTAAAAACTTTAGGGGTTTTTTTTTTAGTTAATAATAGTTTATAGGTAAGCAAATCATATCTCAAAATTTTAGGTAGATCTGATGGTTAATTTTTTGACCATTGAGCCTCCTTAATTAGAGATTTACTAATATAAAGTTGATATCGAGGAAAAGTGTGCACAGTGAAGTAAAAATATCAAATCTAAAATTATATATTTTGCTCAATTAAGGTACCTCACTACACTTAGACTTAAACTTTTTAACTGGGTTTTAAAAATGGGTTCTGAAAAATCAGGTTATTGAAACGGTGGGCAGGCGGTCAAACAATGGGGTTGTATATCATCATTGTTAAGTGGTAAAAGTGTCGGGCTTGTGAACCACTGATCATGAGTTCGAATCCGCCTGGGCTTCTTGTTCATATTTACTAAATTACAGTTTAGAAAATACAGGTATTTTTTATCAAACTGCACATTTTTTCACCTATTTGACTTTCATACTAATATTCTTATTTATATATCTATCATCTATCTATATATCTAGTATCTATCTATATATCATCTATCTATTCAGCTTATCTATCAATCATAAGTAATTTTCTGAGATGCTATTTCAAAGTGTACTCGGCCACCTTAAATGAAAAATAGCTGTATGCTTGATAAAAGTTGCTTCAAAAAGAAAAGGAACACATAGATTTTACGTATAAACGAACACATATACATATGTTGAACACATGTTTTACACATACAAAATATACATCGAGTTTATTTTCGCACAAACTAGCAGGCAACCTGAAGTATGGTATGTGTTTATGGTGATTAAGGAGGTCTACTGAATAGCATATTAACAAGCCTTGGAAGAAGAGTTCTGTTTTTAGGGCATGGCTATACTGAGGGAATGATATGAGATGTGATAAAGATTTTGCCATTCATACTTCTCTATGTATTTCCCCTGCACCTCCATGTTAAATATGTGTAAACGTACCTTCGAATTTGTTTGAAGTAACATGTATCAACACACATTGCAATATACTAATTAGAACATAATCCACTTTTTCATCCAATCAGCAGTCGCTAAATACTCTATTGAGTGATGACAATTGCTTGGTGCAGAACTTTTGATATAAAGAGTGGGTTATGTTCTAAATATGTTAGATAAGACATACTTGTATGAAGTACAATTTTAGTGATGAAAAATAAGGTGACTCCACATAAGTGGATTTTGTTTATATTGTAGTAAGAAAGGAGGAAAGAGCATATAAATAAATGTACAATAAAAACATATGGCAGGACTGGGAATTAAACCCTGGACCACCGAAACTCTAGTCAGTTCTATCACTATGCTACTGTGGCCAATATCAACTGTTCATATCTTTCCCCATATATTCTGATGCACTACTTCATGTATGCAAAGGAATACACTCACATACATGTAATCATACAGAATACTATTTTTGGGCTGCTTTAAACAAAACTGATAAATTTAACACCAACATATACCCTACAGTATCCAGCTACTTTACAATGCATTATGACAATCAATTATGTGTTGTTTTAAATCCTTCTCCAAGCCATGACAGTGCATAAGGCCAGTGCTCATTACCAGTCCATCACAGGTTCAACTCCCAGCTAATGCCGGTACCCAGTTTCAGTTAGGAGGACTGAGACAATATAGACAAAATGCCTTGTCAAAGTGCAAAACATACAGCATTAAGTGACCACTGTGGGGTTTAGAACCAGTGACTTTTCGGTTACTATAGTCTAATGCTTATGACCACTAAGCCATGTGCTCCACCATGTGTTGTATATGCATGTTTCATGATAAATGCATGATTAAACTAAATTAATTCACAACCAGACAACAATGTAAACCGCAGGGCTGGGGAGGGGTTATACAATGCAGTGTGGATAAAATGAAGATAAATTACAATTAAATACTCATAACTTTCTGACATTAAAGTTGAACTTAAAATATCAATGTGTAAATTTACCGCTTTACATGAGAACATATTTCATGCATGCAAAAGCTATTGTGTTTTGGTAGGGGTAGGGTGCTGGTGTGAGGCACCCAACGCAAGTTGAAAAAGTAAACTACAACTTAAGCTTAGTGTAATTAACTTATAGTAATCATTATCAACCAGTGTTAACGTTAGGTCGAAGGGCGGGTGGTTATACAATATATTGTAGGTTAGGAATCTTTTACACGAAGATAAATTACACTTAAATACTCATCATTAAACTTTCTGACACTGAAGTTTAGCTTAGTGAATTAATCTTACACGCCTGTGTGTACAACACACGCATATATACATCCTTCGCTATCTGTTTACATACACCGCATTATACTTTCACTTTGTTATGACGTCACATTTGATGATCTTCGTTGTAAAAGCGTTTGTATTTCAAGCGTCCAAATTATAATCTTGCAGATTCGCTTGCTGTCTGCAAAATTATAATTGCAAGATCTTCGTTGTTAAAGCGTTTTGTTTTTCAAGCGTCCAAATAATTATCTTGCAGATTCGCTCGCTGTCTGCAAAATTATAATTGTAAAGTTTGAAGCAGAGTTATTGTTCCTGCCAACAAAAATTATAATGTTTCGCTGGCCACAATTATTATAATGTTGACTTGTATGCGCACAATAATTATTATGTGGATGTCGATCATAATTATTGTTGGGTGACATTTTTATTATTTTGAACCAGAATACAATAATGATTTGATGATAAAAAATAATTATGTTGGTATTTTTTTTTTTTACAAAGTTAAGATTATAATTATTGTGAAAAGATAATAATAGTGCAATTTAAGTGAAATTGGGTGAAATTATTATTTTGGTCAATTATATAGGAAAATATAATAATTATGTGGGGGTACCCTACGGCTTTCCATAAGGATCACACAATTCCTTTACGCTATCCAGGCTTTCTCTCGTTCTGTGTAACTGTTGTTAATGTATTCGATTTTTTTTATGGTTGCGCATATATTTGACAACTTGGAAAGGAAAGATAAGTACTTCAGAAACCTAATTCCCGGGGCTTTGCAATTCGGAATTCCTCGGGGGCCTTGGTTCTTGTTGTTTTATAAAAACAGTTTGGTTTTTTTCTTAAAACGAAAACTAACAAAACTGGGTACTAGTATATAATTATGTGGTTCCAATTGTAAACTAAAATATAATACTATGTCATTAATTGCAGTAAGCGTCGTTTTACAATTTCGGCTGACAAGACAGTAAGAGTTGTCATTCATACATGTAATAAGTTTGATTGTTTAACATTTTTTTCATAATTGTCGAAAAAAAAATCAATAAAAGTAGATATTGAACCCACCTTTTCTCATAAGTCTTTTGAGCCTTGGTTATGGAAGTAAACGATATTCGGCGTGAAGACTTCAAATATGTCCGAAAAATAGGCGAACACTTGTATATAACGTATATAAACTTATCGAAGTTGATCTTGCAGTGTATCGCCTTATTAGAACCATTTTAACAAGACCTTGGACTTTTAGCGGTAGGTCGTAACTATCTACTTCTTGCATCAAAACAGGTTTAAAATGACGCTGGTTTCGTGAGAAATATGCGCAGTCTTAAAGCTCAAAAGCCAGACAACTCTTGTTGATTTCAAAGAGCCAAGTAATGAAATAGACAGGCCTACGTCACATTGCTGTTTGACACAACTTCCCAAAGTCCAAACTCTTGTTAAAATGGTTCTAATTAACAGCTCGACGTCCTCCTAGTTATTCCCTCTTCTCTTGCAATTCATAGAACAAACCAACAATTTTTGAACAATTTATACTGTTGTGTATCGGTTTGTTTTTGTTTCGTTTTTTATTCTATCCGCTGTTTTGTACCCTTTTAAACAAAAGTGTTTCCATAGCTTTACATCAACGTGCACTTAATGTTTTCCAGAGGATGATCTGCAAAATGAACACATTTTTTTTTCATTACTTATTTAAGATATAATTTTCCTGCATATAAAACAATTGAAATGTACTGTGTCACGAAATTTTTAAATAAAAATCCAACTCCCCTAAAAAACAAACTCTTTTTAAAAATAGCCCACCAAAAATGGTCACTTGATACTATTTTTTACACATGTACCAGCAATAAAGACGTAAAAATAAATGAGAGAATCGGGACAACGGATACAAGGGAGACGACTTATTCGGATCAAATTAGCCGAAAAGAAAGTAACGCAGGGGAATTGAAGACATACTAGTGTAACAAAATAAAATTTTTAAAAAAATCAATTTTTGGATATAAAATGTAATTATAACAATGTGTTTTACATTATTAAAAAAATCCACCAAAAACCTCGGTTAAAAGTTTAAGTTAATTAACATGATAGGAACAAATCAATTCATTCTCTTAATTACAATACACGAGGCCTAGCAAAGTTTACAATATGACAACCACGCGTGGCATAAAATCAAGAAAGCATCCTTTATAATGAAAAGGATTTCATGATTTAAAAAAAAAATGCACATCACGTAAGATCTCTCCTTTGTGCTAAAAATATGCATCTGTTTTATTGAGAAAACAATAACGTGCACCGATTATCGGCGTTCTTAATATGTCCTATTTATCTCAGATTGTCGGAAAAAGACACAAAATCTTTAAGTACTAATAATATTTTTATATTACATGTATTTGGTGGCGCTTTTGACCGCGGTAATAATTGCAGGGGCAGCTATTTATTTCCAAGTGGTGAAATTTCCTTGGATTAACATTTTCCAAATCATATAAAAAGTAACTTACAAAATACAAGTATCATTTTTTTTTTTACTAGTCACCCGACCTGCGCACCGTGGAAGGTTTAAGCAAGTATTGAAAATAAAGTTGACCCTTAGCAATTTACTTTATCAGCTTCTCTTATTTGCTCTGTTCATTTTTGGATGAACTGTTCAGCATTTAGCACGATGATACCTTAAATCTTTAAACAGCTGCTGAACAGGTAGACACGTGTAAACAAAATTGGGGGGGTTCGATCGCCAGTTTGCACCTATCATAGGGTGTGATCAGGAGACGGCGTGACATATGAAATATTCTTTACAAAACTGTAAATTTAGACATTGTATATATCAAATATTGTGTGTGCATATTTGTCGCTTCACTTTGCGGTATATTTAAGTTGTAATGAAATTTACGATACAAATGATCGATACCTTTATGGAGCCTTCGTGGTTGTAAATAATTTGTGCATGCTATTTTATCTTCAAACTTACTAATATGCCATTGTCGGAAACTCAAGGTTGGAACAAGGTCCAATCAACCGTGGGTTTCTGACAGTGCTATTTTACAAAATTTATATAATTTTGCTCATTACTCTACTTGAACATTTCACATAAAAATCACTTGCGCCCTTCAACAATAATTTAAGGAGACTGCGGGTCCCAAAACCAACCATCAGACTGCATAAAAGTAACACGACTTAAAAATGAAAATCTTTGTTGATGCAAGATACATATGTAATAACGGTCTACAAAAACTCAACAATTTCGAGCGAGCTCTCTTAATTTTAAGTCAAAAACGCATTTAAAGTTCAGATAGACCACTCGCCTTTGTCTGGAGTTTAAAAAATACTTTGAAATGCCTCCTTCATCCGCTGATATGAAATTCTGATAAATTTTTTTCTCTTCTGAATCGCTGGTTTTGAGTGTGAAAAAATACGTCTACAGTATATTTTCATATCGATGAGAAAAACAATAAATGCATGGTTGAGATAGGCATGTTGTGACACACGCTTTATATCAATATGATATCAACAAAAGTGGGTTTTTTTGGTAGATGAAAACACGATCAAATAAACGTCACTGTGGGACTTAACTGATAGTAATTAAGTAAGATAATTAAATGGAGCGAGCTGGAATCACAGTGGCTGTGAACCATTCTACACACCTCATCCGTCGCCACTTGTCTTGCATTCTTATATTTTGACGCGATTCGAGTTCATAAAGTCTCTAATTTCCCTTTGCACTTAAAACCGTTATCGACAAGATAATACTTCCATTAGTAAAAAGTATTATCTTTTTTAATTAAGATAGGAACAATTGTCAATTGATTTGAGACTTTGTGAGAAATAAATGAAGTTGGACTTGATCGAGTAAATAGATGCCATATGATTCTTTATGAGTATTGCTTAATATCCTAATGAAATGAAAATCAATTTCATTTTTTATTCTACTTTACTTTTTTATGCGAGATATGTGTAATTGGTTTCGATTGCCTTTATTGGCTATTTATTTTTATCCCTCAGAAATTAATTATAAATGTATATCCTACACACGTGCACGGTGGGAATATATCGCTTTGAAAACAAAATTGAACCGCTTTGAATGAGATACAACCGACATATATTATTAATATGGTTAAAGGGTCAACATAAAAGAATATAATTGGTAATTGAGTCACTTAGTAACTGTCCCACTACAATGTTTTCCCCAAAGAGAGGCTACTGTTAGGGTTTCCCAACAAGACTATTTCCAAAATCAAATAAAAAGGGTAATTAATATTTAAGACTCTTTTACACACAAAACTTCAGAACGGGATAAAGCTAACAAAAGCTAGTTTATATCTCTATGTATTTATTTACAGCACCTTAATGAATAATATATTCTGAAGCGAAATAGATTCATGTTGTTTTTTTTTATAAACGTGTGAGAATTTGTGTAAAGACTTCCCCTTGTCTATGGAAACAGATCACCTTATTCCGATCCCAGTGGGTTGTTTGTGTACTTAACTAACGCACAAAGTGCGGGCAGATTAGAAAATCTATGTTCGTTTGTGATAATTAGATATAAGTGTATTTTCGATCCGTTTAATCAGAAATCTTACGTGCCAATAATTAAATCTTCCAGCGGCAAAAAGGAATGTTGACACTGTGCGCTTTGTAATGCTAAAAATCGACAGGCTTTCCAAATTTTCTGGGGAACGTCATAAGGGGATTTCTGGCCTACGTCACAAGATTACACATAAAATATTAGCAGCGCGCCACCTTAAAATCATTAGCACAGCAGCGACCCCCGATACCGCTCTCAGTTGTTGAGGAGACTGACAATTAATGATGGAAGGAAAATAAAAATTAACTCATTAACTGCACGAAAACAAATATTGGCTGTGTTTTTTGCAAACAAAGAGAACATATTTAGTCTGTGTAGTGATGCTTTTCAGCATTTGGAGGATAACAAAATCAAATCTCAAAAATTTCATTTTGAAGTGATTTTTTGAGACTTATAGCACAAAGAAATGTTGTTTGTGAATATCATAAAGGCTTCTTTGGTTCGTATTGTGTTGCTCGTGCACAGTGTTTTAGCCATATGGAGAGCTGTAAGCATAGCAAGCAACATGTGGCTGCTGTTACTAGCTGTTGCCGATGTTGCTTTTATTACAGAAGCCTTGGTGACCATCATCAAACGGAAAGGAATGGAATATAAATGGTGAGATGCGAATTTAAAACAACAAAACTAAGTTTTTTCTAAGTTGATTTGTGTCTGATATTTCAATTAACGACTCTTGATATGTCTGAAATACATGTATTTTGCAATTCCAAAGCATAGTGTTTCTGCTTTTTATTTTTAATTGAAACAACAATTTGTCCTAATTAAGAATACCTTTTATTAAAAATGATAATCTTGAAAAGACAGCTCGCCTTGAAATCCAAATTTCGATCCAATTTTTCCAACACGAATCACTTTAACTTATATTTTTAGATACGGTAACCGTAGATATAGTGCATTATATTAAAAAAATACGTATTGTTTTTTTTAAAACGTTCATTTGATTTTATAAGTTTGAAGATTCCAGATTTCTTTTATTGTGCTCGAATATTAAAATTATAACTCTTTCAAAAACCATCATTTTCTTTGAAAATATTCTCTAAAACATAAAAAAGAACCCAAAACAAAACCTAAAAAACAAAAAACAAAAAACAAATCAGTTAAGTAAAAACAATTCTTCAAAATGATTTCTTTACAATCACACAATACAACCAATGTGACCAAAAATTTGCTCGTTTTTTCTCTTTTCTTGATTAACTTATGTACACTGGTTGTGTATGCATGAGTAGTTATATAAATCGACTCGACTATGGTCGAAATAAATCGCATAAATATTTGTTCTCTTTCGATTCATAAACAAAATTCATGCATTTATATATCTATATAAAAGAATATTCATATAAAAAGTTGTGATCAAAGAACAGTATAAAATGTTACCGGTAATTTTATCCCGTTATAAAATTTTCAATAACTTATGCTTCAAGCATTCTCATAAAAAAGGTACAATCAACAATCTACGCTTTGGACCGTAGGGACTCGCATGTGATCGTCACATGTACTTTTATAGCCCTTTAACAATTAAGAGTACCATACTGTTGTTCCACAATGTTTGTTTCTGGGAATTGATACAAATCAACCTTTATTTTTAATAAAGATGAAATATGATACCGCGTTTCCAATCACCAATTATTTGGGTTTACAAAACGATTTGGAAAAAATAAACAAAGAAATGCAGAAAGTTCAAATAGAATTGATTAATTAAGTGTTGATTGGTAATCAATTTGATTCATTAATACACAACATCTCTTTTTCAAGTGTTTTGTTCGATAGCAATATTTGCATAACGGGCTACGGGGTACGAGCATTGCATTTGCATTATTTGCAAGACGAACATTTGTCATTATGATATTCATTCACGTGATGTGAAATGTATTCACTTCTAAAGCATTCCAATTTTGTGAAATAGTGAGTGTATTGCTTTGCTATGCGTGAACCAGGACCTAGGATGCCATTCATCTCTTTTTCTTTATCACTTCTAAAGACTAGATACATCAATGCAATATTTGAGGCGCAATCACACCCATCAACATACCATAACAATGCCAAAAAACAAATAGTTTACAATTCATTCAAAATACTCATCCTTGTTTGAAGTGATAAGTAGTCAGTTTTTGGTTCTCACTCCCGTTTGTATTACTTACAGTAGTAAATTTTCATACTTAAAAGCGGGTTTTAAATTGATTTAAATATAATGTTTTGAGGATTCCTCTTGTCATCTCTCAAAATAACTGTACTTTCTTATCAGTTTGGTAAGAAAAATGCGGGGTTTTCTGCTGCAAGGCAAGCTTGAAGTTAATACATGTGTTCGAATATCATTTCGCCTAACTTCGAAAATAACATGCATCAAACAAATGGGGTTGTAAAATTGAAGTTTGGCAAAATCAGACAACATGACAGCACCCAACCCTGGGGGTTTTGGAGTTTATTTTGCTCTGGCCATTTTGGGGGATACTGTTGTTTATATGTACCTTCGGCCACATTGCAGTCATGCTATTGCTTGTTTAACATACTTCGTGACTACTCGGGATCTATAGTCATTAAAAACAACTCTTTGTTTCATATGTTTCAATAATTTATTAAACATTAGAACTCACATTCTTATATTAGAAAATTCAATGGATAATTTTTATTGAAATGCAAGATGATGATATTCTCCGTAGAATTTCGAAACAGTGCATGATTAAATTTTGTTTTAAGTATCTCTTAAAGTGCCGTTGAAATTGTTTTTGGATCGACTTTCTTTCTAAGTCTGTATTTAGAAAACGTATAAAAATTTTGAAAAACCATCATATACGGTTAATCTTCGTTCATATTTTAGCAAATTTTAGACCAATGAATATGTATATACATGTATGTACTGTTTTATTTCACAGGTTTTGCCCCTGTTTCTTTTTCTACCTTGGGGGCACCTTGCCGTCCATTTGGCTTCTAGAGTTGGACAGACGAGAGCGTTACGTCTCCGTCAAGGAGGGTGTATACAACGTCACAGCCACAGACTCACTGGCCGAGATTTATCCGGGGGTTAGTTATGTTCCTTGTGCAAAGATTATCTCATTAACAGAAAGTTAATTAATAAACTCTATAAATTGTTAGCGTACTTACTAGCATTTGTTATGATGTCGTGATAGTTTGGATAATATTGATCTCTTTTGAGAGATCGTGAAGATAGCTCGATACGGTGTTACGTGTAATTGTATCATCAGTTCGTTTGTGACGTTATTTTAGAACTAATCTTCATGCATATTTTCAAAGGCCAAATACAAATTAATGTAAAATACCAATCAGAACCAATTCAGATTACTTAATGAAAAAAACCCTTTATATTTCAGGTTTCAATACCCATTTCGTTACCTGCTGACACTTGGGTATTGTTAATCGAGCAGTTTTTACTGTATTTTATGATAGTTGGGAGATGGCTTTTGCCGCGCGGAACCATTTCACGAAACGAACTCTCCCAACTTCTGTTTGTTTTCATCGGAATAGCTTCAGACATCACAGAGTTTTTCACCTTATTTGACGAGGATGTTGTTCGTAAAAACCTTGAGTTGACCTACGCCATCTTGATTATCTGGACAGTTAGTTTGTTGCAGTTTTGTTTCGTGTTAACTGCGACGAGAAATTCAAACAAGCCTCGGGTGGCACTGATCAATTCTGACATAGAATCGCCAGAGAGCATTCAAACACAAAGAAGAAAAGGTGGTTGCGAAAAATGTGTTTCGAGTGAAGTCTGGAGCACAATGGTGACGATGTGTATGCAAGACGGCCCATTCCTGGCTATCCGATTGTACGTTATCGTCACTTATCATCTTGTCAACTATGCAATTATATTCTTCACTGCAAAAAACGCTTTGGTAATGTTACTGTTGATTTACCGTTTGATCGTCATATGTAGCCAGAAAAATCCGGAAAACGCCCCATCCAGTTTTGACTTGAGTTTTAGTGTGACTGATCCAACTCCTCTTTCTGACTACAATATGACGTCATCACATGTTTCATCGGATGCTTTGCGGTCTGATCAAGACATGAAGGAAGAAGCTCTAAACTATAACAGCGGAAACCGGGTTAACGAATATCGAAATAATAATAGACAAAAATACGAGGCTTGAAAACCTAAATATCTGAAGTTAAAAATGAACTACGGGGCAATAGCTTACCTTAGCTGAAGGTTCCATTGAAAGTTTCTAATCAAAATTGGTCCGGCGTTTGTTGTCGTCATCATGGTCGATCTCTGTATAATATTTTTATATTTTGGTTTAATCCTGATCCACTGAGCAAATTTCAACCATATCTGGTACATGTCAAAAGCGTCCTGGTATAAAGGGCTTTCAATTTTGGTAAAAGGAAAGACCGGGCTCTCTTGATAGCCAATATTTATAGGGAAATTGCTTTATCAAAGAAAGAATTAAGTTTTTTTAATCATGACCCAGGCAAAAATAGGGCATAGTGGTGCAAATGTGATACTAGAATAAATAGGGGAAGAATTTTTGAAACTTTCATTTGTTACGTTGCTACATTTTGTTAATTACTTTGCAGTTATCTTGATATCGCGTATATGACAATGGAAATATCTTTATGAAATCATTCTCGGAACATATTAAGTTATAATTCATTTGCCATACAAATCACTTAGTCAAGGCAAGCGTCTTAATACTTAGTATAGTGTAGATTCAAGTCAACTTTGTTCAAGCCGTTACTTTTGCACTACATCTAGTACTGGGGCCCCAGAAAGAATGCAATCAAAGGTGTTCATCACTGAATACAGGATTTGTAAGAAAAACTCTTCTAAAAAATTAAAATACTAGAAATTGTGGTATTGTTTTGATTGCATCCTAAATTCCTGTAGATTAAAGTTTGTTCAAACTTTGATTCCCGGAACGACCTCATAATGGTTACAATGTTTGAATCCGGAATTAAGGTGCATGTAATATGGGTCAACAATGCAGAAATTTATAATTTCTAGTAGCACTGAAGTTGGAGTTTTAAACTCATGAATATATGAATTTTAGCACACATGTTGATAACAAATATTCCCTTGTGAATATGACATGGCCATAATGGTACATTGTAGTTATATCAGATGATATATACGAAAAGATACAAAAACCCTTAGAGATGTTATTCGGGTCAGTGTTGTGGCCTATGGGCCTCTTGTTTGATATAATTATCTGTGTGTTTAGTTGTTATAGGTAAGTGTTGGGAAAAAAAACCTTATTTCTATGCAAATCACCGTCTGATCACAATTCTTTAATTCAGTGTACATGTACATATTTTTTTTCATGTTATTTGTGTCAAGTTTAATTGATTCTCATTTTCTTTATCATTACATGTACTTTGTTCATGAAATTTCCTAGACATAACAATGATCTGGAGTGAAATAAAATTATTTTCAATTTTATCTTATCGTTTCAATGCGTTCCAGTTCAGTTTTTTAGAACCAGGAATCATATACATGTACATGTAAAAATATCTTTTGGATAAAATAATAAAGAATATTTTTTTGAATTGAATCTGATACTGAAGTCGTCATGAAAAAAATTAAAATCATGTAAATAATTTGCCAAAAAATGTGCTCATTACAAGTATCTGTATCAAAGAAGATGGGGGGGGGGGGGGATAAGATAGCGCAAATGCTCATTTGATTTAGTCGTAAAATACAATTTCAAATATTTATTTTTTTCCACTTAAATATATTTAATAAAGTTATAATACAAGTTTGCAAAAGGACAATTTCTAACTATTATATTCAGTTTTTAATATTTTAAACAAATGATAAGGAAAAAACCGGTCCCCTGCAGTTTTGGTGGTATCGAACCCACAATCTAAAACCCCCAGCTCTATAAGTTATTTTAGTCTGGTGCTCTATCCACTGAGCCATTTCAGTCACAACAAAGTGTTTAAATGCTATGTACGGCTTTGGACGCGAATTTACGCACTTGAATTATTTTTCTAAAACGTTCAATTGTTGATATACAAAATGAAATTTTTAAAGTATAGTGGGCCATCTCTCCACATTTTTGTTGATTGAAATCGGTTTGATTTCCATTAAACCTTATTTAGCCCTCGACAAAAATATGGAGCTCAGACCCACTTTATAAAAGAAAACACATTGAAGTTCTAAAAAATGACACTATTTTGAGGTTTTGACACGCGTACGCTACATGTAGTTTAAATCAACATATAAGGGTAACAAATCGATTTTATGTTAAATGTAATTGTTTTTAATAATTTAAAAAGAAATTTGTTGATATTTAAATAAATTTTACAGTATCTTGTCTTTTGTAACATAGGCATTTTACATGCCTTATTCATCCATCTTCTTTTTAGCCATTTAGAAATATGCTTATTATCTGCATCATATTTTTCAACCATTATATAGAGCCACGTTTCGTTTTTTGGAATATACCGGTAAAACCCCCAATGAAAATGTCTCATTTCGATTCTATGCTTATCGCACACATGCTTATTTGAATTGGAGAAACAACAAAAAACAATACTGAAAAATGTCTTTATCAAAATATACATGATTGCATTTTAAAAAGCTGATGTTGATGCGACTTTGTACGTCGTTTTCCCATAAAAAAAATATCGCTAAATGATCGGGGATACACATAAACAAAACCCTCGTTTTGCAGCGTAGATAAAATTTGATGACTTTTGTACATTAACGCCGATCAGTTTTAATGCTTCATTTCAAACTTTGACTTGTTTTAAACCTACAGGATAATTTCAAATTAGCGATATTTACGTACGAATACTGAACGCGAAATTACGCTAACTATTAAGATTTGCCCCCGATGTCAAGGAGGTTATGTTTGAATCGGGACTTTTGCATTCGCTAAAAACAACGTATGAGACATTGATAAATGTACAACAAATCTGACCGGCATTTTCACCGTGAATGACCAACAAGATTGCGAGTATTTGTACATAGTTTAGGTAACAGAACTATGCACCCCTAGCATGTTACTGTCCTACTCTTTGATACAGAAGGTTTTAGAAATGTAATATATTAGGACAAGATAAGAAAATCATATAAATACGCTAGATTTTCTTCTGTTTTTTACTGGTGCCAGCAGAATACAATCGAGACTGTGAGTATATACAGATATAGTAAAAGAGTAAAACTGCGAAAAAATAATTCTACCAAATTGTGCCTTGGATACTTGGTATGCATTGTACGTAATATGTATAGCGTCATTGCCTCTTTTTACTGATATGATATGTATATAAATTTTCATTAAAATGTTGTAAAACCTGCTCTCTCTCTCTCTCTCTCTCTCTCTCTCTCTCTCTCTCTCTCTCTCTCTCTCTCTCTCTCTTCCAATTACCATACCTAAATATATTAATAACAAACATTCAGCAAATTTTTTTAAAATCTGAAAATAAACGTCTAACGATAATTATCTTAAACAGTCTTTCTGAATGGAGTTAAGGCTACTATAGGCAAATGGACAATCAGGTCGCAAGAATGTTTTGTTCCTTGAAAGCATTTGTAGCAAAACTGTTATGCAACCAGGGTAACCGTATGATGAATCAATGTATTGAGAAGATTAAAAGTCAGTTTTCGTTGATGTGTGCATGTGCATGTAACTATTTATTAATTTGGAACAAGACTGAAATTTACTATTTAACTTAACACTTTCAATTATCATTTTGTAGTAATTGTTCTCTGAATGAAGTTTTAACTGAGTTTTTATTCATAGAGATAACTTGATTAGTAGCTTAAAAAATTAAAATATTTCTCATAACAGACGATGGAGGCGCTAATCAAGGTTCTGTTTATTGTAACGAGTCACTCAGAGATGGGTAACACTGGAGTCAGAACTGGCTGGTACCTGAACGAGGTAGCCCAGCCTTACGACGTGTTCACCAAATCCAACTTCCAGATCGACTTCATGAGTCCAAAGGGAGGCCAGACACCCATGGTAATTTACGAAATGATTCAAAGTAAATAATTTTTCTTCGATTTAGTACATTACTTTCATTAGATAAATTAGATAAAGATACATTTTCTTCTTTTAATTGAAATTGATAATCAAGAAATACAGTTTAATTACATTTCTAGGGAAAGGTGTTCGTGGATCTAATGAAAGTCAAAACGAACGAATGTCCGACTCCGGACAATTTAATTGACTTATTTCTTTTACTTCGGTAATCTTTTATCTCAAGAAAATAATTTACTCTAAATTACTTTCTTGCAAGTCTGTTAATTCGGGTAAATATCACCCCATTTTCCGAACATATAAGACTCGGTAGTATCCGATATGTTTTTGTCAGGATCCAGGGAGCGCCGTGGAATGTCGGGGCGATCCACAGTGTCAGAAATTTATATCGTCCGGGGCCATTAACAGACTTAACACCACGATGGCGCCCTCTCAAGTTAACATAAGGTGAGTACATTACAGAGCCACCTGTTTAATGCGAAAGCTGTTCTATTTGAATACCACCTTTTTGATACATACATTTTAACTGGAATGAGCTTCAATGAGCAGAGAATCCATATACTGTACACATGGTTATTTTCGCCCTGTGTAATTTTCGCCCTTCTACACTTGCAAACAGTTTCGCCCCGTCTTGAATTCGCCCAGACACAGTTTTGTTTAAAGGTAGATTATTTGACACATTGGAGTTCGCCCAGTTTTAAATTCGCCTGCTTTCAACGAGAGCGTAAGGGGCGAAAATAAAACGGGGCGAATATTTTCCTGTATACAATATTCATTTTGATCTGAATTTCCTTTTGCCAGCGATTACCATGTGATATTTTATCCTGGAGGACACGGACCTATGTTTGATCTTCCGAATAATGACGAAATCGCTACACTGACAAAAACAGCTTACGAATCGGGCGCCATCGTGTCTGCTGTGTGCCATGGAATAGTTGGTCAGATTTATTACCCTTTTGTTATGATTTTTTTGGAAAAATACGTATCATGCTATATTCATATTGCACAGTCCTATTGGTGGATTGGAAGCTGCAATGCATTATGTATAGGTTAATTTTTATGCTAAGTAAATGCGTTATTTGTTACAGAAGCATTAAAAAATCGATGCAAATGTCGACTTGTCAAACATCATTCTTAAATGCAGGTTTTGTGCCCGTGAGGCTTTCCAATGGAATGAGCATAGTTAAAGGGCAGACAATCACGTCCTTAACGAACTCCGAGGAGGCGGCCGGGAACTTCTTTAATGTCGTTCCCTTTCTTCTGGAAACAAAATTGAGGGCTCTGGGAGCCAATTTCATCGCTGGTCCAATCTTTAAGCCAAACGTTCAGGTGGACTATATTTTTTCTTTATAAAATCTTGAATCAGTTTAGCAGTATCTGTGCAAACAAGAATACATTGCATCTGTAAAGCATTTTAACTCATATTTATTTCATAATCTGAAAATATCTTATTATCTTTGCAGACAAGTGGCAGGCTGGTTACTGGTCAGAATCCAATGTCCGCCAAACCCCTGGCAGAACAAGTAGTTCGACTGGTCCATCAACATTTTCACACACAGCACGGGTCTTAATATCTTTGTCGGGTGTAATTTGATCAAAAAATATGATACAAATAAAATGAAATATATACTTGATAGTTTTTCATTTTTGCAATGTTGACTTGAAGTGAAGACTCAACAAATAACCCCCTCTGGCCAGAATCAGTACTTCGTGTTTTGTACACTATACTAGTTGGCGCTGTCAATAAGTGTTTACCTTTTTTATCATCTTCTTCATAAAACTACTTGACCAAATCCAACTAAGCTTGGTACTGATAAAACTTTCTTTTAAAAAAAGAACAACTCTTAATAGTACATTATGATGAAAAGACTCAGATTTAGAATTTTCAAATTTTTCAAAATTTGACCGAAAAATGTTTTAATTTTTTTAAAGTGGTAATAAATATAAAAGCCCCAGCGGAATTCGAACTGTTGACTTTGTGGTTATCGCTCTTACCCATAGCGTTACGCTATTATATAACAATTTTGGAAAAGGAAAAAAATATAGAATTTTACTTGATTTTATTTTTTATTTCGATTGGAAGTACGCCAAAATATGGAAGTATCTCAGCCATCTTAAGTTTGAGCGACCTATCGGCTCCTCGACCTCTGATCTTTCCTTTGACAACACAATTACTTCTTTCATGAAATTATCACTTGGAAATTCTGGTAAAGAAAATAATTGATGTGTAACGATTTAGCATATTGTGAAGAAATAACAATTATCCATGCTTCAATGCACACAAAGCTACTCAAACAATGAAATTGCTTTGTTTTAAGTGTTCCAAAACTTAAAATAAAAATTGGAGAGCTTTTTTGACAACTCCATAGCTTTCAGGAGGCTGGGTGATCAACAAACTTAACCATTAGATCAATCTTTAATATTTTGAAATGATTTGTGGAGCTATAAGCTATTATTAAGTAAAGAAAAAACCATAAAGTTTATTATAATGTTTCCACAATGTTTTTCTTTATCTTTATACAGAGCTCTTCTTTTTAAGGAGATTTTTATGGTATAAAAATGGCCACGACCATCCAGCCCTCTTAACACGAGAAGTCGCAATTAATGAAGCTATGTCCATGTAGCTAAATTAAAGCTATATAGCAAAATAAAGAGATTGTTCTTCTACATGCAAAGTAGTTTGACCATTTTGTTTTTGCAGAAACTAAAAATATTGTCTTAATTCCTATATTCATAATTATAACATGTATTACAGTGGGTCAAACTCTTATAAATGAGTACATCAGTAATGAATGTACAATATAGTGCACTGATTTGTACTCTTTTATCGGTAGTAAACGTATTCAGGAGACCAGATGAGTAGTGCTCACTAAGAGTATCAGCAAGGTGAATATCATATATCAGTTCTTGTGTATTTGTCTTGTGAGGTGTTCCCCTAATGAGTAATGTATCACCGATCGATTGGATTGAGTATGGCCAAAGGATTAGTGATCACTGATCGGGGTGTCCCCAACTAGTGAGTAGTGTTCACTGATCGATGTGTCCCTAGCCTAGTGAGAGGTGTTCACTTATCAAGCGTACCTTGTTTCCCGAAGCCTTCCGAAATGTTTGCACAATCGGAAGGCATTGGGAACCTGACAAGATTGGGTTTCCCCTGCCTAGTGAGTAGTATTAACCGACCAAGAGTACCCTTGCTTCCGAAGTGTTGCACAATCGGAAAGCCTCGAGAACTAAGCTATCACCAGGCGTCCCTAACCCAGTGAGTACTGTTCACCGATCGCATTCGGCAAACCTCGGCCGATTCTGTAACCTACATCAATGATGAGATACGAATCGACCGAGGTGTGCCGAGTGCACCGATCGGGATGTCCCTAGCCTTGTGAATAGTATTCATTAATTAAGCGTTACCCTGGTTCCCGAAGCCTTCCGATGTGTTTACACACTCGGAAGACATCGGAATCTATAGGCTAAATCAGGCGTCCCTAGCCCAGTGAGCAGTGTTTACAGAGATCGGGGTGTCCCTAGCCCAGTGAGTAGAGTTTACTAGTATTGGTCAAGACTCAAATGTACCCTGGTTCCAGAAGCCTTCCGATGTGCTTGCACAATCGGAAGGCCTCCGAAACTTGTCTAGATCAAGCCTCGAGATATAAAACTTTCTTGAGTTCAAAATCATACTCCAAGTTGTACCCCATGCTCCAAATCTTACTCGTACTCAGGATTTCAAGGTTATTAAACTTTTTCACACTCACACTTCGACTAAGTACAAACCGGCGATTTTCTGGGTAAGCTATGTCGAACTCAAAATTCTAAATCATAAAAATTAATTAATTAAATGTATTGAATTAATATGGAAACTTTTTACCATTTTTATTAAATGAGTAAGGACGAACTACAACCAAAATTATCAAAATAACGTTTAAATATATAGGTTCATTAATGTACATATACATGTACGTACAAAAGGATTTCATTTCAATAGATTGTATGACACCTATCCATCTAAAATTAAGAATGTATCTCTTTCAGTTAATGATTAAGAATTTCAGAGGCAATTACGGGGAGGATTCTTTGATTATATATTTTAGAACGGGGTTTAGTTACAAAAATTGAAATGGGGTTACATATAAGTATAACACTTTTTATAACTTATTTATCGTATTTTATATTAACTTATGTAACGTTTTATAGTTATACCCCACAGACCTTGGGAAGGTTTTTTTTTTTTTTTTTTAGAATTAGCGGTAATTATTCCAAAGGGGAGTTGGAACCCTCCTTTCTGTGTAGCTTTTTCAGATTCATAATATGTACTCTTAATTTTTATTTTAAAAAAACCCCTTGACTCTCCAAAATACAGGGTTTTAAAAATCGTCTTTTCTCTATAGTATCAAAAATACGAATATCGAAATGTTATAAATTTGATTATAAAAAAAAAGAAAATTATTGAAGAAAAGCATTTGATAATGCATATATATGGGCTGATTTTCATACATGTAAGATATAATATAAAAATATGTAGATCTAGTACAGTTAACAGTCCATCTAACTGGCATCTCATATAAATTGTCATCATTTTATCTTTTGTTTTCAGTCCAATTTCTTTTGATTACAAAATGTAGTTTTCCAATATCACATTTGCTGCTCAAAATTTTAAAAGCCACAAATTAGGACATTTCCATTATCCTATTCAATTGAGCAAAGTGCACGAATGAACGAAAACAAGAAAAACATGAAGTCATTTTTCGGGATATAGTTTGTCATTGAGTTGGCCATACTTGTTATGCTTTCCATGGTTGGGTGGATATTTTGGATCTTATTATTTTACACGACCAGTTCTCAGTATTTAAATCCTCCACCCGATAACACGCGGCGGATATCTGGCTGTAAACAATTTATCGCATGATCCTCGGCAAAATTTAGAACAATTTAGAGGATCCATTACACGAAGTCTGTTGTACTTCTCTTACCGGTGCACAGGTACAAGTGCATCTATAACTGAAGGCGAGTCAACTGAAGGTATCGTACGTTTTGAATGTAAGTCATTAATCTTGCTTTATATCCTGTGTCTATTGTTGATGCAGGTACACTCATTTCAAGCTATGAAATGCTTATGTATACTCCATGCATGTATGTGTGCTTTGTATTTTATATGATGCATGTTCATGTATTCATATTCAAAAGAAAGCGCGCGTGCATCAACGCGTATCAAACAGTTGCATAACAAGAGAACATCTTTTTTCATTGTTTACATGTATTTATTTACACAAACTCTTGTTTAGCCAATCATCGTTACGATATCGGAATTCCTCTGGGTGATCGCATGAAGCATTATTCTTATCATGGACTTTGATTTGATTGTATCGCGGTCCCTATGCAACAATAACATCGCGTTACCTAGACTCTGAATCCTTCCTCTATATGCTCATAGTGAAATCTTACTTCTTTTCTAGGTGGTTAATTTGATTAAGGTTCAGTATATATCAGATTCTCCATACGTAGGCTCGTGAAATGTAACCAAATGTATTTCTTTAATTTCACCATTCATCTTTGTGATTTACTTTCAGCTCTACAGTCGAAATAAACAGCTTTGGCAATGGCAATAAAAGTGCTCACAGTAGTTACCAGCCATGGCGATCTCGGAAACACCGGCAATAAAACCGGGTGGTACCTACCGGAAGTCTCCCATCCGCATGACGTTTTCGCCAAGGCCGGATTCGAAGTGGATTTCGTTAGTCCAAAGGGCGGGGATGCTCCGATGGTAAAAGATTAGATTCATTAAATATTACAAAAAAATATTCATAGCATTTACGAATTACCTGTAATCCATTCGTTTGGTTAAAGTTGAATTTAAAAATTTTGATCGAAGACCAATTTATAAACGTGGATTGTACAAATAATCGTGTACTGCTATCGTGTATTATACTGAATCAGTGATACTATTAATATGCAGATATTACCCGATATTAAAACAAAAAATTCAGCTTTAGTTTGTATTTTTCTCGAAAGAAATCTTCATACGTATAAAGTGTATTTTTTCTACGCAATACTGTCACGTGTTATTCTAAAGGATCCTGGAAGTGCAGAGGCATTCAAAGAAGACCCTGTTTCTCAAGCATTTCTGAAATCTGGAGCCGAAAAGCTGAAAACAACAATGAAACCTTCCGATGTAGACATCAGGTAAACTGACTGATTGCAGTGGGATACATTTTGTTGAGAACAATTTACTCATCCTAAATTCCGACATTGATCTTTATTTTGTCCCATGACTATACTATTAAATTCCTTCTTTAGGTTAAGCACCGTAGAAAATAGTTTTCACCAAACTCCATATACAGTAACTAGAGATACTTAATAATGAGTGCAATTGAACTGTATCATCTGATGATAATATTTACTTTACATTGGCCATTCCTTTGAGAAACAATTTTTCTGTATATCTTTTTTTTTTGCATTCATCTCTTGGGTAGAACTAATGACACTATTTTAAAATCTTCTTACCTTTATCTACGAACTTTGATTTCACTACCAAGCATTTTGAAGAAAGCTAAACTGTATAAAAATTACTGCAAAGATATTTTATTTCACACACAGATACATAATGATGGAAGCTATTGAACTGTATCAGTTTGAACTATTCTGGCCTGAAGATTGGCTTAAATAATTTTTCTAATCAACATTTACCTTAATACTTTCAAATAAACTATTCAAGATTTTCCCCCAAAGTTCTTTTAATTACTGTTTCAAAACGATCAAATAGATAATATCGGTAATAATAAAGAAAAATTTCTTCTTCTGATATAATATTTCTTAATAAGTCGGACCAATACGAAGATACTACAATTAATGAGGCACATTTCTTTTCATGTTTTAAATAGTAATGTATCATTTTGCGGAACATTCATGTTCTGATGACATTGTGAACTCCATGCAATCAGCTCTACGTAGAATTATTTTATAAATATATTCATTATCATACACACCCAATGCTATTACCAACAAGAATTAATTGAATGACAATACCCATGTCTTCCGACACGAAGAGTAGATCAAAATTATTTTATTTTTATTTTTTTTTACACAAATTGATCCTTTGCTATTAAAATCACTGTTGCATAATAGGAGAGAACCATTCTTCATCAACTGAGGTTCATTTCAGACATGTTTGTTCAATTTCAGTAAATACAAGGTGATCTTTTACGCCGGAGGACATGGTCCCATGTTCGATCTCCCGAAGAACGAAGAAATTGCTAAACTCTGTACCAAAGCTTACGAAGGGGGCGCTATAGTTTGTGCCGTCTGTCATGGAACTGTGGGTAAGCAGACACTATCATGTGTAGTGTTTCTATGTATACTCTTTTATAATAATTATTATATTTATGAATTTTGTGATTCAAACATATATTCTTCTCATTGTAAAGAATGATCCAAATGAATGTAAACTTTTTATACTTTTCGTGTTTATAAAGTGTGCATGTACACCTCAGAGATATTGGATCTACGTACATGTAGGAATCCTTATTAAGTGGGTATTAGAATTCGTGATAGTGTGGTTGAATCATGGACTCTTTACTGTCCACTATCCATGAATATTGACACAGTATTTATCCATGTAATAATAACCCCCATTAACTTGCTAAAGTATTTAGATTGCAAAAAAAATCCATCCAATCAAAATTGATTTCACGGTGTCTTAAATTGGTCACCGTTGCTTTACGTTTGTCAAGTTACTTTGAGGGTTCATTATGCTATAAAACGTTTTTCAGAAGAAAAAAATGAAAATTACTGGTGTAAAAGTTAGTAGTTTGGCCTAAAAGATTAAGATATTAATTCACAAAATGATTTTAAGATACAGTAAAACACCTTAACTAAGTGTCAGGAATGGGCAATTTTGCTTCGTTATAAGCGTAATTCGTTATATCCGCCAGTTTTATAACAAGTCACGGGGAATGGAAATCACTTCGTCGTAAGCGTCAATTCACTATAAGCGTGTTCGCTATAACCGTGTTTTACTGTATATAAAATCATGGAATATTATGGCAAAGCATTTGTAAAATAATAAACTAATAAAAAACGAATTTTTGTTTTAACCATAAAAGGTTTGGTGCCGGTGAAATTATCCAATGGGGAGAGCATTGTCAAAGGACAGACAATTACGTCATTCACAAACGCTGAAGAGGAATTCGTGAAGCTGACCGATGCAATGCCATTTTTGTTGGAAACGAGGCTAGAAGAGTTAGGAGGAAACTTTGTAGGTGCTGAAAACTTCACACCGAATGTACAGGTTAGTCCAGTATGCAGGGGTATTTCCCCAACTAGTATATCATAACATATTTTGTAAATGTATTATTGATGGTGTTAATGGTTGGTTTTTTTTTAATTACAGACAAGCGGAAGAATTGTTACAGGACAAAATCCACCGTCTGCAGGACCAATGGCTGAAAAAGTCGTGTCACTTGTAAAAGCAGCCTAGTTGTGTGATATTTAACATTGCTATCGAACAAAATTGTCATCTGTAATAGCTACTTATTTTAACGCCTGTGATTGATATGCCAATATTATGCTGGTTTTATTAGATTGTGTGGTATTTTAAGAATTAATACATGGAACATGTAAACCAATAAATGATTTATATTTATTTCGAAAATATTCCTGCAACAAGCGTTTCTTTTATTTGCAAAGAATTCACAATAGTACATAATATTATATTCATAGAGTTAACATTGATCTATGAATATATGAGAATAAAATCTTTTGAATATAAGGGATCCATTGTTTTTAATGATTACTAGTATTTCTTTTAATTTGATATCCACCCTCGCTATCACCTAAAGGCACGTTTATCGTCAATCAAGGACTAAATGATATCTCTGAAGAAACAGAAGGCCTTGAAGAAGAGCGATTGAAGACTACTCACAAGAAAGCTAAATATCTACAGCTGACGCAGTGTCGCTTCTTAATTCCTTACTGAACAGAGCTCTTGCACGTCAAAAATCTAAAATTTTGGGAGAATTGAGAAAAAGTGCAGAAAAGTTAAGGAGGCTGGATGGTCAACAAATTAATCATCAGATCAACCTAAAATTTTGATAGACATGTTGATTCATAACCCACATGAATCATCAAAGATATCTTTTTTAATTATTTATATTTACATCTTTCAACAAATTAATAAATTGATTGTAAAAAGTAAGTTAAATTAACTTAATTACTGTTAATGTACATCTGTACGTTAGCTAAAAGAAACAGCCTCCTATGGGAATTTGAGTCTGTCATCATCATGATTATTTCGTGCAGTCCGTGATTTTTCTAAGGTCGCTGTAGGTTTCGACCAATCGATAATCGGGGCGTGTAGATTTCAGTCCTGTTAGTTTCTATAGAGCTATGAATTAACTAAGTTTCCGTAAGAAATAGAGGGAATCATACTCGGTAAATAAATATATATCGATGAAATAGGCATGTCATTGAGCTCAACCACCCACAAAATGAATGCAATAGATATTCTAGCAATTTATACCCCTCAAAAAACTATAATGATTCAGGTCTCCCCTTATTTCAAAATGTCTCCTGTCATCTATTCAGAACAAATTAAAAAAAAAACATGATAGCATAGTGTGAATGGATATATTTATTTCATGTGGCAATTTTCAATATTTAAAAAAATGTATGATAGTATTGGAAAAGTTCTCCAATGAAGTAAGTCGGAGTATAATTGGAAACTTCTTTTAAATGAGAAACATGTAATTGATCTATCTCATTCCAAAAAACCGTCTGATGCGGTTTGTGAAGCTCAACTTTTTGCCTATAAAGAAAAAAAAGAAAAATGCAGTTAAATGCACAACTTTGACAAAAATACATGTACACGCAATCATGAAACACTAAATCTTCATATTAGTGTGTACTAAATGATGTACCTTATTGTTGGGTGTCAAGACACACGAGTGGCGTCAGTGGCACACGTGACCAGTAGGGATGGACTCTTCGTCGTCCAATTTGAAGGTTACTTTGGTTCTTTCCTGAACATTTAACTCATTACCAGGCTAATTAAATTAAAAATAAATGACTGAATATTAAAACAAACTTTTTAATAAATATGTGATATTATGAAATAAATATTCATAGATAAACATAAAAAGTTAATGTTCTCATGCAACATTATTAAAGTTTTGTAGCAAAATTTTGAATTCAAATGCATTTATTTTTTCTTTCATATTTTGTTTTGATTATTACCTTTGCTGTGCATTTGAAAGTGTCCACTCCAAACATGAATAAACCTCTAGGGAGGAAGTCTTCCACTTCGTCGGGCCTCTCTACCTGGCATAGCTATCAAAAAATTAAAGAATCAACTCACAGCAAATAAAAAAGATTTCATGGTACACTGTATTTTTACGTCAAGATATCTAGATGTTTTGAGAAAATGCTAGACTGAAGTTTGGAGTTTATTTTACTCAGTACATTAAGACTACTGAGAGCTTACTAATATGGATTAAAGATTTTCAAGGAACTAAGTCCAAGCTATCAAAGATATCACCTTTATCATAACAACACGTTCAGTAGCTTACCATCAGGTCCGTATAACCCAGTCTGATCTGATCCAACACTTTTCTTTCGTTTATCTTCGTCTACAATAGTGAAGTAAATTGGTTTACTTTAGTTTACAATGAATACAATGTATAATACGATCATATTTTTTGAGAGACATGTTGTTAAAGCACAAGTTTCAGAATGATTTCGTTTTTTGTTTTTTGTTTGCTCACCAACATCTCTTCTTGAAACTCTTTCTTTGTCCGATGCTTTTCTTCTTTCTCTTTCACTTTCATCTGTGAAAAAGAGTGGTGTACATATGCTTGAATGTAAAACTGTGATCGATTGCAAAAATATTTATGCTGATTCGAAATTGATCATTTTTGAAACGATACATTGCAATACTAGTATATAGATTCAAAATAAACTTTATAAACGCCAGGTCTTACCAACAGCTCTTTTTGAATCTTTAGTAAATTGGCGTGATTCTCTTGGAGCATCGTCTGTACAATAGAAATGGTATAGTAATTTAAAATAGATTGAAAATGAAATACATTTTATTATACATGTACATGTATTATGATTCTATACGTCGACTTAAACAAAACCATGGAGATTCTTTTTTCATTTCTTGGATGCTTTTTACCATAAGTTTTCTCGCCATCTGAGGATTTCGTCTTGTCTTGTTCTAATTTTCCTCTGTAAAGAGAGACGTTGCCTTTGGATAAAAACTATTAATTACTAGTTTTATGTAAATTCGTAATTTTATATATGTATATCTTGTGTATCTAACCAAAATAAAAATTGAATACATGTTGCATTACTACTAATTGGACGAGAGCATCTTCTAGTAGTCTGTCCCTTTTCTATTTGAGCTAAAAAATATTTTAAGTGATCAAAATTTAATATACAGTGGTTCATAATTATAAAGTAAATTTAAATAAAACAAGAGGCCAATAGGCATTAACGGTCACCTGAGTACCATAGCCCATACACAAACTTGTCGAGGAGTCTCATATATACATTTAATTAAGTTTCATTCTAGAGTAGAATAATTATAATATTGTAATGAAGACCACCTCCCTGCCTGAAATCTTTCAAAAAGGACTATGAAACCTATAATTTTAGGGAAAAACTTAAACGTCATAATAGAGTGCATGACCTAATATTGAAAAGGTGCAAAACTCTGATAGAAAATATTTTTCCCATGATATTTGTTAACTTTCAAGATAGGTGTTATGTGTACATGTATATGTTTCCATAGATAAACTAAAACAAGGTAGCTAGTATTCATGTTTTATTTTAAACAACCTCCCATCCATCATCCCCAGGAGCGGACAGAAACTTTCCCTGTGGGCATTTGAACAAAAATAAAAATAGCTATAAAAAGGTATAATATGTTACTCACTTCTCCTGTTCCAGCTTTTGAATGTTCAACCTTCATTAACATTATATTTACATTCAGTGAATATTTCCCTTTATGTTTGCATTGGAAATATGCGATGTTCAATTTTCTGTGAATACACTAAGCTAATCAATACGCCAAGAGCACAAATATAAACGTCGTTTTGAGTATATTTAATTTTTTGACTGTAAGATTAATTGAAACTTACATAACCAATTTGATATGTACTAAAATATTCGTTAAATCTTATCATTTCGTAAATAAAAGAAGAATTTGTTGACAAAGTTTCTGGCACTATATTTAAAGTCGCGGAAGCGATCTAAAAGCATGCTAATATGGCTGTTCCATGTATATTTCATATCCCTGACTAAGATCGCATATAATGGCTTTATAGCAACGATACACAATATTTCATACAAATAGACATCAGTATGGATATATAAATATAAGCATTGAATGCATACTTTTGGAAGCCGTCGGTCCTATAACACATCAAGCGGTGCAGACAAATTATCATACCGCGTTAACGCGCGGTATTCAATTTGTCTGCACCGCTTGGTGTGTTATAGGACCGACGACATCCAAAAAATAAGCATTCAATGCTCAAATAGAAACAGCCAGACTGAAATCTACACGCCCCGTTTATTGATTGGTCGAAACCTACAGCAACCTAAGAAAAAAATCACGGACTGCACAAAATAATCATGATGATGTCAGACTCAAATTCCCATAGGAGACGATTTGGCTGTTTCTCTTAGCTAACCCAATGATGTATAATAATATTAACAACAATTTTGTTAATTTTTCTTACTTTTTACTATCAAATTATTAATTTGTTAAAAGAAAGATGTAAATATAAACAATAAAATGCTTTCTTTGATGATTCATGTGGGTTATGAAGGCAGCGATCATTGCAGAAAAAAATTACATAACCCGGTAACGCGAGTTATGTATTTATTCTGCAATGTCGCCACCTTCATATCCCGAATGAATCACCAAAGAAAGCATTTTATTGTTTAAATGATCACCATCTGGCATCAATACCAAAATCATTTTACATGTACTGCTTATCAGTGATTTTGGTTATCCAATTATTACTTTACTATTAATGAGTCTATTTGTTTATTAAGAAAGTTCAAAAACTGTTTTTGTTTCAAATGATAAAAATACTTGCATAACACTTTTGATCAAAACATACAACTTCTTAATTTCATTATTTTCAATGATAAATTACTTAATAGGAACAAGCAAAGGTAGATAGCTCTATTATGAAGAAGCAAGGGAAGATAACTCCATTAACTCCCCCTGAACTCTTTCCAAATGCTTTCGTATTACCCCCCCCCCCCCCCCATAACCCTTGCCTTAGAAGTAGGTGACATGAAATATTATTAAGGTTGACAGCTTAATGATTTTTTTTTTCTAAATATGCAGTCAGTTTTTAATCTGTGTCAGTAGACGTTTTTAAACATTATATACAATAACACTAAATGACCTTCTAGCCATACCCTGCATTAAAACCCCTACCCTATATACACTATACATGCATGAGTGTCCCCCCCCCCCCCCCCCCCGATTCAAATCCCTACACTGGGGGACATGAAATCTAAAATTTTGATAGATGGCTTTATTTTCTTTCTTTATATGCAGTTTTTAATTCAGTGTCAGCAGAAGTAAAGAAGACGATTTTTTAAAACATTAATAAAATGCATTAACACTATATGATTATTTTCGCCCCGCCCATCCTAGGGCCTAAACCCCTGTCCCGGGGTCATGAATTTCACAATTTAGGTAGAGAATTTCATGGACATCATAACTACGCATTCAGCTTTTTCCCACATGTGTGGAAGTAAAGAAGATTTTCTCAGATTTAATACATTTTTACTATATGGCCATATTGTCCCCACCCTAGAGCCTGAACACCCAGGGGCCATGAATTTCATAATTTTGGTAGAGGGCTTCATGGACATCATAACCATGCATTCAGTTTTTTCCTCGCATGCGTGGGGGTGGAGAAGAAGATTTTTGAAAATTTGCCTTTTTTTCATATTTGGCCCCGCCTGTGGCGCCCTGGAGATGGTAGAGCCATGAATTTCACACTTCAGATTTCTCTTACCATAGAGATGCTTCACATCAAAAATGGTAACAATTGGCCGTGTAGTTTTCAAGAAGAAGTTAAAAATGTAAAATTGTTAACGCACGACGCACACCGCACGACGACGGACGAAGACCAATTGCAATAGGTCCCCTGAGTGACTCAGGTGACCTAAATATCTAAAAATGGAGTAAATTTCAAGAGGATATTTGATAATTACCATGATATCTCGGATAGCTTTCATTATGTTTTCATTCGCTTTCTAAACAAAATAAAATACAACCATGTAAAATATTTAACCAACACATTGAAAACAAAACGTTTTACATGTAAGATGTAAATATAGTAGTATCATCATATTGAATATATTCTATATACCTTTAACCTGAAGAAAACATTCACGGGACCATCCTTTCGTTCAAGCCCACTCCTCTCCTTGACCACCGTCTAAAAAAACCCAACAACACCGTAATTGACAATTAACGAAACAAATTTGCCAACAAATATGCAATATATGTTTTGGAATTATTTTTTTTTTTGTTTTATTTGGAAGAAGGGTGGTTGATGTTTTATTCCCTGGAATTTTTACCGATCAATTTTATAAATAGCAATACATGTTGCTACATACGTACATATCAAAACATTAATCTCACATACCAATAGCTCTCTATGAATCTTCGTTATCATCTCATGTCATGTTTTATCTAATAGATAATTTGATAATTTAAAAATGCTACATATATCATGGTGTCATTTTGACCCTCAAATATATTTTTCTATTTTTGACCATTTCCTTATAATTTATTATATCTTTAATTTTGAAAACTTGTATTTTATATTTATTTACTTTAATCAATTTTACGTAAGATTTACTTAGATAAATAACTTGAGGCCATCTGTCGATAATTCACATGCACAGTTGTTAAATCAATTAGTGCCATCCGAGCTAATTAAATATATGCTTTTAGATTTATCCTTCGAAGACATCCGCTGTTTTTATAATTACGTAATACTCATTGTATCGGACAAAACCCTGTAGCGTCCCGTCCTGGCATTGAGTTGTTCTTGCCATTAATTGATACAAAGAATTGTAAAGAAAAATTCACTCATTGCTTACATCAAAGAGGCGGATTGACACGATGGTTTTGCGATACAATGAGTATTACGTAATTATAAAAACAGCGGATGTCTTCGAAGGATAAATCTAAAAGCATATATTTAATTAGCTCGGATGGCACTAATTGATTTAACAACTGTGCATGTGAATTATCGACAGATGGCCTCAAGTTATTTATCTAAGTAAATCTTACGTAAAATTGATTAAAGTAAATAAATATAAAATACAAGTTTTCAAAATTAAAGATATAATAAATTATAAGGAAATGGTCAAAAATAGAAAAATATATTTGAGGGTAGGAACTTCATAATAATGATCAGCCTTCTGCAGCACCTGAACCTCGACATCCAAGGAGAGACCAAAACAAAACAGAGAAACAAGGAGATGATCAATCAGAGGATGAAAATCAAGAAGAGGATAACAATACAAATGAAGATGAAAGTCAAGGATATGTTGAGAAACTGATGCAATACAAACTTGTCGATGGAAAGAAATTCTTCCTCGTTAAATGGCAAGGGAGCAGTGTTAAAACCTGGGAGCCGGAGGAGCATATCAATACAGATCTTATCCGCCAATATCATATTACCAGGACACAGACCGGTCGGGCACGCAGACGCAGAACAAAATCCTGCTTTTACTAGATCCAGTCTTTTTAATCCATTCCACCTCTAACCCACTCTTTCTCCTTAACCCTTCTCACTGTGTACATGGTATCAAATTGTGTTAAAATTTTAATGATTTGCAAAATTATTAATATAGTGCTTCTCAGTAAAGGCGCCTACTGATACTGACATAATTTTTACACTGTACACAATCTTTATCTTTCCTTATCCCTACTTTATACTACTAGGTGGATCTGGACAAAAGAAGAACCTCGGATCATTACCATATACGTATATGTACCTAATCAGCTGCCTCTGTCTCACATCTGTCTGTGCAACTGCGCCATTACCATCAGATCAACATATTCAAAGAATAAACTACGGCATACTATTCGAGAAAACTAGTGACATCTACCTTGGACAAGAGTACTGGCTGCATACATTTCAAATTCCTCTTCCGAAGAAATTGCACCTACAGCCCCTATACTGCAACATGCCACAATGTCAAACTGCAGGACACATCATAAAATCACTGAACCTCCTAAGAATGCAGTGTATGGCCAGTGTAAATTCAACAGTCCACCACATTCACCAACTAATACCAACAGCTGAACTTCCTCCTACACGAAAATACATAGGTTCATCAAGATCGAAGCGAGGACTGTTTGACTTTGTTGGTAAAATTTCGAAGTCACTATTTGGAACAGCCACTTCAGGTGATATCACTACTCTACAACGCCACATGCAAACACTAAACAACAACAACATCAAGCTCGCCAAAGCCATGGCCCAACAAGACCACCACCTCTCGTCATTCATCAAAGCCGTGGACAAAAGATTCAACAATGTTGTTGCTGCTGTTAGACAAAATCACCAAGATGCTGTGTCACTTTCTGTATTAGCACACAACTCAATGGATGCTTTAGATCATGAATTTCTTATTCTGAGTGAACTCATCATTAAACAGACCAACGTTTCGGCTCAACTAGAAAAGGAGTTAGAACACATTAAACTAGGACTTCACGATTTGGTGAAAGGCAAGCTATCTCCATTCCTCCTGACACCACATATTCTGAAATCATCCATCGATCAAGTCCAAAGCATCATTTCGGCCAAATTTCCAAAATTCCATATTTCCAATAAGGATCCTCTCTTTTATTATTCCATGGGAGAATTTTTGTTCACTAGATTACACACAGAACTATACTTGACCTTAAAAATACCAATCTCCCCATTCCAACAGCCAATGTCAATGTATAAAGTCTACATATTTCCAGTTCCTGTTAACTCTAGCTCCAACCATGCCACTCAGCTCATCGATCTGCCACCATACTTTCTACACACAGCTGACAACCAACACTATGCCACAATCACCTCTCAGCAGTTAACACTGTGTGAAGGAACCTCAACCCAATACTGCAACTTCAATACTGCAATGAAAGCAACAGCCTCTCCAAGTTGCTTATCAGCAGTCTTCTTTAATCAAAAGAAAACCGTGAATGATCTATGCGATTTTCGGTTCCTAACAAGCATGCTACCCCCATGCTTGTGTACGAGCTTTCACCATCCAACCTGCTGTTATACAGAACGCCAATGCTAGCACTGGATTGCGCAAATGGACAACAGATCTTGAAAGGATGTTCCTTCTGTGTCATCAATATACCATGTCAATGTTCCATAACAGTTGACGACCTATATCTACCTCCCCGATTAGGAAAATGCAACAATCAAACTGACAAAGTTACAATTCTCCACCCAGTCAACTTAGCCCTACTCCAACAATTTTTCCATGAAGACTTCCATTCAACCATATTCGGCGACACAATCTTCAAAGAATTCGTTCACATAAAGCTACCAAATTTCCACATCTTTAATCATTCATTCTCCAAATTTTTGGCTAATGATCAAAAACAGCACCTAAGCTTGAAGCGCATTGCAAAGGCCATTCGACATGATGGACAAGTGTTTACAAATTTAGCAGAATCCATGATCGCGGGACAAGTCAATTTTGCAGTGGACAATTGGCCAGACACAAGTGGTATCCTGGCCATCGTTTCAACATCTGTTGGATTCTTTGGACTCATCTTTAGCATCTGGTCATGCTACAAAATCCGAACCGTCCTGCTTCCTGTGTTATTGCTCCATCAAGTGAAACCATCAGCTGCCACAACCATTAAACCAACTTTATCCTTCATCTATAATCAGGCTGAAGATAACACACCAGCGACCAGTGTTAATGAACACTTTTATGCCACTTTTTCCACTCCTTGGCCTTATGTTTCCCTTTCTGTGCTAACAACAATCCTTGTTATTGCATGCATTACTCACCTATGGCAGAAATTTCAACGTTCACACAAAACTTCACTTCATTTAGAACTAACAACTGGACCTACTTGTGAACTTTTCACTCTACTAACTCTTCCACTTTGCCCCACAATTGGAACATTCAGACTCCTGAAGACATTTCATCAGTTCATGTTACCACCTCATATTACATTCTACATTACCTGCACATTCAATGCACTGATTTTACCATCACTAACAAGCACACCAACTGCTCCATTGATGTACCAACTACCATCTTGATCTCACCATTCACTGCTAGAAAAATTCATAACATCCTTCAGCATCCATACACAGCATATTTCCTGTTGTCGCACCACCAATATTTCCAAATTTTGTAAGAGCCATCTAATCTTCCTTGCAACATCTTGGCATGACTTACTTGTGTAGATGAGTGTGTGAGTAATTGAGAATTTTTTTTTCAGCGTTTGAATTTTAGTGTTCATTGTACCTATGTTTTGGTATGTGCATTCTTATTTTTATTGCACTATTGTCTTAACTTCTGTTGTACATATTACTTCATTTTTTTTTTTTTTTCAAATCTTTTTTTCTCATTACCTGAAAAGTGTATGTTTCATTTTTATCTTTGAGGACAAAGATTTTTCTGACCAAGAGGGAATTATCATGGTGTCATTTTGACCCTCAAATATATTTTTCTATTTTTGACCATTTCCTTATAATTTATTATATCTTTAATTTTGAAAACTTGTATTTTATATTTATTTACTTTAATCAATTTTACGTAAGATTTACTTAGATAAATAACTTGAGGCCATCTGTCGATAATTCACATGCACAGTTGTTAAATCAATTAGTGCCATCCGAGCTAATTAAATATATGCTTTTAGATTTATCCTTCGAAGACATCCGCTGTTTTTATAATTACGTAATACTCATTGTATCGCAAAACCATCGTGTCAATCCGCCTCTTTGATGTAAGCAATGAGTGAATTTTTCTTTACAATTCTTTGTATCAATTAATGGCAAGAACAACTCAATGCCAGGACGGGACGCTACAGGGTTTTGTCCGATCATTTTTGCGACGGACTCCAAATAATAAAGAAGTGAATTTTATATTATCTCCTGTCCTGTATTTCAGGTTGAATATTATTAGTTATCACCAGAGCCCCAATCACACGGTGATACATATATGAATTTGAGATTTTATACCAAAACTTTTCTATACTCTGTCCCAAGATATCCTCGATTCACATTTTGCTTAATTACTCGATATTTATAAATATCTCAGGGTTCAAATGATGTTCATTCAAAATGTATGAAAAATTTCTAAGATTTCTCTGTTGAAACGCCCCTTTAGCTTATCAGGTTTCAATACACGACTAAAAATGTTATATCTACGGGGATTTTGCATTGAAGCAGACCCGGATGTTCCGGAGGACTATCAAGTGACATATTTATTCACAAAAGCGATGATCTACGCAAACCCATGTACAAGTTGCCTAACATCTTGTCCAATTTAACTCATTTAAACTCTTCAAAATGATCAATCTCACCTTTCAAATGCTCTTGGAAATTCTTCGCTTCACCCATGTTTACTTACAATATTTAGTTTCTATTCATTTTAAACGTTTCCCCCTTCCCTCTGCAGAGATTTGAGCAAATCTCGATGCTACCATTTTGTTCAATGTGACGTCAATTCAAAGGGCAACAACTCCAATTTAAAAATAATTCCAAAGGGCAACTACTCAAATATTTTATAAACTTACGGAACACGGTTTCTGTGTTAAATAATATGAAATAACAAGACGAGTAGGCGAAGCAGCGGCCAATGACAGCCAGACAGTGTTTAAATCAATGAAAGTTTGACATTTCAGTCCGAGGGAAAACAAATGTATAACAGTTATATCATAATATATTAAAGTGTGATATGGTAGGTGCGTGATAAAACCTTTCGAGTTTTATTAATTTATTATTTGATCACATGCCCGACGGGATTGATCTCCCCATAAAGATGAAAGAATGGATCCTTATTTCTTAATGAAAAAATATTCAAAAATTGAATAAAAGGTAAATCAATTTATTTATATTCATTTTCAGTGTGGTTTTGTAATAGCTGCAGGTCTGTAGCTGTCGGTCTGAAAAAAATCGGATGGACGATCTGGGAGCTACAGTGCCTCCCATAGTAAAAACCTGCAATTTACGGCGCACAATAATTGCGCTAGTTTCGGACTGATTATTCTCATTTCCAAACATATTCTTTACAAATATTTGATTCCAAAAAGTTCTTCAGACGTTTTACTACGGATATCATCACTTTACTTGCCTCTGATATTCTTTTAAAAACCATCACCAGCCACGTAAAGTGAAGTGGTGCAGTTTGTTTACAGGAGAAAATGGCGACTCTCGATCTCGCCGTAAATTAATATACTTCATTTTTCGAGGTCGGTTAGCACGTTTAAGAGAAAGTCTGAGGCAAATAAAGTGAAATATCAGTAGTAAATTTCCTGAAAAATTTAATGGTACTAATTGTTTTCACAGAATTTGTGTGGAAATAAGGTTAATCATTCCAAATCTAGCGCCTTTTTGTGCGCCGTAAATTGCAGGTTTTTACTATGGGAGGCAATGTAGCTCCCAGGTCGTCCATCCGATTTTTTTCAGACCGGGAGCTACAGACCTGCAGCTAGTTTTGTAAAGGACTGTTTTATTTACAGTAAAGAAGACTATAAATTGTATCAGTACAATAAGACAGAAAGGGGAACATGGTCCGATCGTTCACATGACAACAATGTTCAACTCTTATCAAAGTAGCTTTATTGTATCTACTTTAATCCAATGCATCCCCCTGGTAACCATTATCTGTTCCAAAGAGGTTCACTTTTATTAGAACTTGAACATTCGTCAAACTATATGTACGTGCATCTACCCTTTTCTTGTAAATATATTTTTTTTCTTTTTATATCTTTGTAAATGTTGGACCCCTTAGCTTGGGACCTCTCCATGACCCTCAGAAAATGATAAAATTAAACGTTAACTAACTTGCTTCAATATCAATTTTATCGACTCATTATAAGCTCTCTTTTCTATAGAAAATCTTAATAAATGTATTTAAATATACCCCAAAACAAGGAGTTCAATATAACTTAACTTGAAAATTATTCATTCTTAAAATTTGCTTCTTTGTTTATTTCACAAACTATTGCTCCAATTTTCTTCAGAGTTTTTTTTTATTTTGAAAGGAGGACCTCCCAACTTGTCACCCCTTTCTGACCATCAATATCATTGTACAAACCTGAAATTTCCCAATATAAGCTTGCTTGTGGACTTCATATTCTTCAGAGGACAATTTATCCTATAATCTGAAGAAACTTTAACCTCAATCTCCAATTTGGGGCCCTCCTGACACAACGGAGGTTTTGGTTGAACAAAGTTGAAACTACATGACTGTACCATACTATTCTAGTATAAAGCGTACACAAAATTTGATATAAAATCGGGCCAAGCAGATTTAAGTAACAGGCAATCTGGTTCTAGAGATTTTTTTTAAACCACACTATTTCATATTATCCTTTTCAACACCCTTCTTTCTTTTTTGGAAGAGAGTCTGGCTTTCATTTGAAAAAATATAAAGGCCCTTACCCAAGTTTGATTGATTGCGTAGTACTGAAGGAAGCAGATAGCATTGCAAAAAAATACGCCGAACAGTTGATCTAAAATTCAAGTCGAGCTCATGAAACTTTACAGTAAATGTATTGCATTTAGAATTACTCAGTAATTCAGACTAGTTCAATGAACAAATTGAATAAAAAATATTCGAATACCAAGTCTCATGAATGTATTGAGAGCTATTCTCTTATAGTTTAACTTTGATAAAGTTCGTAAATCTGCTACAGCTTCCTCTGTGTGTCGTACGCCAGCATTCGGACCTCCCTGTCCTGTTCCCATATCAGCAATTCATCTTCCGGAAGTACACTGCGCATCACCTCGCGCATCATTTTATCACAGTCTCCAAAAACACGTGACCCCAAAGGAACTCCATTGTCATCCAGCTCTAAACATGTCTGGTCGTAATCTGTGATTTGTCTAGAAAATCAACAATTTAGAAAAATTTATAAGAGATACATTTGTATAAGAGAAAATACATAGATCTTGCAAGTTTGTAAACAATACCTGTTACAGATCACTAAACGTGTAGGATCCTGTCCACTCTCCACCAAGTCGTTTGCTGGTGAGACTTGCAAAGTAGTTCCTAAAGCCAACACGAGGTCCGATTGTTCCGCGTGTTTCTCCGCGCCTTCTAACACATCACTCTCTAAGTAGTCCCCAAAATTGATGATGGTGTTCATCAAATATCCATTACACTTCTGTAATTATATTGAGTACTTCATCAAACATGTTTAGAGTTTAACATCTCCCCTTGTCAATGATATCTGATCGGCTCCTCTCCTAGTTCTTTGAGCAGAGAGGAATGGATCAAAAACCCTTGGCTTGGGAAGATGAGATGTTAGATGAATTTCATTTTCTCGAATTAGATACTACGAAACTCAAATGCTAAAAGTTTTGAAATGGTACAAAGGAAAACGAATATGTTCATGAGATTTCCCCCCTTTATAATTACCTTATCGTCACACACACGTCCTGTTCGATGATTTATCCGGCAATTTTTACACTTGTTTACAGGAACATTGGTGGCTTTCCCGCCACATCTGAAATTCCTAACGTAACGTTTCTTACACTTCTCACATTTCTCCACAAATGTGTTTCCGTGAAGTTCCGAAATTTGACCCTCCTTGACCCCTGACAATCGATGGAGGCCGTCCACGTTTTGACTAATTACGTGTTTCATATAGCCCTTTTCCAGTAGTTTGACGATTGCTTCGTGTGTGTAGGTTGGGCGCAGTGCCTGCATGTTACGTGCTGGTGCCTTGGATTTTCCCTTGGTTCCTTAAAACATGATCAATATGTACTTTTAACTGCCAAAAACTTCACCAAAACTATACAATTTCCTTGCAGTGTGAATTATTTTATATCGTTTCACCGGATATGGATGATTAGAAAACAAAACTTGAAAATGTACGATGATCTAAATTCTTTATCAGTAATTTTAAATACTAAATTGTTTGATAAGTTATATATTTCCATTTTAAAGAGGATTATTTCAGATGTATGTGTTTATTTTTTACGTTTGTTTTTGTGTGGCGTTTTTTGGTCTTTTTTTTTGGGGGGGGGGGGGGGGGGGGTCTTATTTTACCTTGTTTTTTAGCTTTGTCTCGTTCCGTCCATTTTCCGGTTATTCCTCTGAAATCGCCGATACCCGCAGCTGTTGAAATACCCGCACCTGAGAAACAAGAGAAACAAAAAAAATCAAATCAAAGAATATATCTCATATATTTGCATATTTCATTACTTGCAAGAAGTAAAATTACATGCATAACATTTCTCTCGATTTTACACATAAGTGTAAAGTTCGTCTCGAGATTGTATTGTTTTCAAAGAAGAGATAGAATTTTTATTTACAAATTTTAAGTGCATTGATTATGTTAAATTTCATACCACATTTATTTAATGCTAGTACTAGTTTGTATGATGATTTTCATAAAAAGTTACGAAATGTGAAAAAAAATAAAATTTTATTTACGATTAGTTTCAATTAAGATATATAAAGTGAAGGTTGAAGGAACACATGCAAATGTATACCTGTAAACGCTATACAGTACTCCGAGTTTTTGATCAGATGAGCTACATGTTCCGCCTCCTTATTTAGTTTTTCGCACGAGTCGTGAATTTCTGCCGTTTTTAACGCTTCCTTAATCATATCTCCTTCAGCCTTGGTAAGTCCCGAGGCCTTGTCTTTTGATAGTCGTTTGATTAAAGTATACCAACAAACATCATGGAATGTTGCAAATCCCTCGTCGTCCCAATTTACTTGGAAATCTGACAAGAATATATAAACTCAACTATATCGCCTATAGAGCTTTATAGAGTTTATATTCATCGATATCAGGTATTCTGCTAAATATTTCATTTCTGACACTCATTGTATAATCTCTCTCTCTCTCTCTCTCTCTCTCTCTCTCTCTCTCTCTCTCTCAGTACATTACGAAATCACGATAACTTATAACTACCTGAGCGTTCACTTTTCGGCAAAGCATACGCTCTAGTATCCACCCTGCCGTCTGTAGATTTGATGGAACCTTTGTCACATGTAATCACAGCACATTTCCATAACTTAGAATCGTCTGTTCCTGTCGCCATATTGATGAGGTTTGTCGATTCCGAATGAATGGATTGATTTTAAATACCCAAGGTAAAGGCATGAGTATGTTTGTTATTGTTGTTGGTATGCGCGAGTGACGTAAATTGGTAAAAATAGACATGAATCAATATATGAGTAAGTCGGGACTTTCAAAAAGACTTCCCCACACCAAAATTCCACTTACATGTAATTCACTTTTAAAATATATATGATAACTGAAATTTTATTTTTGAAATCATTTAATTACTGTAACTATTTACATTAGCACTATATCTCACTTATTTTATAAATGCAAATTAAGACAGACAACATTGAAATTACATTTAATATAATACCATTCGATATTTGTTACAGAGCATATTTAACATTCGTAATTAAAAAATGTAGATAAAACAGCTCAGTTTTGTTGAATTGCACAATTCACACTAGGCGCACTGGTGATCTTCAAAATTAAATTGCATATCCTCTCTCTCTCTCTCTCTCTCACACACACACACACACACACACACATTTTAGGAAACTATTTAGTTTTTGCGAGAATAATACACATGTATCTTCATATAAGTTCTAATTCTTACTTTTACAAAGGTCATTTTATAATATAAAAAAATCAATGTGTCCACAAAAGATATTTCAGAGTGAACATATGAGTATTCTAATCAAACAACGAACTCGAGTACCTAAAGCAATACACTGTTCATTGTACTTTGTCGATCAGTACTACAATGTGCAATGAAAAAACACAAAACAAATAAACATATATAGCACGTGAATCTAAAGCTTTCGTTTTAGATCGTAAGCAGCTAGTCTTTCCCCCCGTCCGCCCTCCCATTCTTGTAGTTCTTCTTTAGAAAGTACATTCCGCATTATCTCTGACATCAGCCTGTCACAATCTCCAAAAACACGTGACCCTAGTGTCGAAGTTCCGTTTTCGTCCATCTCTTTGCAGACGGCGTCATAAAGGGTCCTTTGCCTGCACAGAATAAAATAATTATGATAACTTGTAGGATTCAATAATAATTGAATATGACTAATTAACGAATAAATTTTATATTACAAGATTATAGTTACAGACTTTGCATGTTCTTCAAATTTGAACATAACGGTTTATTAAAATGAAATACCTGTTGCAGATGACCAGTCGGGTGGGTTTCTGTCCCATTTCCACCAGAGAGTTTGCAGGGGAAACTTGAAGGGTGGTCCCAAGTGCCAAAACGAGGTCCGCTCGTTTGGCGTGATGCGTGGCGCTTCCCAAGACATCCTCCTCCAAATAGTCTCGGAAATTGATGATAGTGTTCATCAAATAACCACCGCATTGCTTTGTATGAAAGAAGTAGAAACATTAAAGTTTAGTTTTTTATGCCATGTTTTTGAATTTTTGTTTCACATCCTTTGTTCGATATTTTAAAAAAAATACATGATTCGATTTAGCCCTTTTTAGCGTTGTCGTTTGAACTAACCTTGTCTGGACAGATACCACCGGTACGGTGATTGATGCCACACCGCTCACACTTATTGGCTGGGACCTCTACAGCTGGGGCCCGACTTCTCATCTGGAGAGACCTTTCGTAACGCTTCCCACATTTCTCGCATTTCTCCGTGAACGCGTTACCGTGCAGTTCGGATATCTTGGATTCCGGGACACCAGAAAGCCTGTGTAATCCGTCTGTATTTTGGCTGATGACGTACTTGATGTGTCCAAGATCGGTAAGTTTTAACAGAGCCTCGTGAGTGTAAGTAGGACGAAGGTCAACCATATTATGACCTCTCGTTTTGGACAAGCCTCTCTGACCTATATACAAATAAACGATTTTCATTTTTCTTGAAAGCTCAATTATTTTTAAAGGGAATGAGAATTATTTGCAACACTATACTATAGTACCATATTGTTCAACTTTTGATTGTGTTGTCCATTTGCCATTTATTCCACGAAAATCCCCTATTCCGGCTGCGGTTGATATTCCAGCACCTAAAATTACCGGTATATTACTTTTATATTCATTATTGATCTTAAACATGTATTTTTCCAGAAATTTGCTGATTAGATCATTAGGCGTAGCCAAAGTGCGCCTTACCAGTAAAAGCTATGCAGTAGTTGGACTGTTTCAGCAGCTCGGCTATTCGTTTACCCTCGTCCTTTATATGCTGGTACGAATGGTGTGTCTCGGCAGTCCTCGCTGCCTCGCATATCATGTCTTTCTCCATCTCCGTTAGAACTATAGAGGTTTTTTCTGGGGTTCTAGCCAAGGCTGATCGGTATAGTGCGTTCCAACATGCGATGTGAAACATTGCCATTCCATTTTCATCCCAGTTGCCCTTGAAATCTGTAGAGAGAATAAGGTGTGTCATAAATAAGAAGAGTTGTAGGACGCCTTATGCACCTAGATGGGGGGAATAAGATAGCGCAAATGCCCATTTGGTTTAGTCGTAAAAAACAATTTCAAATTTATTTTTTTCCACTTAAATATATTTGATAATGTTTTAATACAAGTTTACAAAAGGATAATTTCTAACTATCACATTCAATTTTGAATATTTTTACAAATGATAAGAAAGAAAATAAACCCTAAGGTTTTGGAGCTCAGACCCACTCTATAAAAGAAAACCCGGCCGCGTCAGCAGGTTATGTTTTCTGCAACGATCGCTATACCTTCATAACCCACATGAATCATCAAAGAAAGCATTTAATTGTTTAAATATTTACATCTTTCTTTATAACAAATTAATGAATTGATCGTAAAAAGAAGGTAAAAATATACTAAATAATTGTTTCTGTACAACTGTACGTAAGATAAAAGAAATAGCCAAGTCTTCTTTTTAGGGAATTTGAGTCTGACATCATCATGACTATTTCGTGCAGTCCGTAATTTTTCTTAGGTTGCTGAAGGTTTCGATCGATCGAGAAACTGGTTAGAATTGGGTCGTGTATATTTCAGTCCTGTCAGTTTCTATACAGCTTTATATTAAAATTAATTTCCGTAAGAAATAGAGGGAATCATACTTAATGGATACAAGAAATGTTTGCACTGATCTAAATCAATACAAAAATGTCTGAAGAGAGAATGATTTTAAATTAGACAACATTGAGATGGTGACAATCTTAATGAAAGATATGATGAAAAGCATTTTAAAGAGGACATTGTTTGACCTTAACCTTCACTTAAAAATTTGGTTCAAGATCATTTAACACCCATTATCCAACAAGCACTCTATGTGTGTAGTTTAATGCATACAGGGTCAAGGGAAGAAGAAATAAGGTTGCGACAAGGATTTTACACAGATGTCTTCTTTCACCTTGACATATGACATAGAAACTTGCTTCAAGGTCACTGCACATCAAATATATATATCTACAGATAGTTTTTTAGTCTGACCAAGATTGGGCCAAGGGGTAAAATTGTGGTACATACATGAGTTTAAAAAACCAACTATGATCAAAGAGCTTATTTTGGAATGGAGCCAAGATGAGCTATATAAAAACTTACACATGCCTTTATTGTTATAAGAGAAAAGGGAAAAAGAAATCGTTGACGAGTTAGACACCTTAAAGAATTTTCAATAGAATTTAATAGAAAATTAAATATTGCATCGTCAAACAACATTTTACTGTACTTACGCTTAAAACTGCAGTAATATACTGTATGAGAAGTATATATTTAGACCCACCTTTCTTTTCGCTTTCCTGTACGCAGTAAGCCCGCACGTCTGTTCGCCCATCCGTTGTGAGGATGGGGTCCCTTTCACAAGCAATAAGACAGCAGCGACCAATTTCTTCACTTTTTGGGTTCGCCATTATGATGTCTAATTTACTGTATTCTGTTTAAAAGGGACACGTACAGTCATTGAGTATCAGCTGCACACATGAATATTACGCATTTGCATGGTTTTTTCAATAAAATTTGAACTTACCTGAATGTCTTCACCTTATTTCTGCAATAATGCCTGTCGTAATGAGGTAAAATAGAGGTACAGTGTCCAGTCAGCTGGAAAAACACGCCAAAGTTAGCGATGATACGAATATCGAACCTGTTTGTATTTACACATTCGTAACTTAGTACACTCATAGAGAATGACGTCAGAAAATAATTATAGAAAGGGGTTTTCCCATTTAATTAATAGAGCAATATACACATCATTTTCAATTTACGAGTTATCCCACGTTTCAAATATATGATATAATTTGTGTTTTAATGACAAATTACATATTAGCGTTTTCTTTGAAATTTTATAAAATGTTTTTGTAATACTAATCACATTTATTGAAATAATTATGAAACTATTTTACATTGTTGAATATATCATATAATTATCAAATTCGGGTAGGGGGGGGGTAGAAAAAATAAGGAGGGTTTTGAAGCAATAAAATAGATTGAATTTCTCTGATATAACCGTTTATCCTCGCATGAAAGAAAAAAGTTCGAGACAATTTTAACTCCTTTTAAAATATACTGCCTAATCACAGAATATAGGGTATTTATTTTTATTATGAGAAAAATTTATAACGTCAGGTGACTGTGTGCCTTATATCACTGTACATTTCTAATGATTATTTGAAATTGGATCCGCTCCAACAATTCACCGACATCGAGTTGTTGGAACGGATCTAAGATCTGGTCGATTTATGCCTGGCAGAAACAAATGACAAACAAACCTTTCTTATTTCAGTCAACACAAATAATCATAGTTTGTTTACCGTCACTGCTGTAATAATTGCTTCTGCATGGACACACTTCTTTGTATACATATAATTTAATGCCCAAACTCCTATATTACCTTATTTCTATTTCTGTTATTACCTTTTTCAAAAATTGTAGATAAAAGTTCTTCAAAAGTCCAGTTAATTTCAAAAGTGGGACATTTGCCTCTATCAAGAAATGGTCTTTTGGCTTTTGAGGTAACAATAGATTTTGCCATAGATTTCTGTCTGTACATGTAAATTACAAGAAATAATTCTGATTTCATAAATGATTTAATATGTAAATGTACATGTTGCTGTTTGAAACACATGTAATATATTGACAGTCACTTATTTTTCAGAAACATTACTTAAACAATTCACCTAAAAGCAGCATGTATTCTCGTGAGCAACAGTTTGTATTTCAAAGTTAAAATTAGACACACCAAGGATCAAATGCAAGTTTTAGGATAATAATACTACCGGATATGTGAAAAAAAATCTGACAACCTTTCATTTACCAGTTTTCCTAAAGACTACAATATCACCATATTTAATATAATACACAAAAAAATATTAAATTACATAAGTTGGGAATTAAAACTAAGTTGAAAATTAATATTTCCTTTGGACTGTTTAATATACACAAATTATTTGAAAAAAAAAATAATTTCAGAAACAATACCTACATGAAGAATTGAACAAGTAATAACAATAGCATTATATATGTAAGTACAAATACTTGGACAACAAATCATCTTAAACCACAGAAATACCCAACGTAACTTAGCTTAAGTATTTAGTAAGGTTTTAAACAATCTTGAATGAAAACAATTCATTCTTTATCACAAACTCCCTGAAAACAAGTCATACTCTCAACAACAATGAAATCCTTAATTTAAATTTACTGTCCTGTAAAAATTTGATATGATCAATATTTTTCCCTTAAAAAAATATATCTGACAAATAATGTGTAGACAATGCCTTTAATAGGATTTGCAGCTTAATTTTGACTATTTCCACTTGGATTCATGACTATATCTTCCATTCTTACAAACAGAGAGAATATATAAGATTTACAAAAAGATGAAAGGTTGATCCAATATCATAACAATCTAAATTCAGAAGATGAAATCAATACAACAGACAAATTAACACAACATTAAAGCTCCTTCTTTTGTAGTATCCATACATTTAACGTGACATTCAAATTCTGTTACTATTCTCGTATTCATAACACAATGGATGGAAATCCTCATAGTTACCATTGGATAATTACTGTTGAAGCAGAAATATTTGTTGAAGATTTAATTTCATTATTTACGTTGGCAGTATTTATCAATGAAATTAAATCCATGATGAATTTTTAAACCCAAGTATTCATAAATATAGAGTTGATACATAATACATTTGAGAGATTAAGATATGACGAAATTAAATCCCAATGAAATTTTATTTGGTTTAAAAATAACGAAATTTTAACCCAACGAATATATGTGCTTCTACAGTAATCAATTAACAGGTAAAGCATATGCATGTACAATAAACAGTTATAACAAAGCTTTATGAGCATGCAGTGAATGTCTTTATGGGATTCAAGCAAATTAATTCATACTCATCATATATCTTCTTAAAAAACCTAGCAATTTACATTCGCTAACATTTATAAATATACATTAACAAGAATAACAAAATCTTGTAACAATTTCTTTCCAACTACAAGTCTACATTAATACCCACAAGAAAAGGAATGTGTATACATGTAATATATATATGTATACCAACAGTGGTGACATACGTGACTAAAAAATGGAAATGTATCTAATTTAGATCACAGTTTAAAGTTCCTCCATAACAATGAAGTATTTAATAAGTTAACTATCAGCCTTTACAAATACTTTTGGACGGTTGAATATCTTCTTGGCCTCGTCAATTTCTGCTATCTTATTCTCCAGTTCCTGTTTTTGCGACCGGATTCTAAAAGTGTCCATACGAAGAGGGAGAGCACTTAATTCACTTACTAGGTCCTTCTCCTCTGCAAGGAAAATTTGAAATATTATATTTAATAACCAGCTACATAAAATAAACAATTGCAATTACAAAAAAAAACCTGTATGTACAGGCATTGAAATATTTGAAGGCTGTACCAATTACATAAAATTACATGGCCTTTCAAATCATCAATTCTGACACTTATGTTTTTTCTTTCATTTTTACTTGTATTCTACGATATAAATCTTGTTTTTCAAATCCTAAGTAAACTTATTGAAATAATAAAAATATATCAATATAGTGATTGACGTGGATGTGTTGAGGACTTACTTGTGAGAAGGAGTTGAAGTGTTTCCTGTCGCTCTTTTTCTGGCAGCAGTCTGTGACCAGGAGGCATTTCAGGGTCCGGCGTGTTTGCTATTCTCTCCTCTTCCGTTTTCTTCCAATGTTCCTTGCGTACTTGAAGACTGAGAAAGAAATTCACAATTGTTACATGCATTAATATGTAATATTTAGGACCTATTTACATCAATTCATCCAAAGTTGTACAAATACTGGTATAAACGTAAATATGTTTAAGTTTTAACATGTGCATGCCAAAAGGTTCAACTTCCATTGAGGTACTTTTTAAGCTTTACTAAGCATAAGTCCTCTTCATAAGTATTTTATTCCTTATTAGTTTCCTTCTTAAAACTAGCTTCAAATTTTGTGTACCATAATAACAAATAGTTGATGAAGTGATCCCCATGACATTCCTGGACAAAGTAAAATAATACATACTATTTGGGCACTTCTCCTTTGCGATGTTTGTTATATTCGTCCTCCTCTTTCTTCTTCAGTTCATCCAGAGCATTAACGCTAGGACTCCTTTTCATTGTTTGTCGTTTTGCTGATATTCCATTCACTCTGATGAAGTCTATGTTATTTCGGTTGAACTTTATCTGTACATAGAAATAAATTGTTTAAGGGAATATTTAGGCAATTTTTATTTCATAAGAGTAACCACTCTGTTGGTTAAATTAAGCAATACCTAGTAGACTCAAATTTGGTATTATAAATAAGTTCTTTTAATCATATGTATTTGTATCAGTCATCACAAAATATACAAATTTCATGGGATTTTCTTTATATTCATGCTAAATTTAAGCTTAAACATTTCTATTATGATGTATTTTCCCACATCATTCTATTTACATCTTTCTTTGCTTCATGAAATGGTAAGAGCTTTGTATTATTACCAAGATTTTAACAAAAAACTGTTCTTACCTCACTCGAGCACCTGGCTGGAGGAACAGTCAGCTTCTCTGAGGGAGGGTCTGGTGTACAAGGCCGTGAGATGTTTTTTATTGAGGGACCTGTTCTTGAGTGTGCCCGAAGAAATGTTGCAGACTTAGGTCTAGGAGCAGATGGAGGCCTCTGTTCAATTAATGAGGAAAAATTACATGTGAATAATGACAGAAATCTCATTTTTATTGAAAAGTTCAGAATATTTATCAAACACATCATCACACATTTAACTTTTAATCTTGAAGTTATACAGCAAGATGCATTTGTACAAGTGCAGAAGAAAAACCAACCTTTATATCCTCTTTGATTTTAGATGTTATCTCACTGTATTTTTCAGACTTCCACAGAGCTTTTACAGGTTGATGTGCATTAGCCTCTCTCTCCTTTGCCTGTCTTTGAATTTGTCTCATCCTTCTTACATTTTCACCCAAATGGTCTCGCATCCTGCTTTCTGATATGAAGAATAATAGCACTTGTATAATCAAATGTCTTTAGAAATGTTCCAACATAATAAATCCTAATATTGAAAAGAGCTTGCTTACAACCTTTTCAAAACTGTCCTTTACATGTAACTATCATTATAAATTATAATCAATTTAGTGTTCAAGAAATTTTGTTAAATTGTAAAGTAATTAAAGCTCAAGTGCATGTATGTAAAATGCATGCCTGGTCAAACTAAAAACAACATGGGGTTAAACTTAATTAATCACTATTTAACTTGAATTAATTAATGAACACAGTCAAGTAAACAACATTCCATTGGTCAGTTAATAATTACGCTAACTTGCGTCTTAGCTAATCACATACCTGGTCGACTTGAATATGGCATTTGCCCATAGCTACTTCCAGTAACCATCATCATTCCTCCTCCGTGCATATCTGCGTTTGGACGAAATTATCGAAATACCTATAGAATTGGCGATATTCCTAGCTTGTCATGTCTGCAATGAAATATAATGTTGTATGTTCTTCAAACACTAAAATCATATGCAATGTAAACTTTAGCCCATGTCATAAACAATACTGTAATTCTAAAAGTAATCTTAAGATTTTACTTTGGAGAGGGAACGCAAATGAAACAATAAAAATTGGTTTCCATACACGCCAAAACACATACCTTCCATGTTTGAAGTCACGTGACTTTTCTTTCAAAATCACAAAATAATTATTTTCAGCGAAAATATTAGATGAAATATATATTCTTTTTATTAGAAATATAGAAAAATATTTACATTTAAACGACGATTATAACAATTTATCAATAAAATTAACGATTCTCGAACAAACGAGACTTCATATTGTCTAGGTAACATCAACATCCGGTTGAGGCAAAACCGAGCGAAAATATGACGGATGGGTTTGGTATCGTTTTATTTATCGGTATATAATCATCAAATTATCGAAATATAGATTGAGTTATAAATAAACAAAATGTCGCGAGCTGCCGTGTCTAAATCACGGGCAGACAAGGGTTCAAAGCCTCCACCAGCTCATACACCTGTAGTTGCACATGAAATCGTACCTGGAAAATTCACAGATCAAGACTGGTATGGAAAAAATCTGTTTATGTTTTGCCATTTTTCATACATCTGACTTGAACATGAAATATATTGTGGTTTGAAACTTTATGAACTGCCAGTATCAATCAATTGCAAATCATCATTGGGTAAAATATGAAATGTGTCAAATTTTTTAAAAATTGTTATATATTATGACAATATATTGACTTATATTACATATATTAAAATAGAATGATACATGTTTACTTCCAACATTTGCTTTGTCAAAATTTGTTCACCACTTTTATTCTATGTTTGACGAATTATATATATCCAGTCCAGTGAAAGTCTCTATAGCTGTCATATTTTAGTTCCTCTTAACAATAGTTTTGTTCAATTGCATATTTGAAAGAATAATGTTACTTTCATAGATACATTATTATTTAACTTTCTAACCTACAATAATCACTAAATTTTCTTACAGGAATTTTATGCTTGATAAAGATGGATCTGAGGACTTCATTGAGGATATCATGGAGGAATTGGTGGACACCACCATGGACAAAATCTATGATATCTATATAGATAAACAACTTCTCCCTTTCACAGTCACAATGGCCAAAGATGCAATTCTTCAAATCATTGATGTAGGTTTTATTGTCATGTCATCCAAGAAATTTTTAAAACAGGAACTGGGAATATTTGTTGTATATTTACACAAAGCTTAAATTGGGTAATCATGTAAACAAAGAATTTATTTTATCTTCCAGTGGCAGTTCTTAGCAAGAGATGAAGGGGAAGTAAATATTGAAACTGATGCTGGATGGATGGAAGATGAGGGTATGATATGTTTAGTTCAACAATGTTTTAATGAGTGTTTCGATGAAACTTTTGAAATTTGAATTATTGTAAAATTAAATAAAGGCTCAAAACTTAAAAATCAGTTTATTATACATTCAAGAAATATATGAGGTGGCATAATATGTTATTGTTTGCCATTGCCTTAGAAGTAAATTTTATTTGTTGAATTAAAATTCTAGAGCCCGACCCTGCATCCACTGATTGCTGGGCCCAGGGATCTGTACCCAAACAAATCATTCCTCCTAGGCCCATGTCTCCTGTGGCCGAAATCTTTGAAGAGAGACCAGATGATGAGGATGAAGATGTTTCACCATTGTACGTATACTGTATTTGCAATATCCTTTTATAAAACAAAATTCAATTTATTCTTCTGCATTATTGTTAATCTCACTCTTCAACATAAAATATTGCAAGAAAATTAAAAAGTAATAGAAATAGTAATACATGTATTATAGTAGAATACTGTTGAAATTTAGACCACCACAAAAAGAAAGTACCATGGTGGAGGAAGAAGCTGCAGAGATGGAAGATAAAGTATCAGAAGCAGAGGAAGAGAGTGCTGATCAGAAAGCCAAAAGCAAGCCCAAAGAGGTATAGAACTAGTAATCAGAAAACGTATAATATATTTATTGTCATGATATGTATAAAGCACCCCATTAGATCTAGAATGAACATTGATAGAGAACATTGGAAGAAATCTTTCCCACTTAAAGGAAAAAAATTACATATTTAAAAATAGATTGAAAGGATTTCCATTATACAAAAATATGAAATTTTGCAGAAGTGTGAAACTGAACCTGATAATTTTTATTTCATCTTGTCATTTTAATCATGGGTATGAATAATGAATTAAAGGAAAAGAAAGAAAAGAAGAGATTTAAGTTCAGGCCATACAAGGGACGACTGGGTTCCAGCCATGTTGGTAGAATGTCTGAGTCCCTGGAAGAAACAGAGATGAAGATGATTGCTGCAGAAATTGAGGCTAGTCTGGAGTTTAAACAAATGGACAAAGCCAGTGGCATACTCAACATGCCAGCATCTTGTCATTCAATTCTCAAAGTAAGACCAAAAACATGTGACCAGTTCGAAAAAAAAATTATTGCTAGCCCTGATATTCAATGATGTAGATTTTCACTTACTGTTTAAATAATATTGTAATATTTTTCATTACAGGAAAATTCAGGAAATTTAACCTCTCTGGTTTTTTTAAAGTTGTAAAATCATATTTCTATATTGTAAAGTCATAATTCTATATTGAAGACGATTGTTACTGCAGTTCTTTTCTGTCTAGAGCTGAATATGTGAAAAGATGATTGCTTTATAAAGGGGAACAACTCTTTCAGGTCCAGTCTGGAAGACCGCCAGGAAACAAAGAAGTAATGTATGATGATATGGGCAATGTTGTTGCTGTTATCAAACTAAACCCAGAAAAACTACCATCTCACAAGTAGGTTGAAGTCTTCCTCAAATATTTCAATTTTTTCTTGTAAAATTGAAAACACTGTACATGTATTGAATGTTGTTGTAATTTCTTTTGGATGCATCTGGTATCAAAATACCAAATAGGATATATGCATTAAATTTATAGTGGTTTTTTTTTATTCAGTGTTTTTTTTCCTTGCAAATGATATTGAATGAGTGAATTTGCTAAATGTGGTATTGTATATAATTTCATTACAGAGTGAAAGTTAATTATCAAGTAGTAGATCCCTCAGTAGAAGCAGCTCAAGCAAGACTAGAGGCCATGCGCCACGGGAAATTTATGAAAATTAAATTAAAGAAAAAGAAGACATCCCCAGAAGAATCACTGGATAAATCTTTCGGTAAATTTAATTTTCATTTACTCTATTGATATTTATAAAACTACGCAATGCAAGTAATTTGTATGTATGTAATGTGATTTAAGTATGGTATTGGCTGGTACATATTTTCAAAAATTTTATGAAATTATAAATGGAAGAGTATGTTTTTAATGTTGGTATTGTAATAAATATAGTTAATCCAGTTATATCACTAATGTGAATGTAGAATCCATTCTTTATTTTTTTTATTACAGATAGTGCATCAATAAGGCAAGGAGATTCAAAAACTGAGTTACCTCCCCCTATGGTGAGTCTTTTTTTACCAGTAATACACATCTTGCAATAATTCTTGCTGTTAATTGACCAAAGGCCACAATGAAATATATTTAAATTACCACACCTCATATAAGATTTATATCGTGTAGTTTAAGTATGCCAATTAAGTAATAGGTTAACAATCAGTGCTCAATACCAATCTCCCTATATAGTGCAATTGTAAAATCTACATATATGTATACACTATAGATTGAGAAAAAAATGTAAACATAGCACTTAACACTAACCTTTATCTATCATTGGTTGTGCGTGCTTTATTGTGCAACCAGGCACTTGAACTTTAACAATGTGACCCACTTATTTTTAACAATTACATATATACATGATTTTTCAGATTGAGTCCATGGAGCTTGCTGCTGGGGTCACAGTTAAGGAGGGTGGAAGAGTAAGAAGAGGACCAAAGCGGGTAAGCACTTTGCTGTACTGGTATTCTCTTTCAAAACTAAATACAAAGAAAGACACCCTCTCCCAAATTAATTAAAAAAAAAATTAATTCTTTTATTTATATTTATACAGTTTTAATTAATCAGTCAATAAATAATTGGAAATATTTATAGAAAACCATTATATGTGTATAAAAGTCCGCAATTATATAATTCATCTTTTGTGTGTCTTACAGTATATAAGGAAATCGGATGTTTTATCAACAAATCTACAAGGATTGCATCCTGTGGCTAACAAGACGGCCAAGCCTGCACTGGAGGTCGCCGATCTGCTAGACAGACACACACCCATCCTTAGACCAATCAGAGACTCTCCCCCATTACCCCCTATTATACCCCACCCTCCTAGTCAGCCCCGAATATCAACTTAAAAATGATTCAAAACAGTGCGAGTCAGAGGCTTGACAATTTAAGATCTGCGTAAACTCCAATTTGTTATTTTCAGAAAATTTCTGGAAAAAAAAAAACTCCAACAAGTTTATACAAACATGCACATGTGACCATGTTGTTATATAATTGTATACAGTTTATGATATAATAGTACTACATATTGTGCACATGTTAAATTCTGTTTGACAGCCATATCATGTTCTTTATGATAGAACTGTCCCCTGTGATATTTATATCACTTAGATAATTTACTGTGAATATTGATGTGAGAAAAGTGATCATTTGATTGTTACAATAAATTTTTATATATTAATGATCTATATTGTTTTATTTCTTGTTATTATAAGACAGTTTCATTTAAATAAATAAAATGGCAATTTTTTTTAAAACCTACATGTAGCCTTCACAAAGTGTCCTTTTCTGAAATATGAGACCTTATTTCAGATCCAACATGATTTTAATATTATAAAATTCATTAGGAGAAAGTACAGGATTGGTCTGCTGTTAATAAAATTTTTAATCTCTTTTTGGAACCAAATCGAGTTTTTGGAGATTAGCATGAACTAAAATTGAAAAATTTAATACTATCAGGAATTGACTCTGCATCATAATACAAAGTACCGAAAATTTAATGATTTGGAATGGGAACAAAGTTCCTTATTAGATAACACTATAAATTACAGCTCTTTATGTAGGTAATGGAGGTTCAAGAAACTCAGCAGGTGTGAACTTCAGTTTAGCAATATAAATAAAGATGGCCTAGCTAAATGAATGAAGCAAGCAAGACCTCCAGACATTTCAGTTGTCACTAAATAAGAAGCAACCTAAGTTTTAATATGGTGAATTCAAGAACAGTTATGATGGACTTCCCTCCTGAAATATGAAGGGTGTCAATTCAATCAGCTTAAAACTATGCCATAATGTGCAAAGAAATCCTTCAGATCTTTAATGTTAAATGCACCATATGTATCTGTTTATGGTCTTTCAAGAGTCTTGGACATCAGCAAAGTTTTTATTTCAATAACATATTTTTTATGATTTCTTGAAATAAAAAATCTAGTCGGGTCAGCATACCTTGAATGCAAATTAAAAATCGAAATAATTAGTTTAAGAGCAGAATTATTTTTATAAACAGAACATCTTGAGATTTCATAATTTCAAGATAAATATGACTGTATAAAATTCAATTTCCTAAATATTCTATTCAGTATGTTTAAAATATTTTTTTAAGGGAAATGTCTCAATGATGAAAAAAAAAAATTTGGTTAATTATCACTGAAATATAAAGTTCAAAAATTGGATATTTGAAGGTTTTATTTGCAGTTTAACAATCTTATGAAGAACAGACATCACATTGTAATATATGTCCTCATTTAATTCATACTAGTATTATACTACATAACAATAACAATAGAAATCCATTTACAAAATATGGACTTGAAAGAATGCACAACAAAATTACGGTAATGCAAACATTCTATACCAATATATAATAATAACATACACATATGCTGCATATTTACCATGTACAAAACTTATGAAAATATTTCTTTTTTTAAAGTTATATGCATATTCATGTGTTCTAATTGAACAAAATGTTTTAGACAGCTTAGCAAGAGGTGTTTTATTTTATGTTATCAAAAATACATTAAAATGTTTGAAAATATAAATGAAATCAAGTTGGATTTGGAGGTAATAATTAATATGTTACATGTATTATAAAGCAATCAATTTTACCATTGATTTCACAACTAATATATCTGTGTATATCTTGATCTAAAAATGCATGTGTTGCATCATAATCCCATAACCCACAATGACGAGACAGTTAGGACAGAGGACAAGAACAAAGAAGGATGGTTATATCAATACATTGCATCACTGAAGTTTCATTTTCAGAAACAGAAAATGTAATCTTCATAAGTACCATCAGTTATAATGTACACTTTTTGAGTATTTAAAGTAATCAAAGTCACAAAAGTCAGTTGAAGGTTTGAGCTTGCCTAATTTGATATGGAAACAAATATCACTGCTGGTATATTTAATAAGAGTTTGTTCATATACAGGTAAACATGTACGGTAAACAACGGCACAAATGAAAAAGCTTTAAAATATTTTTGCTGTATCAATTTCATTCAGAAATTAACCCGATATAGAGTAATGGCGGAATTGAATGATATTCAATTTAACAATCTCAACACTCATTCTAATTAAGAATTAAATCCTCACTAAAATTTCTTTTATAATGGAATTTACAAATCCGGGGGGGGGGGGGGGGGGGGGGGGGGGGTGAAAATATTTTACCAAAAAACGATACTTATGTGATAAATGCATGTTTAAAATGTATGAAGGTTAATGTGTATTATTCCCAGTTACATCCCCCTTCTTAATTACATTTTGCATTTTGCTTAAAGATCTCTTAATCATTTGACTGTCAGTTCTTCTACATATACTTTATCACAGATATATATGGGCAAAATTCAAATTGCTTCTAACTTTAAGTTTACAGTAAATGTCACAAAATGGTGCAATATCAACTTATGTACATGCATGTAATTATAAAGAGTGGAACCCGTGGGAGACTTCAATTTGCTTGGTTGTAAAAACAGGGCCACATTAATTAACATAAAAATGCAAATACAGTATGCAAATAATATATATATCTGTGCAATAGAGAAGAAGCCAATCAATTCCCTGAATTAATGCTACATGATATTTTTAGACTGTGATCTATCTTAATTTGATTACATGGTCAGCGTTCAAGAAAATTTACATGTGTGTAATTATGGACATGTTTGCATCTGTTTTGTATTAAATAAATATGGTTTTTTCTTTTATTTAAAGAAATTGTCAATTACCAAATTCTGAACTGTACATTTACATTAAATTGCAAAATGGGAAAGTCTATTTGTCCACAATAAATTACAATGTTGTATATAAAGAGTTTGCAAATAAATTATTTTCTTAAATAATTTCCTAGTATATGAAAGCAGATTACATCAAATTCTCATATATACATGTACGAGTGTAGCATAATTGACAAAGGAAAATATTGACTAGTTTTTACCCATATTGTTACTTAATTTTTCAATGGCCTCCAGTAGTATAGTTCAGCTGCATGACTGCAAGGGTTTGTTTAATAAAACAGTGAACAAAAATTGCACATGGGATTTCAAAATAACTTTAACACTAACCTTTAACATTTGATTTTTTTTAACTTGACCGAGCACAATCTCTGTTGTTCAATGTTTGAAACTACCAGTAGAGTCAATGTTAGAGAATCAGATAAACGGAAATGGTAGGGAAATTAGCATCTTCTTTTATATAATTAACAACAATCCAGAACAGGCAAATAACATACTGGGAGACTGTTCATTATGCAGAGGTTGTCAAAATAGCATCATTATTAAAAGGGTTAGTGACTATAATGCAGTATCTATATATTTCATGGCAGCTCAATTTTTGTGAAACTGTACTCCCCAAAACTGTTTTCCTAACCAGGACATTCACCCAATAAATTAGTTCCGCATCTACCAGAATTTTTTTTCACCAAACCACAAACACTGGCCACCACGAAAATAAAATGACACCACATTATTACAATACGATAAATGAATTTGGAATGGCAAAAAGATGTTTGAGGCAGAATACAACCAGTATACATAGTTTAACAGCTTTGAGTCTGTCTGTCTGTATTATACGGTGATCCCTGGCCCGTTATTACTGCTGGGGGATCCCACGGGGGACAGTCTGGCCGGTGAGTCTGGGCGGGGCCCTTGTAAATTGTCTATGATTGGCTGGATATCACCCCACACTTTTGCAAGCTTAAAAATAAAAAAAAATAAAATAAATATCAATTTCAGAGGGAATTGCAACATTTCAGCCAGCTTCAAAATTTTAAGTAAAAAGTTCATTGGGAATTTCAACATCCTGTCAAACTGTATTTCTGACAGTTTCTCCGAGACTATATATATTTGTTGTTATTATAACTTTTCAATTCAGTAATTCTCAGATAAACAGTTAATTAGCATCAATCATTTGTAGCATCTGAATAAGATTTCTGTGACTGTGTAAAGGGACTTACATCTCCGTGAGCTTTTGCTTGAATCTTGGTCATGTCTCCCAGAATGTCGTACAAGATGTCCAGGTTGGCATGAATTAGTTGTGTCTCCATTTGTAGACAGTGCAAGCTGTAGTAGTTTCTGTTCTCCATATTGGCTATTTGACTCTCTTGCTACAAAACCACATGACACATGAACAGTATTAAATGCATACACATGGAATGCAATACATGTACATGTATATACAGTCAAACCTCATTATCTCAAAATACATGGGACTGGTTAAATACTTCGAGATACCCAAGTATTTGAGATATCAAGGGTAAATTGCTTAAAGCATAAGTGATTGGGACTCACAAATCACTTCGACATACCCATTGTGTTCAAGATATCAGTGTTCGAGATACTGAAGTTCAACTGTATAGGTTTAGCTGGAGCAAATACAGCAACATGTTTAAAACAGATCTAAATGTACCGGTATATAATTTCAAAACTTAATAAAAGTACACTGGATTCAAACTCACATCTAGAATTTTCTGTTCCAGTTGTTCAACAGCACCTGCCTGTATTTACAAAATATACAACAGCAATCAGCTACATGTAATATAGATGTATATGTAAAATCTGCACACACTCTTATAAACTCCAATCCACACCATGCTGTTACAATTTAACATGAACAATATTGTAATATATTTGATGAAAATTCTTAGCCAAAGCAAATCAAAAAGTCCTATAGTAGATATTGCTTTTATATCTTGTACATTATATTCACTATTTACTTATCAGTTTATTCTCTTATTATTTGATTAAATTCATAAAGACACCAGATTCAAACAATTGTTACAGAGTGATTGACAATCCTATATTTAAATATCCACATTTTTGACATCTACATGTATGTACCTACCTCCGAGGAGCTCACAGTTGCTGACATCTTTTTCTTCTTATATTGTCCCATTTTAGCAATTGCCCTTTGATGATCTTGAAGCACTCCTTTCTCATGCCTTTCACACAAGTCCTGAGAAGGAAAAATAATTGACAATGTCTGTCATTGTACATTCTATAAGTAGTTATGCAACATAGTGATTATACATTGTACATTGTACATGTATTGGTTTCTCCTCTATTTACTGTACCTACCCTATATGATATCAACATATCTTGGAAGAAGGATATTTTCTCTAGAACCCGCTCATCTTCGTCTGCAGCCTGCAAATATAAACAAGAGGCCCATGGGCCACATCGCTCACCTGAGCAACAATAGCCATAAAATCAACTTTATGGAGTCATATACAAAACATCTGGACAATGTAGTAGAATAGATCCTGTATAAAAAGATTTTCAATTTTTCCTCAAGATATTCTTATGTTAAACATTGAACCCCTTTTGTAACAGGTTGATTTTATAGTCATATCAAGTGCATTGCAGTTCTCAAGAAGATCTTAAACAACTTTATATATATATAAACCCACATCAAACTTTGAACCTCTTATGTGGCCCAAGAGTTGTCCAGGGAGCCTAGACTAAACAATTAAGAATTAACAATATGTCAAAATACTTGCATACAAGTACATGTAATAACATAAATTATAACATAAGGGTTTTTCGGTATAATCTTAAAAATTTTTCCTATGTAAAAATTTGACCCTCCATTGTGGCCCCACCCTGCCCAAGAGGATCATGATTTAAACAAACTTGAATCTCTACTACCTGAGGATGATTCCACATAAGTTTCAGCTTTTCTAGCCAATCAGTTTTTGAGTAGAAGATTTTAAAGATTTTTCCCTATATATTCCAATGTAAAAATTCCATTGTTGCCCCACCTTACCCCTGGGGATCATGATATGTATAATCTTGAATCTACACTACCTGAGGATGCTTCCACAATTCAGCTTTTCTGGCTAATTGGTTATTGAGAAGAAGATTTTCAAAGATTTTTCTCTATAAATATGTAAAAATCTGACCCCCCATTGTGACCCCACCCTGCCTGAGAGGATCATGATTTGAACAAACTTGAATCTACACTACCTAAGGATGCTTCCACACAAGTTTCAGCTTTTCTGGCTGATTGGTTTTTGGAGAAGAAGATTTTTTAAAGATACCAACAAATTTTCAATAATTCTTAATTATCTCCCTTTGAAAGAAGGCATGCTCTTTATTTTGACAAACTTGAATCCCCTTCAACTAAGAATGCTTTGTGTGGAGAAGAAGTCGAAAATGTAAAAAGTTAACGATGACAAAACAACAACGACAGACAACAGACAAATTTTGATTAGAAAGGCTCGCTTTGTGTTTTCAGATCAGGTGAGCTTAAAGACAGTAATTTGCAATTTGTCACTGTATTGGTATAAGGCTAAAGACACAGATGTTAAACTTGAACTCTGCCACATGGTTGAAAAAGTCATACAATCCTAGTTTAGTTTTTCTAAATAATTTTTTTTTGTGTTTCATTTATACACATTCTAACAAATATGTTGTTTCTAACCCCTACATTTCTACACTCTTTATCATACACTTCTCTGACAAAGCTCTTGTTTCTCACCTCCGTGGAGCTTTTCTCTGAGATGGCTGCGTACTCCACGGACAGGTGTTTGAAGCCTTTCTGTAGGTGGCTCCACGTGTCGTTCGTCCCTGTGGCCCACGCTGAGATTGGCGTACTGTCGTTGCTTAGATGACTGCAATATTTTTATTATCTCCAAGTTAGATTTATACAAAGAGAGGAATATAAAACTTAATATATCTAAAAGACATTTCCTTTATCTATATATACATTTTTTTTTCTGGTGGATAAAATGCAGCAAATGATTGAAACCAGATTAAATTAACTGTTATGATTATCAGAGTCTGTTAATCTTATTAAAATAATGGCAGTGTACTTGTACAGATCAATATAGGCATACAGTGTACCTGTGGCCCTTACCTCAATTCCTGACCAAACTGGAGCATATCACAGGCGTAGTTTGTGGCCCTCATGACCATTCTCTCGGTGATGTCTTTTAATTTACACACACTGTTGTATAAAATTCTAATGTGTTCTTTACTGTTACCAAGCTGTGTCTGAGTATCCATAGGAACCAGGTCCTTGGGGAAAAAAAGGCATCATTCTTAATTTGAAATCTTAATTCTAAATTTACATGTGCACATACTAGTTCATATATATATTTGTCATTATTACCAGTACGTCTAAAATTCATCTGAATATTATACCCAGAGAAGTGTTGATGGTTGTTACCAATTAAAACAGGTTGTTACTCACATACAGATGGTTGCCCAAAGACAGATTTCGGGTTAAAGCTCTCACCTTAGCTTGACTTGCTAGATTACTGGTCATGAACTCATCTGGAATTCCCCTGAAAACTTCTTTCATCTTATGTTGCATATCCTATTAACGCAAGAAGGAAATATGAGAAAATAAAAAGGTAGAGAGAGAAAAAGATTTATATGCATGTACAAATGTGTTTTGGGAAAGCACAAGGTCCAAGAGTTAAGATTTAAATGAAACAAAGTTTGAATGAACTAGCATTGATAATTTTATATATATGCAGTATGTAAGGTACATACATGTACAGTTGTATTGTGAAGAGATATTTTGACTGACCACCACAATAAATCAATATTTATTCAAATATCAACTCAGAGTCTGAATTTTGTTGATAGTTTTTAAAACAATCCTTAAACAGGTTGGGACTAATCGCCCAAATGGGATATAATAGCCCGTTCCGGATATAATAGCCCACTTGGGATATAAATTTAAATTGTGAAAAAAGAATTTTTTTGAATTGGTTATTTTTTATATTAATCTGGATTAATGTATATCAAATGCAATAACTTTTGGTTGACAAGTATTCCTATAAGTCTATAGTTTGTAAGATTGATCCCCAATAAGTTTTGGATATACTGAGTGATCAATCTCTGTAATAGTACGGTTACAGAAAAAGTTGTTCACCAAAAGTTGTTACATTTCATCTATTCTACTGTGAATTTACCATATTTTTTACAAAATAAAAAATTGTTTTTTGCACTTCAAATTTATATCCCACTTCAGATATTATATCCCAAATGGGCTATTATATCCCATTTGGGTGATTGGTCCCGACCTGTTAAAGGGGCATGGTTGCGATTTTGGTCAAATTCTATTTTTTTGTTTTTATTATTTACATTGCTTTAGGAATGCATTTCTATTGATCAAATAAAATCTGAGAGTCAGTCGTAGTGTTATAAGCAAGATACAGGGCTCACAATTCTTTGTCATACAAACAAGGCTCATGCCCTGTTTTTGTTTACATGGGTTAAATATACCAGTAAAAATCGTTTTCAAGCTGATTTGTCTATCTTCTTATTCATTTTAAGCATAAATAAACAGTTCTTAATGCTTAACAGATTCATTTTAGGTCAAAACTGGAATTTTCACTTCAACATTCAAAATGTACACAATTAAAGCTTTGTTTACATAGCAAAGAATTGTAAATTCTTAAACTTGCTTATAACTCAACAAATGACATTCAATTTCAATTTTTGGTTGCCTATTCAAAATGCCTTCCTGGAGCATTGTAAACATTAAAATTTGAAAAATAATATGACCAAAATCGTGACCATGCCCAATAATGTTTTATCTTGTCAATCATAGGGACCTCAAATTAAATGTCATTACCTCTCAAACTGCTAAATCTACTTTTTTATTTGGTATACTGTGCTTACATTAATATTTGTGGGAATCAATTTCCATGGATATAGTGAAACTCAGTTTTAATGGTTTGTAAATTCATGGCCAATGATCCTACATGTATATCAATACAATATGTTATGAGAAATGCACTTTAATGAACACTGATTTTTGTGGATAAACTCAACAAAGAAACTCACGAAAAATTAGTATACAATGAAGATTGATAAAACCAAAGTACAGTGTATAAGGATTTTGGTAAAACAGGTAGCCACTAAAAGACTAATAAAATTTGAAACACATTAAGGCCCAATAATAAAAGCAAGGCAAGTGAGTTTCTTCTCTGAACATTGATTTCTGAGTTATCCATTTCCTTGTACATGTATATGTATGTCCATATATGTCCAAAAAAAAACTTGTTTACTTACTGTTCCGGAATACGAGAAAAAAAATTTGACGAGTTTATCATCGTACATCTGTGGATGTCTTGCAATGAGGTTAAGGAATCTTCTCAGTGCTTTCCTCCTTTGTTCTATAAACTCTCTGTTTCCTGTAGAAAATGCAGTAAGTATGTATAAGAATGAGTTGTACAGTTGGATGTTAAAAGATAAAGAAAGATTCAGAGTAATTAACATTAATAAAGTTCAGTATCATAATTCTTTACAATGTATTTTCTGCTTGATTTTCAACAGCTACAGTAATATCACAGGGCTATGAAACTTCATATTTTCATCATATCAACCCCCTCCAGTGCTTAGTATGTTTTCTGGAAATTTTCCAAGAGCATCTGAACTGAAAAAGGAAGGTTTGGTGTGTGCATGTGGGGTTGGTTGTGGTGGGGTTGGGGTGGGGGTGGATGTTGACCCATAAAAATAGTTTCTTTTGCCTTGCACTGATATATTTAGAATTTGAACTTGAATGGAAATACCTCCCATCATCTTCTTTGGAGGGAGTCTTGGTATGAGTCTGTAGGGGAAGCGCATCATCAACATTTCTTGGAATGCCAGAAAGTCATTGTATCGTCTTAGTACAGTTGTCTTACAAACCTGCAATAAATGGTAAAATTTAGTAAAATCAAATTTTTATCAAATTAAGCAACACGACTACAATTTAAAATTGACTCTAACAACATAGTCATTGAATTAACATACTGGTAACTTTACAACTCATTTAACTTTATTGCAATAGCACATACTGTAAACTTATTACCGGTACCATACATTTGGTCTGTACAATATTCGTCAAAAAATGATTTCTCAGCAAATTAGTGTATATTTGATTTAGCGCATTTCTGAATGTACCTATTTATCTACATACATATTTGACATTTGGCGATGTACTTGATTTAGCAGACGCTTTCTATGCCAAAAACGTTAAATAGAATACACAGCCAAATGCAATACAATTACAGTATGCATTTATGTTGGTATACTGGTAGTTAAAAAAACCCTGCTTTATATCATGTGATTTATCAAAGTACAATACTTTGAAGTACATGCAAGTAGAGTACTTGAAACAGGAAAGAAGTTTATTTTTTATCATTCCATTGTTTTTAGGGTTTGGGTTTTTCCCTTTTATTTTTCAAAAATGATTGAAATATCAAAAATGATAATCAATAATATTAATGAAATATAATATATACTATAAATGGAAAATCTCCGACACTTCTTTATGTGTTTTTTTTTTTTCGCATTATTTATGACAAGCTCATCAACACATCAGCATTTGTTACCCATAGTTTATAAAACATGCAATCATAAAAAATTTAAACACAAGAGAAAGGTATGTGCACATACGCAACTGATTTGTATAAATGTATGTTCAAGTTCCCTTACAAGTACCGGTAATACCCTGATTGGGAAACGCCCTAACCCCACGTTTCAACTTACTGACACCAAGTCAAACATATATTCGTTACCCCTGAATTTCTATAGTAACTCTGCAGCAAAAAAGGCCTTAAAGTAAAACAACCATATAAAAAATATCTATTTTAAAAATTACTTCAAGATCTATTTACTTCCACAACTGTTTCGATATCTAAGTGGCAAAGTGGCATGTATTATTATCAGCAAGGTAAAATATACTTCAACTTCATTGTTAGCAAACTTATTTAAAAATGTTGTGCAATTTCAATTGTTTGCCTCTCAGCTGTGCATGTGTGTATCTGTTTAACATTTCAAAGTCAGTCTTGTTCCCATTCAGATTCAACAAGTACATACAATTAAGTTCAAGGATGTCCTTAATATACACAATCAGCTACAGCTAGAGCATCCAATGCATGTTGTCATTGGTCGACCCTTCTCAGTTAAGAGGACGCTGAGAGTTATTCCGCAATTATAATTTTTTTAGTGGCTAAAACAAGGACTACTTTACATATTGTGATACATATATAGAAAGCCTTATCCTATATCTAGATAAACACTAAACTAGAAAAATTTAAGAATTTGATATCACTGGTTGTGCAAAGATATTCCCAGGCACTCCCCACTTAGAAAAAATTGAAATTTAAATCAAATTACATGTTACTGGTGTATGAATGTATACCATGTACACTTCATAGTTTTATTGTCAATTCATGTTCTGGAATATATTAGATGTGAAATATTACAAAAAAATGATAACCCTCAGTCTTATCATTAAATTGGAAATAATACTATGACCCCCCCCCCCCCCCCCCCCATAATTGAGTCTGTTCAGTTTCAATAGGGGAGTTCCTTCTGAGCTGTTATTTACAGGCAAATGTATGGGTCTTAAAATAACTTGTTTTTCTAACTTATAACTTGTTTTTTGTACATTACAATAATCACTAGAATTCAGAATGCACAGAGAAGGATGTATCAATGATAAACTTTATTTTTATCTTTTTATTTTACATAACTAAAACAATGATTGTACCAGACTATCAATTCCTGGTAAAGTTGTGACTTTTATTCTAAACAAAAGTCTTAACCGATACATAAGGAAGTTTTTTTCTTCCATTGTATACATGAAGTTGTAAACTTGTACGATAATGAATAATCCCCCTCCCTCCCCCAATTTTTTTTTTAAACCTTGAACCTCCAAACATGTGAGCAGCTGCACATATATTTTGTGACATGAAAACCCAGAATCTATTTTTCTATCTCAGATTCATAAGAAAATAATCTTAACACATTGTTTTAAAAACCGAGGAACTTGTTTAGCTTGTTACTTCAATGACATATAATTGTAAAAAATATAGACCAACTAACCTGGCTTGTGACCTCATATTCCACATGTTTTAATATTAATCCTTTCTTTTCAGGTACAAGTTCCACTTTAATTGTGTCAAGTTTGCAGAGTTCGTGGTAAGAATACCCAAGAACATTAGGAGATTTCTGTCTCCTCATCTTAATGCTTGTTGCCCGAAGGTCTGATAAATCCCCAAGGTTTGGTCTTGGTAGTTCTATAATAGACAATTCATTCAAGTTATTCCCTAGAAGTATTCTCTAGTAGTCATTTTAATTTACTAAATGCAATGTATCTGTAAACAATATCTAATAACATTTGTTAGATTTTTTAATACGGTAATTCCTCTGTTGAAACCTTTAATGAAAAATTATTCACCTTGTTAACATTTGTTAAATATTTGAAATGGGCTTAAAACTGCAGCATTGATATTACATGTACATAAATTGGCGAGGTACCAAATATAGTTTTGATTACAAAATTCCTGTTTATAATGTAAGTAATATAGGTAATAATCAAACAGGCTCACCATGACCAGAAAAGCTTTCCAGCAACTTTTCACTGACAGTTTTTCCTTGCTGGGCCAGGGCAGTTAAAGCAAGAGCTTTGTATAGCCCGACTCTGGTTAAATAACCTTGTTTGCTTTCTACCATGTCCCATATCTACAAAAGATATATAAAAGATAGTAACTGTTAAATTATCAACTTATACGCACATCGACAGCTTATTATAACTTTTCTAACTTGTAGCACACGCTTGAAAAAAGATATGCATACATGTAGTTCTGTCAATAATGTGATTATAATAGCTAGAGCATCCTTTATCTAAAAGTTATTACTCACATACCAATGGAAAAGTTACTCCCATATTAAAACATTTGATGTTAATTAATTACTTTGATCATATTTATATAAAAAGGTAAATCTAAGATTTTAATGTAAAAATAAAATAAGCATGTTTAAATGAGGCTTGTGAGATTTAGTTTATATTAGTCACTGGAAATCAAAAAGTTATAAAAATTTGTGACATATTTCGTAAAAGAAACGTGTGTACAGCCATTTTGGGATCCGCCCACCTCGAGGAGAGATTTTGACGCGTAATCTCAAAATTTATCCCACGACCTCAATATGATCATAAAATGAATAATGAAATATATGTTTACCTGTGATATTGTGGGACGAGGCAAACTGGACTTCAATAACAGCTGTATAAAGAGATCTTTATCCACCTGTTCATTATGGGGACACAAAATTTCGTAGACCTCTCGATAGTACGCCGGAACGGACCCTGCAAATGAATCAGAGAACATGTCAGCTGTGATACCCGTTACAGTTTCAATGTGCTCCGAGCAGCATAAGTCGTGTCGCGTGACTCAGGGCAATAAAACAAGGTAAACAAAATTAGCTGTCTTACCTATCGTCAGATCCGCCGACATGTTTGAATATCATGTGACCAAGATGCATCTATTTACCGAACTGAACAACATTTTACCGGACTTGCTCACTGCCATGCTATTGTACGTCATATTCGCAAGATGATATGGAAAACTATATAAAAAAAAAAAGCATATCTTTCCCCGACGCAAAACTAGGAATTGTTCAAGGGGATTATTTACCCCCCCCCCCCCAAATAAAATAAAAATAAAATCCAAGAATTTTAAAAATTCAGTAAAAACATCTGCATTTTTTACGCATCTGTGTCATTGTGTATGTATGTGTGTGTGTGTGTGTGTGTGTAGGGGGGGGGGGGGGGGGGGGAAGGGGTTCTCGAAAGCTACAACATTAATTTTGAAATTCATTATCTTAAACATCAATGAATTTTAAAAAAAAAATTATCATGACTATATTAAGATATTCGTAACATTAAAATTATATATATATAAGTGGTCTTATTTCTCTTTCACTATTCAAATGTTGATCTAACCACATTAAACACGTGCTTAATTATAGACTATAATTGTCTTCCCCTGATAAATACAGTGGTAGATGATATGAATCAATAAATGATGATACAAATTAATTTTAAACCCCAGTTGATATAATTTGAAATTGATATAGACTTTTGATATAATTATTAAGGTATATACATATTTACGTGCAATTTTTATTTCTTAAACATTTATTAATATTATTAAAGATAATCTATACTATATTTACACATGACTCTTGAATTGTTCATATTTACCTTTCAACTTCATATATATCCCTATATATAGCTCCGTAAACACAAAATTAGTTGTTTTTTTTTTTTAGTTTTCCTGATTCAAACAAAATAGGTAAAAAAAAATGTTTTTGTATTAATATTTTGCTCTCTTCTGAAAACAGAACGTACACGATATCAATTAATGTACCCCCCCCCCCCAAAAAAAAATAATAAACCAGCCCTTTTTTACTTCTTTCCGTTCATTAGACACACCATTGACTTCCATGACACCTGTTTACAAATGTCAACAACAGTGGCACATTGTTGTGATCTGAATTGATGCCGCTATCACATAATTAGAATTATTAAGCATGTGCAGATAGTTTGGATTACTCGAACTTATATTTAATATCATATCGACAACATGCATTTTACCGGGAGCTGATTTCTACAAAAATTGCATATGTCAAGTTTGGACACGAGAGAGTCGCACGTTTACTATGCCGAAAAAGCCATTGGTAAGGGATTTACCCATAATATGGATGTTTTGTCAGAGGAATCTTGAGATTTATGAATAATCTTTGCCTTTACTACCTATTTCACAGATGTTTGAATTTAAAAATTGAAAATAGTTGTCATGACAATTTGAATAAACATTGTACACAGTCTATATTGAAGTGTATTGATGCATGGAGAGTGGTAATATTTCCCATCAAGCATGAAGACTCAGTTCAGTAGAAGTAAATTTTCAGAATGATGAATCAATTCAATGCTTTTCAGAATTTAAACATGGTGTAAAGTTAATTCTGGCAACTCCATAACTAATACACATGTAACAGGTTAGCTGCAAGCTACAGTTCAATGTAAGACATGTTTTATTTATTTTGCAGAGATATTATTCTGATGACTATGAGTCAGATCCTGATATTCATACTGTAACAACACTGGTAAGTTATAAGAGTACATTTTTTTGTAAAGCCAATGTTGTTAATGTACGTACGTGATTCTGTATTAAATTATAACCTGTCCCAAATTGTTTTAGCATAAGTCTTGGCTTAATTATCCAATATATATAAATACTTAGGAATTCAAACAATAATAATCACCTAGTATTGTATTGAAAAAGATTCATCCTCAAAGATGCTCCCTTTCACTTGTCAGATTGAAGAATATATGCATTGTAATGACTATATAGTGGAAATTATTATTTTTTTTATATAATTTCAAGATATCAAGAAATACTGCCCCAGTAAAATCCAAGAAGAAGGAAGGTAGCAACAAAAAGAAGAAAGAAAAGACAAAGAAAAACACTAAAGGTGTGGTGAATTTTGATTTTGATATATGATATATGTACTAAGTTTTAACAAAAATCACGTTTTCCTATATTACTGAGATGTAATTAAGGTGTATGTAATGAAGTTAATTTTGAAAGGTGATCAACTGATCGAATATAATACAGATTCAGATAATTTACTGATGAACATATATATTTATGTGTTAAATCATTAATTTTGGGCAGTAACTCCCCGCAATAGAGCCCAAAGTGCCCCGCCCTCAAGGAGTGGACGAACAGGCCATGATCTGTGGATGACAGCTGTGAAACACAGAGAAACAGGTCAGTGATATAGAGTCAGTGAGATCTATGTAAATGCATATACCAAATTTATCAGGTAAAGGACTACCGTATATATGACAAGGGCCTAGAATGGCCCCTCAAAATGAACATCATTTTACTGTAATTCTTTGTCATTGATGTACACTCATGGAGATCTATGTACAGACATACACCAAATACATTGGTTAAATTTTTGTGCATCTTTGTGGATTTCTTTTGTATTCTTTACATTTCCGTTCACAGCTTCATTAACACATCGGCATCCAGAGAGTCCCAGACATAAATCTACCACCGAGTACTGGGTGGACACCTTGAGAAGGACAGGCACAGGTAAATCATATCACCTACCACCCCATTCATGTATTTGTGTGCAAAAGTTTTATATATGAGAATACGTACTGTCAAACCTCGTTACATCGAACTACATGGGACTGGTTAAAAACTTCAAGATATCCAAGTATTCGAGATATCAAGGGTAAATTACTTAAAAGTATAAGTGTTTGGGACTTGCAAATTACTTCGACATATACATTATATTCGAGATATCGGTTTTTAACTGTATTTGTTAATGGAATTACAATGTATATATAATGCTTATATATTTGTATGCACAGTGTGCACATTTGAATATAATCACATCATTGATTTTTTACTTTGATGATTTCAGGAATCACCACACAGAGCACAGGAAGTGTGGGGACCACTAACACCTTTACCGGACTGAAGAGACCCAATGAGGCAGCTATGGCTTACCTGAGTACATCTTCCTACATGAGACAAATGATGGGAACAGAAAAAAACAAAAAATACAGTGACCCTACAGGTAGTCCATCATTAGTATGGTTGATAGGTGTATTAAATTGGCTTGTAACGTGGATGATTCCTTTATTCACGTAATTTTAAAAAAAAATGTCATGAAATTCAGCAGTTCACTGTGTTTCATTTTAAGTATGTTTCTGGAGATCAAAACTTAATTCACTCTATAACTGTATGGATGTGATAGAATCAGCATTTAGTATATATATATATATATATATATATATATATATATATATATATATATATATATATATATATATATATATATATATATATTAAAAAAATATAATATTAAGTCATTTTAGATGAACCTGATTTTGAGTTTGAATGTACAGCTTAATTTTATCACCTGTTTTTCATTTTTATCAGCAAAACCTCCGTCTGGTACACCAGCATATAGGTCCCAGGAGGAATATTATGAGCAGGTGCTCGAACTCAAAAAGGTAAACACTTTAGTCCTCATGATCTCATTTCTAATGAATGTACATGTGTAAAATGCTAACACAAGTTATCGTTATATGATTGAAGACCAAAAAAAAGGCCTTGAAAATTTTTGAAAAAAATACCTGATATTTTACTTTCAGCAAATCAAATCTTTAAATCAAGAGATTTCGGTCCTCAGGGCAAAAGCCCGCCGAACAGAAGAGGACAACATTAAGAAAGTATGTACTCTTAAGTTTACATGTATATGGAAATGGATACCGGTGTTGTCTTCACATAGTTAGATATACACTTCATTTGTGGTGAACTCACTTGGTTATGTTGTGTGTCACAGGAAAAAGAAATCGAAGGTTTGCTAGATCCAACCAAGAATGAGGAGATGCGACGGACAATGGGGGAGAAACGTGCCGAATCAGGGGCCGTAATCCAGAGTCTTAAACAGAAGATTCTCAAATTAGAAAACCAGATTAGGGACAAAGAAGCAAATTATGCGTAAGCCCCTGTCTTTTTATTTAATGTTTGTTGAAATAGTACTGTAAGCAATTCTTGACTGTACAGCATCCCATTAAGAAGAAGAATTCAGTGTTTAAGAGTGATTATTTAAATTTTTTCAGCCTGATGGTTGGTGGTAGTGAGATCTTGGAATTGAAAATTAATTAGTTATAAGTGCATTAAATCCTGATACATTATTTTTCCCCTTGTAACAGAAAATTACATGCTGATTTAAAAACCACAAAAGTAGAAGAGATGAAAGTCCAACTAGAAATGTGTTACCAAGAGATTGTCAGATTACAGAACATGAAAGATACAGGGATGACAAATCATGCAAGGTATGTAAAGTATAAGTTTGAATACACTTATTTATTTGTTACTTTTTTTTTCATTTATTAGAATAACAGAAGAATTTAATATGAGATTACCATTAATATAAGGTATACATACACATGTACCTGTCATGGCTTTTAGATTGGGAGCATATTGTTGGGGTTGTTAAACTGATTGGTCCAACTGATTTGAATTGGTGAATTTAATAAGATGCATTTACTATTCCATATGCCCTTTTTTAATGAGACGCAATGTTTAACAAACACATCTTGTCAAATATCAAATAGGACTCCAACCAAAGAAAACAGTGCCAAAATAAGAGCACTGAATGAGACCATCCTGAGAATCAATAAACAGAACGAGGAATTACAGCTGGAGAATAAAGCCTTAAGAGAGGACCTCAACAGAGAGATTGAGGGGAAAAGGTTTACTGGTAAGGGTGTACAATCTTGTACCTGGGTTGAGATTTTCAGATGAATCTCTCCAATGTACTGTAAAAGTGGTTATTTACGTGTGGGGGGAAATTTACACTAGTTACGCGGTTAGCTTAAAACCACGTTAAATACACCTGAGCGTATGGAAAATAACTCAAAACTTTAGAGTGGTAAATCACGCATCCGCGTACATTAATACCCACGCATATTGTTTGACAATAGAAAACGCATACTTTACCACCAGAGTAAATAACCACTTTTACATTAACTGTGGTGGTAATGAATCTCTCTACTACAGTATGTAATTCTCTTTGATATACATGAAAGTTCAATTAAGGGAATATTGGATTGCTTCTTTTACAGGAGACTATGAAGATATGAATAAGAAGCAACTCCTGAGTGTCGTTAATAACTTAGAAAAGGTATGTTTGCGTGTGTAATTGTCAAGGTAAAGTCCTGAATTGGAACTACACTCAACCTGGATTACTAATTTAAAGTTGTATAAATAATAAATAATTCAATTAATGGACAGTTCATCAATAAAGAGCTGTAGTCTTTTATTTTGAATACAATAGTGAATTTATTTCCATTGAAATGACAAGACGACAATTTTGCTATTTACATGGGAACAAAAGAAAGAAGTTATTTTTCATCTTTATTCTTTTTTTCAGAAATTAGACAAAATGAAGAAATCAGCAGGAGACAACGATTCCTTACAGTCATACGACAGTAGAGTGGACAAAAAACGCAGACCTAGTTCAGGTGGGTACTTTGCTCTGTCATAAAGGTGCCTAATTTAATAAATTGTCTGCATAATTATCATTTGAATTGCATTAGTTTGGTTCATGTTATCTGAAATGTCAAAGAAAAGGTCAAAATTGATTTTTTTTAAAAAGCTAGAAGTGAGTGATGTCCCCTTGCTCATTTACCTGCTTAGTGGTCAATAGTGGATTACTATAGGTTTTATTTTATACTGTTACAGCTACTGCTGGTAAGGTAGAACTGGTAGGATCCCTGGAGGACAGACTTGATCAGTTAGACAAACGAGAAACTGAGTTACTAGGGGAATTAGAGAAGTCTAAAAAACAGGTCAAGAGGTTGAAAGACGAGAAATCAGAAAATAGACAGAGAATGGAGGAATATGAGTGAGTGACATCATTTTCAGATGAAATTGAAATAACTGGGACTGGTATAAGACCTGATGTAAAAAAGTCAGCCAATATACAATGGGAGTCAATACATGTAAGTTTATACTGTGTGAGTAAATGAAAGGAAATTAAAATTAAAGGAAAAATTTCTTGTTACTCTAGAAAACTGATCAAGGATCTGCAGGCAGAGATTGACTACCTGAATGACAGACAGGGGAAGGGCACACCCCGCCGAGGGGTCACCCCCAGAGCTGTCACCCCCAGGCAACAGTCCCCAAGGTACGGTGTCACCAGAACTGAAATCTTTGCTTGTTCATAGCAAGAATAATTCTGTAGAAATAATTTCTTTTTAGTTTATTGCAAAGTTTTGAATGCATGTAGTTGTACATTAACATCTAAAAAGGCATGAAAATTGAATAAGGGGAAAAGAAGGAAATGATTGTCTGATCTCTGACAGAACAATGTCAACTTCTAGAAAAATTATATTGACATTTTAACGTTCCTTTTTTGCTTTTAAAGTTATATATGTTGACCTTGATTTTATACATTTATTTTTGTACAGAAACAGCAGGCCGCCAAGTGGACGCAAGTACTCGATGGACAGTACATCATCAGAAGATAGGCGGAGACGCAGACGGGTCAGTAAATCTACATTAACATGTACAAGCTAAAATATTTAAACATGAAAAATCTGGATTATACAGGTACATACATTCATAAGCTTGAATGAGCAAAGTACATGTATAAGAAAGAGAGACATGTAATACATGTACTATGTGATATCTAGATTTTATAAACAAAAATCATTAATTAATTCCTGATTTTAAATAGATGTGTGTACATACATTTAAGGATTGACTTTGATTTCTATCTCTTTTTTAAAAATATGATATAACATTACTTAAGGCAGTTCATGCTTTATAAAACATGAAGCGAAGTGGTTTATAAAAGTGTAAACTGTCCCAAGTTATGTTATAATATACTCGTATAACATTGTTAGAAATTCAATTTATTCTAATTCAATTTTCTACAACTTAGTTCAGAAAATAAGGCACAGTGTTGTAAAATCTGACGTTAATTTGAACAAAATTTGAATGTCATGCAAATTACTGATACCTTAATACCCCTGGGACATTTTGCAAGCACTTCCTATTGTGACATAGGCAAGTTATGGTATGGTTCAAAAAAATGTTCATGGAATTCAATTTCACATAAAATTATATGTTTTTAGGAACAGGAGGAGGAGGAGAAAGTAGAAAACTTCCAAAGAAATCGAGCAGCCACAAAACTACAGAGGGGATGGAAGACTCATCGACAGGAGGCGAAAGAAAGAGAGGTAATGAAACACATTATCAAGTAACACAACATACTACTGTATAGTCTTATAGTACTCTTATTTACAATGGTTCCTAGTATACATGTGGCATAGATATACTGAATTTCTCTGGTGACTTCTGTTTCAAACTTCTTTTAACTAATATAAGTTATGTTGTAGGTGGAATATTGTACTATATATTAAGATTGCATAAAGAACTAAGCTTAATCAACTGTATATATTCTTGCTTTGTGTTAACTTTTTGAATGTGAGATTTCTTTCCAAATCATATGGTAACACGGAGAGAAAAATGATTTCATGTTTTGTTTGCATGTTATTTTGAAAGTGTCGCTGATCGCATATTATTTTAAATTTGAATTAATGTTTCATGCTTGTTATTTTTTTTTTGTTATTTAAAATATCCATACAAAATATCTATCGATGCATGATGAGTGTGCTTATAATAATGAATAAAACATTTCCCCAGGAGTTAAATGAATTAGCCGATAAGCACCACGAAACGGTGGCTGCTCGTAGAATTCAGCGAGGGTGGCGAACTCACCACAAAGAGGTCAAAAGACAACATGTAGGTGATTTGTTGTTTGGCCTGCCTGATTTTTTTTCCCTTCACTCCCGCATTCTTCTCCCCTGACTGTTCTATTTTAACTTCACAATTATGAACTAATTGTGTAACCAGCCCATAGCTAACCTTCACCCTAACAGTATTTTGTCAGTGTGTTTTTTTTCTGTATTATTAAATGTTTGCTTGCTTGATAAATTTAATGCATTACATCTTGAAATTTTGGCACATTGAGTCTTTTGATATTAGCTGCAATAAGATAGCCCTTTCCTAATTGTTTTTTGTTGGGGGTGGGGGTGGGGGGGGGGGGGGGGGAGGGAGAGAGCTCCTCTCCAAAAAATGTCAGATAATAAAATCAGAGAGGGCTACATTTTAGCAGCTAGTTGGTATGGAAAATGGGTGAACATCTTCTTCATTGTTTCAGAGAATAGTTGTCACCTGAACTAGTACTGCTTTTGATATTGGATCTCAAATGTTAATTATCGTCAAGTTGTAAATGACACCTGTCAATTTTTTCTGGTGCCAAAATTTTCTGATGTTTGTTTTTTTTCATCATACTCACAGCAGAAAATTTTCAAAACTGCACGAGATTTTAATTTAGTTACCAGTAATACTGAAAAACTTAAATACTTAAAATTAGTGCATTTGAATCTTGGCTTCTACATTATACGTGTACTAGTGTTAAATATTTTGTTATTTATATACTGTACATGTGTACATTAATGGACAAAAAGCAGTTCTAAAGACACTAAATATGTTTCAAGTATGTACATTAATAGTATACTAGTACATGTATGTACAAGTATCGGTACTAGTACATGTACCGGTACTACCTGTACATGATAAATGAATGCAGATAGAAATTTACACATACTTTTATTTATGTATATGTATTGTTGGTATATTTATAATCTTTGATGCACAGGTAAAGTGAAGTTGGTTTCAAAAAGAAAATCATCAATGGACTGTTGTTTATCAAATCATTAAATTATTTTTTATCACTAGCAAGAGGAGTTAGAAAGTAAGGTAAATCAGGTGAAAACAAATCATGCAGCCAAAGTGATTCAATCTCGATGGAAAAAACACAGAGGAGATTCAGACAAAAAGAAAGAGGAGGAGCAGCGGTTGAATGTAGGTCGGAAGTGTGAACTGTCGCCTGCTTCGACTATAACTGCTTTTTGGTGCAAATCTGGCCATTGACAATCTAAAAATTTTGGTTTTCTCTGCTTGCCTTTGCTGAGAAGAAATGGATCTTCTGCTATTGTTCTGTGTTATGAGATTTTCAGAAAAAAAAATGGTTCAGTGTATGTGTAAGCAAACTAATTATAGTACTGCTTAGACAATAACTGCATCCTGGAAAACTCTGTCTTGATCTTTTTGCATGCATTTGCAAAGATCTTGCTTTCCAAACATGCTATCATATGTTTTGCATATTCAGAAAATTGAAGAGTGGCTCTTGCTGTGATAACAAAAATTGCTTTCATTGCAGTTCTAGCCAATGTGACTGTCTAAACTTTGGCATTTGTGAGAGTTATGCAAATCCAAACCATTATACACTTTTTAAATTGAATTGTTCCTAGTGTCTTTAGTAAAACAAGTGTTCATCACTATCATTACCTTATAAAAGATACTGATTTGCTGAAATGAAATTGATCAGTAGTCTCATTTGCGCTGGCTTTGCTTTTCGAACTTCAAAAAACATTTCATTTTTCAGCCTTTTCAGTTGTACATGTAAATCCATTGGCAACAAATTCACAACCAATTTTCTATAAGCTTGATGCTTTGTTGATGTGCCAAACATTATAACATATCTTTCATTTCAAGTGAATACCCCTGCTTACATACTGTTAGATTTCTCTTCTAATAGGAAAAAAGCAGCTTGCATGGTTGAGAAGTCCACAGAAAGTTTGCTGTGCAGTTTGTGATTTTTATCCTATTTGAAAGGGGAAATGGGAGTTTATAACTGCTTTCTAGCATGTATTAAGTCAAGAGGATGATAGGAATTTATGAATTTTGCAGTTATTAAAGTTGTAATACATGTACTTTTTATCTTTTACTTTTAGATTCACAATTTTATATAACAAATGTACCATACTATACCTGTATGTTTGAAACAATATTTTGAATCGATTTTGATAGAAGATTAAATTTTCAGTGACATGTAAACAAAAATTGATATGTCTGTTTATTTGATTTTTAGGAAAAAGTTGAAGATTTCCGCCGGAATCGTGCAGCCAAGACTATCCAAAATAAATGGACTGGCTACAAATATCGAAAACATGAAGAGGAGGTAGATGAGGTAACCATATTGAGGTCTTTTTGTAATCATTTCATAATCACGTCAAAGAAAAATACCGTAGAAAGCCTATTTTCCCTGTGATTTTTTGTAAATATGATTTTAATTGGGATCATGCACTTGGTTTCTATCACTACATCAAACGTTGATAGGAAGTTGATAGAAAGAATTCATTTCACTTCAGTCGAATGTATAGGTATATATAATATTGATAAAATAGAATCAGAGAATACACAAATGTGGATTTTATTCTGACTTTTTCTGAAGTAAAATGAATTCATTACTAATCCGATAAAATACAACTGTTTTACTGTTGATCTGTATACATAGGCTGCCGAGTTGATTGGGTCGGCTCTGAGAGGACACAGTACACGGAAGAATCGAATGAAGCGATACATGACAGACTACGATGACTATGATGATGACGATGACAGCGAGGGATACAGTAACGCGGTAGACCTGATACAGTCCAGTGTCAAAGGCCACTACAACAGGAGAACTAAACTGAAGACGTACAGGTAAGTTTTTTATAAAAAAAATTTATGCCCTTGAAATTCCATGCAGTCTTGAAATTGATGCATCCCAGGTTCTGTGATAATTTGATTTTTACACAACATTCAGTAAATAGCAAGGAGTCGTGTGAATTCAGTGATGTTGAACTAATTTTTTATGCAAAAGGTTAATTCAAAACTCTGTTCTTTTATTACAAGTCCCTTTCATCCTAATGCCTAGCTATACTAAAAGTTGATCTTATGAGATGATGTCTAGTTATTTTAGTCCTCAAATTATTCAGTTAAAACCGTGAAACACCATGAAGGCATTGTAGAATCAAAGCGACCATCAGCCTGATTTTGACAGTGTAAGGGGTTTTGGTGACATACAATGTATCTATTGTTTGTGTATCAGTTGTTCAGGTGTTAGCACTGTTTACTTTGCAGAGATGACGATGAAAGCTCAGTGAGAAATATACTTTCCAATGGCAGAAGGGCATCTAGACCATCCTCAGGTAGGATTCAATTTCCAGTTTAAATAATGGAAGTGCTTACTGGTAACTTGAAACATTTCTTTAATTAATTTTCACTGTACTGAACATGTATTAAAATTCTGAGAAATTTTTTTTTGATTTTCCAGCTATGTCAAGGACAAGTTTCGGCTCAAGGGTAAGTTTTTATTTTTTATGAAAACTTAAGTCAAAATGCAGTTTAAATCACAAATACTGGAAGTTACTTAATTTAAATACATTTACTGAGATGAAGGTTGTGAGGTCATAAATATGACCTCTTGACTCGTTCAAAAGTTTACACAGAAATGAACATTTTTGCTCTTCTATTGGTTCGTATAAGGAAAGATATTTGCAAATGTAAATATTGTAATTAAAAGTACAGTCAAAGCTCATTAATTGAGACTTTTCAAGGCAAGAAAACGCATGGAGACATCAGAGGAGTCAAGATTTGAATATTATACTACACAAAGAAGCAGAGAAATACATTCCAACTCATTCTCACGTATACAATTTATTAGAGATATCATGTTTGAGATATCAAAGCTCAGCTGTGTACTATGATAGGAATATTGAATGAATTGTTTTCCCTATGGCACTATAATATTTTAAAAATTGTTGACTCTTTTAGAAAAACTCTGGATTTGGCGAAAGGCCAAGCAGCAGAGGCAGCCACAGAGCAAATGAGTCTTACGACGATGATGATGACGTAATGTCATGAGCAGCGGTGAAAGATATTCCACATGAATATCAACGAGCAGTGAAGGGATTTTTTTTAATATTAAGATAGTCATTTACATAGTGTCTCTTTGTACAGAATATTTTGTTATTTCAGAACAATTATCCGCTCAAACTTGTTTATTTATTGTTAAGTCCCAAAAAGCTGTGATACAATATCATAATTCCATATCCTGTACTCTCGAACTAGTTGCAATATAGATCAATAATGTTTAAATTATTGACTGAATTTATACTGGATTTTTGTTAAATACATACATGTTCTTGTCTTAGATATGTATCTTATCTTATTTTGTGATATACTGTAAAAATGCATTTACATGTACATACACAAATGTACATGAGATAGTTGTACATTATTTTTTAGGCAGAAATAATCAAGGAGCTTTATTTTCATGCTTAGATTGTTTTTTGCATTAATTTTTGTTTTGTGAGATGAACAAAGATTTTATAGTGCTATGTGTAAACTAAAGAATAACATTTGTTCATAGGCAGATGTTTCTTTTCTTGAATTTTTTATAGAATGTACATAGTTTACGATGTTTTCGTCAGGGTAAAAGGAAAATGCTTTCTACTAACTGTAATGAATTGGTGAACTTTTAATGGTCAGTAGGATAGCTAACAAAGAAAAGGAATTTGCTTGCTAATAGACATGTGTTTGTTCAGTGTTATTAATCTCCAAAACATTTTATACTTTATACAATTTTAGCTTATGACATTTGATTCAAAATACTTGAGAAATCTGCCCATTGATTGCAACTTCATTTCATTACCGATTTGTTTTTTAAAAAAAAAAAGAATCTTGATTTAAAACAATATGTTGAAGAAAGTACATGTTATATGATATTCAACCAGCAGAATGATTTTAAATTTACTGAAAGATCTGATGTGTAATTAACTGTAAACAAGTTAATTGCATGTACCGGTACATGTATATCTTATACTTAAAACATGTACCCATATACATTTTATTTGACATTTCAAGACATTTTTTTTCACATATATGGAAGTCTAATGATATATACTATGCTATATTCTAACATATGTATTCAGAAAATACAGAAACTGTTTGACATAGTGCCATTAGATTTTTTTTAAAAGACCCTCTAAATCAGTTGCAGTGTATGGTTGAAACTACACCTTTATCAGATTTAATACGCATCATTTCAAATGACTTTTGTCAATACTTCCAGTGCATTTTATATTGTATTGCATAGAGATTCATCAGAGATATCACTCTGTGACATGTTTGGAGAGATCTGTCTAGTGATATCAGAGATATCACTCAGTGACATTTTTGGAGAGATCTGTCTGATATCAGAGAATCACTCTGTGACAAGTTTGGAGAGATCTGTCTAATGATATCAGAGATATCTCTCTGTGACATGGAGAGACCTGTCTAATGATATCAGGATTTGGAGAGATCTATCTAATGATATCAGGTTGTTTTACATGATGAAACATTTTGATTTTCATACCTTGTAATAAATTATCATGTTTATGTACGTTCTTTGTATCTTTTTGTAACCCCTTTTTGACTGTTAGGAAATTAAAAAAAAACAGAATCAAATCAACTTTTTTGTTGTTTTATATTACATGTAATTGATTGCAATTCAAATGTGTACTAGGGGAATTTTTTGTGCAACTGCAGTGTTTATTCCAAAGAGGATAGTGGCTTTGACCTGAAAAGAGTCTTCACTTTGAATCATAGCCACTTTGTCAACTGGCTAAAACTGCACCCACAGTGCCCTTGGGTGACAAGAAAGCAGTGACCTTGCATAAACTTCCTAGATTAAAGGTCGGGGTTATAAACTATTGTTACCTTTGGCTCGATCAATCTGGCTCATACTTCACCGTAGCTTTGCAGTGACTTTGAAACAAATCTCTAGGTAAAAGGTCTTTGTAGATCTGTGAAATCCTTGTCATAAACCTTATCCGGCTTCTGTTTCAACAGAGCGCTTGAGGAAAGAAGACAAAGGTTAAAGTCAGAGCAGATCTCTGTGAAAGGTTGACCTTGCATATTTTTTCCCCCTTTTATGAAGATTTGTCTGATCTGATTAACATACTTTAACCAAAATGTGCTCAGTTGAATTGTTAGTGCAGTGACCTTGAACTGAATTTCTAAGTCAACAGTCAAGGTCAAATCAAAGCCATAAATCCCTTTCATCCTTATGTTTATTCCTAAAACAAACTTCTTCGGCTCTCTCAGGTTGTCACCATCTCAATGATATAAAAATAAAACTGGTGAGGCCTCATATAAAGTAGAAAATTATTTTAATCAACAAAAACAGGCATAATAATCATTACATCCAAAAATGAATATGAATGTCTCACAAGTCACTTTTTAATATGGTTACTGTAACATATATAGCCATCTCCTGTGCATGCATCACTGTACAGTCAGAGACCAGCTATGTAAGTGATGTATTTATAGAGCCTTCAGCTGCTCACACAAATAATGAATTCCTCTGGGTAAAACACATGCAAGAATTACAATATCTGTTCTTACATATGAACACTGAAATGCAGTTCAAGTCTGTACAGTTTAGTTCACCTTCCTGCCTCCTCTGCAAAATCCCCCTCACCATTGTCCAGCATATCAAACGCTTTCAGCACTTTGTGCTGTCTGGTGCTCCTGAGCTTTTTGAGATCGTCAGCGTACTGCTGTTCTCTCAGCAGTTGTTTTCTCTGCTCCTCAAGATCTCGCTGATGAGCTTGGTAGACTCGAGTCATGTGAATAAGTTCTTGTAACTCCCTTCGTAAACGTCGGTTTTCCAGCTTAATTCTGTTGGTGTGATCTGAAAGACACTGGCTAGCCTCCTGTCAAATAGAGAAAACAAGTCTTTAGAACTCTGGTGTATTTAAACTTTTGCCTATTTATTTTCTCCCATAATTATTTCCCTTTTGAGGGTTTCTATCCCAAATGAAGCATAATTATAATTTAAATTTTAGTCTTTTAGAAATCATTTTATTTGCTCTCTTTGCTTACTTTGTTGGCCAATTTTTCCAAGGCTGTTATCCTACTTTCTGAGTCTTGTTGGTACTCCCTTTTCTCCGCAAGGAACGTGGACTTTAGCTGCTGAATGGTATCTGAGTGTTTGGACCTCATGACCATCACTTCTTTTTCCAGCTCTTTTATCTTATCCAATTGGTCAGTTTGTAAATCCTGAAAAGAAATAACAGTATATGTAACAGTATATTTAATTTGTTGGTTGTACACATTATTGACATACAAAAAAAATCTACCAAGAGTCACGTTATAGCAACAAAATATAGTTGGATATTAAAATTATGAGAATTTTTCCATATTTTTGTGATAAATAGTTCACCTACACACATAATCATAAGATAATATAATAAGTCATTGGATGATCATTGTGTCCTTTTCAAACAAACTTTTTTTTCAAACCATAAGCAATAAAAAATGTTCAAACCAAACATATCCGTATTGCATATAGATAGTTTTAAATATACCAATTGAAACCACTTTAAATAGTTATCTCACTTCTGCATTTAATACTTTGCATTTCCATGCAGAATGCAAAACAAAACTTCTAATGCTTCACTTTATTCCCAGACAACTTTTAGTATATGATGGTTATACTGCTACACTGTAATACATGATTATAATTCAAAGAAAATACCTTGTATTCCTGAAGTTCTGATAACTCTTCTGTTGTTTTCTTTAGAATATTTTGTTTTTCAAACAGGAGGTTTTGAAGTGCTGCAAAGGGGTAATATATACATGAAATATATATATTCATATGCTCACAAATAAAATTTTATGATTAAAGTGAAACATTAATTGTCCTACTTTGTGGTGGGCATAATTAACTAAACATTTGGTTCAAAGCTATCATCACCATTGAAATAACAATTCTCTTCACTGAACGCTGAATCAAATGATAGAACATGTATTCTATTTGTTCATAAAGGTATTAAAGGAAAATTCAGAAAAATAAAATAAAACAAAGAGGTTTGGTACACACCCTGTTTCTTTTGATTAAACTCTTCCTCCATGTTTTGTTTTTGGAAATCGATGTTCCTGATCTCCTCTTTGTTATGGTCACTCAGTGTGATGATGGTTGTCTTACGTTTTGTGGTCTTCTTCTCCATGTAACCCATGTATTCATGCTGTTGACATCAAAAACATGAAATTGGTCATTTAACAAAAATTACTCTTGTTCAAATATGAATATTTAAAAAAAAAAAAACAGAAAAAAGAATCAAAACTAATAGGCAAGCTCTGCATAAAGATTCTTAATTTGATACTGACACTTTCAACTCTGACACGGCTCCCTTCTTGTTGTAGCCACTCATTTTCTTTACGTCTATTTTATGAGTTAAGGATCAAATTCACAGACATCATGCTTAATAACCTGTATATTTTTTTTGTAGTTTAATTTTGATATACACCTCTATATAATTAAAATATTCATAAATATCATGTAAATATTAACATTATCGTTCATCATGTGTGAAATTCTCTCATTAAAAAAAAATGTATAAATAAATGCATGTATGTTGATATAAACATTTGTATGCATTATAATTGGATCAAACATAAATATCATTGAAGGATACAAATCTTCAACTCGTTTCTTTGCACTCTGTAGATCAGCAGTTACTTTTTCAAGCCTGGAAAAAGAATACGTGTGCACAATTTATTCATTAACATTAATTCAAATGTAGACCCCCAGATAGCATGACTACGTTGGGCCAACGTTGGCCCTCAGTTGTTCATTACGTTGTACCAACGTTGGCAGACTACGTTGGGCCAACGTAATTTTGCTCATCGGCCCTACGTTGGCCCAACATGTTGGGCCTACGTTGGTCCAACACGTTGGGCCAACGTAGGGCCGATGAGCAAAATTACAATGGCCCAACGTAGCCTGCCAACATTGGTCCAACGTAGTTAACAACTGAGGGCCAACGTTGGCCCAACGTAAAGACTACGAGGAAAATTACATTGGCCCAACGTACTCTGCCAATGTTGGTCCAACCTAGTAAGCAGCTGAGAGCCAACGTAGTGACGATGAGCAAACTTTCAATAGCTAAACGTAGCATGTCGGCATTTATTCAATGTAATTCCAATTTAATTGCAACGATCATGTCTAATTAATTCCTCTTTGCTGTTTGGCTATTAAGATGCAGGAGTTCAAATATTTTATGCAACGAAAACTTAAATATTATACAGGTTTTATTCATTCTTAGTAAACATTTACATAACATTTAAACACTTTTAAGAATTAAAAAGAATCGTTAGAATATTTCTTTGTCTATGTAGATTCTTTCATTACAATCGAACTGTAGGATCTAATAACTGTCCGGGTAACTGGCGTCAGTGGCTTGGGTTGCCTCATTGCTTTTCTTTCTTTCCTCCCTTTTTTCCTTTCACCTTCGCGGTCTTTGCAAAACGGAACCCGTCCTTTGCAACGGTTGCAATCTCTGCATCTGTTGCAGAGGCACACAATCTGTTTTTTCTTTTTTCTTACTGTGGCTGAAAATGTAAATTCTAGTTGTTATTTTTATTGTGCAAAATGCATCAACGTTATCAGTTATACTGTAGAGGAATGTATAATATATATTTGATTATGAATACTTATATGTTTTATATTTTTTTATTTAACTGTTGGACAATTCAAACAATATATAATATAAACAAACATTACACAAGCATTCGATTTCTTGAAAGAACTATAACTCTTTCACCTTTTCACGCCAGGGGGCACAGTGTCTGGTTTCCACTTATTTTTGAAATTTAAAATTCAACTGCATATTATTCTAAATAAATCATATGTTTTATGATGTAATACTATTATGCATCTACCAAATAACCTACACTAGTATGAAAACCCTGCCATGCCCCTGCACAAAATAGTTTTTTTCTTCATCAAAATCAATTTAGATAGTGATGGAAAAAAGATATACACTGACGTTTGTTATTGTCGCATTTCAGTCGAAAGCTTTTTTGAAATCTTAGGTTAAACTGAAATGTTCAATCAATAAAGTGAAACCATACATGATAATTCGTTTTTTATGAACACAATAAGCACCTGAAAAAAGGAATAGTATTACGTACATAAGTTAATATAATAATTTATTATGTACTTACTTTTTTGTAGCATATGTATCCCCAATCCAATCTTCTAATGTATAATTCGTAGAAAAAAAACACTATTTACTAAAGGTATACATGCACAACGGTTGCAATATATTCGAAATAAAACATGGCAGTTTTGACCATCCTGGTTATATCGGATAAGCGATCTCCAAGGAAACTGGCCAGTCCCATGCTGTGAGTAGCACTGACCCAGATACTTGGGCAGTGAAGGAACTCAGTCTGCCTCTTAATTTCGACACTTTAAGATTCGTTATGCAATAGGCACTCCAGCTACACGTGTACATACAGCTCATCAGATTCATAAACAAGAGCCCAAAGAGCAACAATGGCCAACATCTATGACCTAACAGTTAATTAAGTCCAATACAATTTACCATTAAAATTTCTCTAAACATGAAAAAATTCATTGTCGGGTTTAAAATCTAACAATGAACCAACGTTGCGCCAACGTTTGACAGTTTAAAACTTTTTATATTAATAACATAGATGAACTATTTATCAACCCAAATTATTGAGATCTATATACATATCATGTTATGTATTCCAAAGTAATGGAAATAGATTTAACTCTACTTATTATACATACACACTTTTTAATTAACATTTTCATATGTTTAAACAAAATTAAGACCCTATAAATTCCTTATAATTGCCATCAAAATTAACAGAGCAAATCACATATTTTACCCACGTATATACCTTAAGTTTTTTCTAGGAGGAGGGGGTTGTGTTTATGTTATCTGTTTGTTTGTTTTAACTCTTGGTCATAATTCATAGCATGTTAAGATGTTGGCCCAATGTTGGCCCAACTGCGCATTACCAACAAATAAGATCACTTGTTTTACCTACGTTGGCCCTCCCATGGCCCAACAATGTTACGCCAACAAACACTTAGTCGAAATTCATAGCATGTTAAGGTGTTGGCCCAACGTTGGCTCAACTGCGCATTACCAACAAATAGAGATCACACGTTTTATATACTTATGTTGGCCCAACGTTGGCCCGACGTTGTTATGCCAACAAACACTTAGTCGAAATTCATAGCATGTTAAAATGTTGGCCCAACGTTGGCTCAACTGCGCATTACCAACAAATAGAGATCACATGTTTTACTTATGTTGGCCCAACGTTGGCCCGACGTTGTTATGCCAACAAAGCAACCAATGTGCAATGAAAGATGTGTTATAATGTTGGCCCAACGTTGGGCCAACATTGTGTGCCCAACGCCAACCATCGACCAACGGTACAACCAATTACCAACGTTGGCCCAACGTAGTCATGCTATCTGGGCCAGAGATAACTCGAACGAGATAGTAAGTCTGCATACATACTCTTGTTGCAATAATAACTCTTTCTCTGAAGGTTCTGGGGTACCAACTTTTCCTCCATCGGTTGCTCCGTCATCTTTATCTCCCTTCCCTCCTTTCTTTCCCTTTTTACCCTTTCCTTTTCCCTTTTTCTTTGGGGGCATCTTTTTTCCACAGCGCACTCTTGTTGACTATAGCAACGGATTTGTTTTGATAGTTTCGCACACTGCTTAATTAAATTTTCCATGAACTTAACATATAATGTAAGTTACATATAAAAGAATATAGATCTACAGTTTATTAACATTTTCTACTTAAAAAAAAACACACTTAAAAAACGAGTGTGTAACTTGATACTTTTACGGAACTAAACAATTATTCGGGCACTGTCTAAAAATAATGGCTGCGCCCATAGAGGAGGCAGATTCGAACGCAGAAAAACGTGAAAGTGAAGTCCTCGATGTCTCCTCGTCTGCTTTCGATCCATTAAGGGCTTTATACAGTAGAAGGGTGCAATTGCCATATCCAGACATATTGCCATTAAATAATATTGCTGAATATGATTCATACAGCAAAGGTGAATCTGTTAGGCAAAGAAGAGAAAAGAAAGAAAGACGGGCGGATAGCAAACAACAACATGAGAAAACCGTTTCTTCCAGCAGTCAGAAGGAAAACCGACCAAAAGATTGTTCTTTACCCGGTAACATTGTTAATGTTGGTGATGTCTTGGGTAGTGGCGCAGATTCAGTGACAGACAAAAGTGATGGAAAAAGAAAACTCCATAGAAATAGAAGGACTGCCCTTACTAGAATGGAAGGTATACATATACTGATAATTTTTTTATACTATTCATTGGCATGTCTTTCTCTTGTAATTATAATAATGTGTCATGTACTTGTCTGGTCTGGACTCTGAATTAGAAATAAATGATCTGTATACTAGCCAAAGACAAATTCTCATGAGTGTGTTGTTACGTCATTTATCAGCAAATAAAATTACTGGTATATACAACAAATGAAGTAACAAGGCACTAGTACTGGCAAGAAATGGTACTTGGCAAGATTTGGTCTTAGGCCAGTAGTATTTTACATAATGTAGTGTTATATATGTGTTATTATGTGTGAAATTTAGAAGTGTTGCATGACTTCAGTGATAAATGTTACTTCCTTTTCAATACTTGAATGCATTGATCTGGCATTTTTTGCATGGAAGCTGTTGGTGTGATTAACATGTACTATATGCATTTCGTCATGCATCCGACTATTATGGTCGGAATTCCAAATGGTTTTATTTGTTGTTTCAATCATGTGTCATTGTTCTTCTAAACGGTGGTATCAACCTTCCGAAAATATGAAGGATGAATTACCGATATAGTAATTTCAACACCCCTCCATTTTCCTAGTTTCAAATTCGTTTTCAATTATCGAATCAAGGGTCTTCTATCATTTCTGATGGAAATATTTGGGTGGATCAATTTTGATAATACACCACTGACCAGAGGTACATGTCAGTGGACTTACAGACAGAAGAAAATAAAATTATTGTGGGAATGTGATCATTATTTTTATTTTACCGTTTTCCCCAAAATTGAAACTGAATTTGAAAAGTTTTTATTTCGCATTACTTTATGAGATTAAACCTTCATAAAAACACTTTATAGTAGTAATTGAGGACAAGTAATTGCGATTTGCCTTTGTTTTGCCCTTATATCTGTCAATTAATATATCCAACCAAATAATAATTCTATCGTACTGAACCGAAACTAGGAATACTACACATGGTTCTTTTGGAAGTCATTATTTCATTCAAAGCTCAGGTATCATTTGATATGATGCCTAATCTTATAAAATGGATTCTAATTATTAATTATCTACTAAATGTGGTTCAACAAACTAATTTTTATAGTTAGACTTTATTGTATCACACTTTTGTTTTTTCTGCCTTGCACTTCCGTGTTTAATTTGCAAACAATACAGTAAATAATCATGCAAATGTCAAACAACTCCACACACGGGTAGATTATTAATTTTTGTATTATAATTACCTAGATTTTTTAAAACCTTAACTTCGTTTTTCTCCAATAATTTTTCTAAAAATTATTTGATACTGGCAAAAATGACTTTATACCAGTATGCAATGTCAATGGTTCTTGTAAAATATTATGAAACCCAATTTACACATTCCACGCTTCTTTAATTTTTTTCTACCCACAATGACATTTAAAATTATAGAGAGTGATTTTGCAAAGCTCTCCCTATTGATAACATGTATTTGTGGGAATAATGACTATTTCAGAGATAAACTATATATACCTAATGAACTGAAAATTGTGGTTCAAGATGGCAGTCAACACTTTGCCATTTTTAATGTCATCTCAAAATCTCGTATTATAGAAGTTTTTTCTGATCTGATTAAAAACCCAGCATTTGAAATTCAACCGATAAGTAAATTCTTTTAATTATTCTTATGCAAATTTGTTTTTATCTAAAATCAAATTTTGGAGCTTTGCCACTTTGATGGATATTGTCGAGTGATTTCTTCCTCTGTTAATACATGTATGACACAAGGTTAGCTTTTTAAAAAGCTAAGAAAGTCAGCCAGTGGAATATTAACTTTAGGTTAATAGAGAATACACAATCTATAAAATACAAGATATAAATAGTTTCCAGATCCATAATAATATACGGGTGTACATTTATTTTTATGACTGTATGTGAGGAGACAAGTGTGTAGCGGTGTACGTGATACAATGTCTGACTGCAAACTCACTTATTATATAGTAATCAACACCAACTCGGCATGCTGTTTCAAATTGATTTCATGCTCTCCAAATTTCATGGTCACGTCGCACACCTCTACCAATATATTTCCTCTCCAATCCGACTAAGAGTCGGAAAGATATATGCGCGGACTCCTGATCGTGGCTGCAGACGATACCCATGGACAGTCTTCCAATATGAGGATGCACAGTTTGACCTAGAAACTGACCAGTTTCATAACTTCTTCGAATTTCTCCAACATGGACTGTCTAATTCCTTCCCAGAATTCCAATTTACGCAAGCACATTTGAAGTTTCATCCCAACTTAATTAAGGTACTCAGCCCACGGGCTGACTAATCATAATGAAGACTGAGATCTTTAGCAAAACAAATATATAGATAGGTAGATCCAACATGTTTTGGAGAATCTACAGATGCAAATGAACAATAAAAATGTGATTTAATATATTTATTAGCTTCTCCATCCAAATACATATATGTAATCACAACATTAAACATATTACTGGTATTATACAATTCTGCGAGGACATCTCACTCAAGGCACCAAATGTAATCAGTGGTAAACAGGAAAAAAAGTGTGTGAATGGGCATGGAATTTACCTAGATCCCCTTCATTTGCCTATAGTGCTATACTGTAAATTCCTTATTAAACGCGAGGAATAAATATCCGCGTAAAATCGCAAGAAGCGGTCCACTCAGATTTTAAAATTTTGCTTTTATTTTTCAGTTTCAAGCTTTATAGAATTATAACAAAAAATTGGTGCCCAGGATTTTATATTCTCGTGATTTGATACAAAATAGCGGAATCACGGAATTAAGTACTTGCGTAAAGTAAGGAATTTACAGTAACACTTACCATACATATTTACAGTCCTTGCATTATACATTCATGTCTTTCACATATCCAGGTTATGTAAGGGGACCACTTAGTTTTCTGCAAAGGTGTGTAACAGAGAGGCTGCTGATACAGGTCTGGATCCGTAGTGCAGTGGATTTAAGGGGGATGTGTAAAGGATACCTCGTAGCATTTGATAAACATTTCAATCTGGTATGTACATTTCCCTTTTGTATTATTTTACATGTCCCAAGAAAGCAATTTAATTAAAAACTGTTATCAGTTTATAAATGACCATGGTCTGAAAGGTCCATGGTTTAAATCCAACCCTGTTTGTCTGTGCATATATTATTACTTCTGTCATATTCTTGCAGGCAATGATTGATGTTGATGAACTCTACAGATGTCCCATAGCAAAAGAAGCTCAGTTGCGCAAAGACAACAAGGTACACTTTGAAACTTCAATTAATGCTAACCTCTTGCAACTTGTTCCAAAAAACTGGTACATTGTACTACAGTAACCATATTTTAAGAAAAGACTTACTGATGTAGGTTCTTGTAATACCGTGTATAAGATACTGACAATTTTACAGAGTGTGATCCAATTTTCCAGATTCCACACTGTCACCACTCTCTGAAACTGATGACATAATACACAAAAAATAATGTCTGTATTTTAGCGCGTTTTTAAAAGAGTCTGTTTAAAAAAGCTTTGTTATATAAGTAAACGTCAAACAATTGATTTTAAAAAGACAGTTTTGTAATAAAAACTTTTAAATGGACAAGGGTATTTAATAAATTTTTCATTGTAACAGTAACTTGATCCAAAGAGCCGGATCACATCTCGTTGCCAGGCGCGGATCATCAGATCAAACAAGACGCTTTGCTCTCGTTTGATCTGATGATCCGCACCTGACAACTTGACATGATCCGACCCTATGGATCAAGTTACCGTTAAAATAATATACTTGATTCATCATCATTATTTATGATTCTTTTGATACGTATGTTATTTTTTCACAAGTGAATTTTGAGAAACCTTAGCCATAATTATAATGAACAGAAGTGAAAGTAGTTTCTGTTATAAATTAATTAAAATTGATATTTATAGAGAGAGAAAAGGAGACTTAAACAACTGAAAGAAAAAATGGCAATGCTGTCTATGGTTGACCCTTCAATTGCCCCATCAGAGGCAAGTTCAGTGACAGAGAGTAAAACATCAAGTGTAGGCTTTTCTAAAGATGCAGTCTCCTCAGACACAATACAGGGCCTACTAAACGCAGACTCAATTGTATCAGCCTCAGTGAATGTTGAGTTTCTCAATCAGGACCTCAAAGAATCAGCATCAGGGAGTCAACTTGAATCTAATTCTAGCAGTGAACAGATTCAAGGCACTAAACAGGTTTCATCCATTGAGGACCCAAGCTCTGGACAATTAAATTCAGTTGAAAAAAATACATGTGTTGGACAAATTCCATCAGGTGAAAAAAGCCTTTCTTTGCCAAGTGGAAAGGACCAAACCTCATCAGGTGATCAAGTACCTATTTCCTCTATTGAGGAGCCACCTCCATCTTCTTTGAATTCCTCCACTCCATTCATAGAAAGACATGTCAATCAGTTATTCATCAGGGGAGATAATGTAGTTTCTGTTATGATTCTGGAATAAACCAGTTGTTTTAAGTATTGTTTTACTAAGTATGTCTTGCATAGTCAATGCAAAGTTATGAATTATGAATTATTAAAAAGGTTTCTGTTAACTCTTCTCTCTCTTTTATTGGGTCACCAGAGTCACTCAAGTGACGTATTGCCATTGGTCTAAATCATAAATAAATATTTTATTTTTATACAAAGCATTGGCCGGATTAATTAAATAACATGGACACATATTTATAAGCTAAAATACGCAAATAGCATTAATACAGATCTTTGCGATATTTTACACTAAAGCGCCTTCTGAAGTAGTGCGCATAGCGATATACTCTACCAGGGAAGTTCATTACGAAGACATAGTTCGTCAATCGAAGCGACAAATAAAAGCAATCATCAATCATACTGAGGTAAAAATGCGGAAAAATAATGGTCAGCATCTAAATACAATAATACATGGTATAATAAAACATACAGAAATATCGATGACACAGAAATAAGTGTCAGAATACAGTTCCATGTCGATGAGTGAAGCGGTACGTCAAACAGCATGTTCCATACAGAGAAGTTTGTTAGCGGTAAATGACGATTTATCTCGCGGAAAGAGCATTGAAATGGCATGTTACTGAACAGGGTGATTGATCTGATAAATATAAAAATGTTTAAAACAGTTATCATGTATTTAATAGAACCAATTACGGGTCAAAGCAGATAATTCAATTTCGTAAAAATTGTAAACAAAGTACGGGGGGGGGGGGGGGGGGGGGGGGGGGGGGGGGGGGGGTAGTAGCAAAACACGAACGATAATTCAGAACATGTAAACATTAATATTTTGGTAAATCACAGCTATTACAAATTTTTAACAGGTAAACAACGAATAACTGAACATGATACGAGGTATTTTAACTAGAATGACATATCTGATGTAATACACAATGAAATATTAATAGCATTTCATAATTGATCATACATGATCATATTACTGTACTTTAACAGTCATGGGAGATAAAGTAAATGTATTGTTATTATGTTCATAATGTCCTCTTCTTAAGTTGTAAAATTTAATGCCCATGGGGCAGGGGTTCAGGCTTTTTATAGGGGTGGGGGTGACAAATATGTTGTTGGTAAACATCAAATAATTAAAGCGTGGGTAATAGTCAGAGGAGTCCCGGATTAGAGTTTAGACTCTATACTCTGTCCCAAGATATCCTGGATTCACATTTTGCTTAATTACTCGATATTTATAAATACCTCAGGATTCAAACGATGTTCATTCAAAAGTATGAAAAATTTCCAAGATTTCTCCATTGAAACGCCCCCTCTAGCTGATCATGTTTCAATACACAGCTAAAAAATATAATGTCTACGGGGATTTTGTATTGAAGCAGACCCAGATGATAGCGTTGAAAAATTGCGCGATGTATTCCGGGTGACTTCCGAATGGAGAAAAGATGTAAACATTCCCCATTATAAATCTCCGTAAGAAATCTGTTTTCGTTCCTCTGAACTTTTATGAGTGAAAAATGATAATGTGTCAATGAAGATATCTTGGAAATTATCCCTTTCATCGATTTCAATTGCACTTCTTTCATAGGTATGTGTATTTTTATTCAAAACCGGCAAAATTTGCTGCATAAATATCTTGGGACAGACTATAAAATGAAGCTTAAAATGCAAACATTTGCCTCACTGACAGGTCTATGGTACTCAGGTGAACTTAAAGGCCTGTGGGCCTCTTACTCAACAACTCGGATATATGTGTGCAGTTCCATTTATTTTGTTGACAGTTCTCAAAAGTCATATGTTAATCAAATATTTTTTTTTTTTATGTTCAAATCATATTAAATAATGAAAAGCTTGTACAAATGACGATTTAACGGTATATATCATACGCTATGCACCGAACTGGCCCATGCGTCAATCTTCTCAAGAAGATCCACCAGGGAAGTATACACATAGTTATATATCCACTCCATAATAAAATAGATTTTTCTCTGCAAAGTTTCTGGCACTATATTTTTAGTCGCAGAAGCGAACTAAATAACATGTTAATATGGTTGTTCCATGCATGTTTCATATCCCTGACTGAGAGCATATATAATAGCTTTACAACGACAATACACATATATTTCATACCAATAGACATCAGTATGAATATAAATATAAGCATTGAATTCTTAATTTTGGATGTCGTCGGTCCTGTAACACACCAAGCGGTGCAGACAAATTATCATGCCGAACATTAGCGCGGTATGATAGTTTGTCTGCACCGCTTGGTGTGTTACAGGACCGACGACTTTCAAAATTTAGCACTCAATGCTTAAATAGAAACTGACAGGACTGAAATCTATCTACACGCCCCGTTTATCGATTGGGCGAAACCTACAGCGACTGAAACCGACAGGACTGAAATTTACACGCCCCTTTATCGACTGGTCGAAACCTACAGCGACCTAAGAAAAATCACGGACTGCACGAAATAAGCATGCTGACGTCAGACTCAAATTCCCATAGGAGCAACCTTCCGCCAGAGTTCGTCTGTGTGTGGAGACGCAGAGGACTATGGGTAGATGCCTACAGGAGACGATTTGGCAATTTCTTTTAGCTAACGTACTGATGTATATTAACAGTAATTTGGTTAATTTAACTTACTTTTTACAATCAATTTATTAACTTGGTAAAAGAAAGATGTAAATATAAACAATAAAATGATTTCTTTGATGATTCATGTGGGTTATAAAGGTAGCGATCGTTGCAGAAAAAAAATACATAACCCGCTAACGCACAATTAGAATTTAATTTTTTAATGAACAATACAACTATGTGTAGCAATTAACATCTGTCTCATTATTTTAACCAGACATTGACCAATGTGCGTTCGAACACGGACATGCGCACCACAAGTTTTCCTTACTACCGTGGTTCAACTCTAGTTATTATGATCGAACTCGCCGAAACTTTCTTGACCCGCATGTGCCGCTACTGCCCAGGAGATAAATAACCATCAGAATATTTTGATAACTATGGTGGGTTACCCCTGCCCCTTGTGTGCAGTTATTTTTCTATCAAATATGTCGACATGTGAAATAACTTTACCCACTATTTGACCCCCTGAAGAAAATATAAATTTCCGAAACCTTATTGCGCATCTACATGACACCCCCATTCATATTCCAAGAGATGATTCGGTTGTTGTGAAAATTGTACGAGGAGTTTTGGGAAGCATGATTTTATGCCAAATTCAAGTTCATTTTTTGGGACTAGCAGTATTTGCAAGTTGTCAAATTTCGGAGTTTCTAGCCCTGCTGTCACCAGTTTGAAAAACTGACAATGACTTATTTTTATTTTTGAGTACATTTAGTTTTTTTTAGGGTACATAATGTATACAGGTATATAAACAATAAACCACATATCTTAATTATATGTGAAAACCATAACAACCATTTTTATGTACAGTTCATATTCAACATTTTTATCCCACATTATAATTGGGTGGTGGAACATTGGGGTCAAATGGTGTTCCTTGATTCTGTTGGAAAGCTGGATTTTGGATGTACCTCTGATCTGTCATCATCTGTCGGTTGAACACAGGAGGGGGCTGTCCAAAGCAGTGAGGAGGTAGAGGTGGAGGTACAGACATATTGGAAAATCCCCCACTGAATTGTGGATAATATTGTCCTCCATTTTGTGGCAGTCCGTTATTCTGATTTGGCCCACGGTATGGGTAGTTCATGGTCTGTGTGGTTGAGGTGTGTGCATATGTATTCGGATTCCAGTTGGGCTGTGGCTGCGATTGGTTGTTCCAGTTCTGAGATTGATTTGGATCCGGATATCTGGGCTGGAAAATTGGCTGTCTGACCGGTCCGCCATTCTGATACATGACGGGGTTGTTGACAAGGTTGCTCTGAGTCTCAGGTGCTTGTGGAAACCTTGGAGGTGCACCGAATGGCTGGAAGGATTGGTACTCCATTCGGGGCTGGCTCTGTTGTCTTCCTCCTCTCTGGTTAAAATTTCTCCCTCTGTTAGACTGGTTACTGTAAAACTCTTTCCTGTTACCATGGGCTGGGTTATTGTGTGTTCCATTTCCATTGCCTATTAATAATTAACAAATGGATGATAAATGTAAGAACATCACTCCTAAACACCCTACAACGAAGATAACGGTCATGAAATTTTAATATTAAGAAATAATAACACCTCAAAGAGATAATTGCTAACTGACTCATAAGGATTTATATTATGTCTTACATTTCATATGCAATTCATTAAAAGCATGAGTTCAGCAGAGTTGGGGCTCACAAGCACTGGCTAACATTTGTATTACAGTGACAAGGAATTAGGAGAGGGCAAGTTTCAGGTTTCTGATAAACTTCTCTTTCTATTCTCAACAGAGAACTATTTTATCCTCACTAACAAATGAAAATCATCTTTTATATGAATTTTGAAACAAAAAATCCTACCTGAATTTGTTTCTTCAGTACCATTTTGTTGAACTGTCTCCCTGCAAAGACAAAGATGTTAATTATATAAGTATTTAGGAAGATTCTTTCGACAATACTCTACCAACGAAACCATTTTATCATAACTGTAATAATGTACCTGTCTTTCTGTCTTCTCCGACGAACTTTGCGCACACCCGGAAGCTGGTCACCCTCTTCCTGTTCATTTCCACGGTTACGAGATTTAGCTTTGGCTCGCCTTTCTTCTTCATCATCAGAATAATCAATATACTGAAAATATTTAAATAATACATGTACAACAAGATAAAATGAAAGTTTTGAATTTTGATAAATTGTCATAAACAGATGAAGTTGACTCAGAAATTTAGATCATTGCTGCCATTAAAACACACAAAAAAATCAAACTGCTCTTTATTTTGGTACTCTTTTACAATTTATTACCTTCTCTGGGGGTTCATTATTGTCTTCCCACGATGCATCAGACCCTTTCATCCTGCAAAGAAATAAAAATCAAGCACTGTAGAATTCATTGCAAAATGTTTCAATATAAATGCACACACTTGCTTACACAGATATGCATGGTATCTCAATAAATCAAACATTCTTATTTAAAATTAAATACAGCTATATGAAGGCCAAAAAAATTAATGCATTAGTTGTTACTTAAAATCTATAATGCAGCAGACAGGTATTTAATTTTATTGCAAGATTTGCAAAGGGAAATAACTTATTTTCATATTTTTACTTAAAATTGAAAATAGTTATCCCCTTTTTCAATGCGGCAATAAAATTACCCTAATCAATGTGGCAGCATTTGAAGAAATGCGGTGGTGCCCAAGAACCAATATATTTTTTTTGGTTTTGTTTTGTTTTGTGTTTGTTTGTTTGTTTGTTTGTTTGTTTGTTTTTGGTTTTTTTTGGGGGGGTGGAGGGGGGGGGGGGTGTCTACACTGTCTTAAAAAATACACACATTCTGAGATGTTCCACAAACACATAATTGGTCAGATTCTCTACTTTTGGAGCACAGTAAACTTTCTGTCCACAAGAGATGGATTTCTTCTCGATGTCTTTGTAACTGTTGAACCTGAGCGAGTACCAAGGAGACCCAACAGGACCAAACACCTCAAAAATCTAAAACATTCACAAATTCTATTTAGAAATGCCATACATCCTAAAAAGATAAACAAAAAAAATCATTTTGTCCTTAGAATATCTCGGTTTCATTTTCAACAAATTCACATGAAAATCAAAAAATGTTCTTGTACCTTATTTACCTATTGATTTTAAATTATTATAAGTGTGATTTTAAAAATGAGATATAAAACAAATTTTGAATAAAATGAAAAATTCATTTATTTACTAGATACTAACCTGTCCAAGGACAATTCTTCCTTCCAGGAATAGAATGGTGTTCTCATTCAATGGAGGTATGTTTTGATTGGCTTTTACTATCACTGGAAACAAGAAAACATGGCCAAGAGGAAGTCAATATCAAGAGAACTATTACATGTAGATATCAAAACCAAGTTTTTTTTCCCCATGAAATATTTTATTTCAAATGTAACAAGTGGTGAGTCCTGTCTCAAACTGGACTCAAACCCAAGGCCTCTTGCATACTGTGCCAGCATCCAACCACTGAGCTACTGAGACCCGATATATTGACTGACAGTCAAACACCAGTTAACCTGGTGACATAAACAAATCAGAGACTAAGAGTAAAGCTGACTTTCATAAAGAATTCACATAGGTAGTTAAGTATAAGGACACAAGTTTTGAGTTGTCACATGGACAAAAACATTTCATTAGACAGACTCTTAAGTAGTCAAAAAATTAGCCATCAGATTTACCTTAAATTTTCAGATATAATCTATGGATTTTTTGAGATATAAACTACTATTTAGTAAAAAAAAAAACAAAAACAAAAACAAAAACTATTTCATATATTTTAGCCTTTAAAATTTGAATATTTTCAATATATCTTTAAACAGAGCACTTATTCGTAATTTTTACAATTAATACACTAAATGTACTGATCAATACCAACAAGGGTAAATAGGTTCATACAGTAGGATTCAAAATGTAAATATTGTTAAGACCTACCCAAACATCCCACAATTCCCGTGATTGTCCCGGTATGGACAAGCTCCACATTGGGATCCACTGTTATAACCAGTTCTTCTAGGGGAGGTAACTCCTTCAAATTCAACAAATTCAATGATATGGAAGGAATATTTTTTAATATCATTATCAAAAGCCAACACATACTTAAAAAGTTTCTCCTGAAATCCAATACAGTAAAGGAAGCTAATAGCGAATAGCCAGGAATTAACAATTTTGATTCGTTATTAATATGATTTTATTGCAAATAAGTTTATAATATGTTTTTTAGGATTCGGTGGAATGAATCTGACTTCACTGAAGGCATAAATTTCTTATAAGCAAGTTTGCTGTACATGTAACTATGTTTTACTCTGTATAATACATGTTTCATTTAACTTAAATTGTACTAGTTACCTCTGGATATAATTCTCCTTTAGTTCTTATATCACTCTCCTTCTTTCCTCTTGATCTAAAATATTAACACATTGAATTCATTTTTTTATATCAAAGATTGACTATATTTGATAAGGTCAGCAAAATAGTATAGTAAATAATTGTACTTGAGCAAGCATGCGCTCAATGTTTCCTAGTTGGAAAACAGCCAGAAAACACCCAATTTTTGCTCAAAAACTTTTATTTTTTGAGAAAAAAAATTACATTTATCACACCAAATCTATAATATGATGTCATCAGGATAATTACCTTTTATATACATGTACTTATGTTCAACAAGATTTCAAGATTTTAACTACCTTTAACTTTCTTTTTAAAGCTCTCTACACAACTTTAATTTTTTTTTTGGGGGGGGGGGGGGGGCAAAAAACGTATACCGCATATAGTCCTTTCAGGAATGCAACACCAATGTCATTCATGTGATAAGTTGAAGACGACAAAACTGTACAGGTGCCTTAAAAAAAACTGGAATTTGGGTGAATAAACTGCTTAAATTCTCCTGATAAGGTACCTTATTTCTAAAACAACAAATGTATATTGTCGCAAATGTCTTATTTTAAAAATTGTAATAAAGCTTTGCATGCTTTAAAACTTCATATTGTGTTTTATAATCACAATTTTCTCACAAATCGTATAAAGGAAGCTAGTTTAGATGATAGTTTGTTTACCAACTTTTAATATATAGCATAACGTGACAGTTGATGTCTATAATTTACATCTTGTTCATATAATGCTGATACTTATATATACATCAGCAATGTAAATAACAGCAGCAAAGGCAACCTTACATAAATTTCTGAACAAAATACTTAAATTTCAGCGTAATCATATAATAAACATGTTTAATCATCGTATAAATTACGTATGGAAAACTGGGTCAGATTCATGTATAATATATATCTAAAGATGGCTAAATTTATCCGATAAAGTTACATAATATTAACAGTTACCCCTTTAAAAACAAAGTTACCTAAAGGGGTATCTTGATATGGATTTAAAGCGAGACAATTATTCCAAATGACAGTTCACACCTCCTCGTGCAACGGTTTGTGTACAGTACACAAGTATCGGAAGGTCACATAAAGGTGACGTTTTCCTGTGTCTTGCGAACGAGAATCAGAGGAAAATGGCGGCATTTAGCAAAAATTCAAAATACTGTACAAATTTTCATATTCCTTGAATTTTGGTGTCCCGCCGGTACTCCGTGAATGAGGTAAAAAAAACTGTACATTTTGCGTACCACCAGTACATATCACATGTATGCAATGTAAAAAAAAATACTAGCTGACTTTATTTTATCAACATACTGCACAGACATAATAATCTCAAGTTGATATGATTCTCTTACTTGTTCTCCTCCTGGTCATCTGATTCAATGATGATACATTTCTCTTCTTCCTGCACAAAGATCACAGAATCTTCAGAATCACTACTGGAATCACATGATTCATCCTGCTTCTCTCTGTAGGCTGAATCTGACTGAGTGATATCTGCACTTGCACCGGGGATTCCATTAACTTCTCCATTCTTTGCATCTATTACAATCACTTCTGTAACTTCAGTTGACACTGCACTTTCGGCAGTCACTCGTTCTTTTTCATTGTTGCTGGAGAAAGAAAAATTTTCCTTTGCACTAGAAGGGTCCTGTTCTTTCTCGGACAATGCCTCTTTCTCAGATTCATTTACGATGTCTTCTTCCTCACTGTTACCTCCCTTGCTGCTATCAACAACAGTGCAAATCATTTCTGAACCTCCATCTTCAGTTTTTATTTTAGCTAAAAGATTAGACCCCTTCTTCACAGGTGATAGCTCAGATTCACATTCTTCGTCCTTTGCTTGACTATCAGTGTTATCATGTGATAATGGTATTGTGCTTTCACTTTCAACGCTCTTTGCTGTCGTGTCGTCCTCTTCCACACTACAGCAACTTTCCTGATTTTCTTTACTGTTTTTGTCCATAACGATCTCTGGATTAAAAATTTCTAAAACAAAAACAATTCGTAATGAAAATTTCTAGTGACATTTATCAATTCCATATACTTTGATATCTATCTAAAACTGTAACAAATCATATATATATTGACTTTTCTTCAACAACGGTTTAAAGTAGTAAACAAATGAAACCTTACTTGTGTTGCAAAAAAACCGGAACCACATGGGAACACAAAGTGAAAGCTGGTCTTGCGTACAGAGTTTATTTTTTTTTAGCTAGCATCTAAAACCAATAAAACTCTATAAATGACAAAATAATACAAAACATTAGATAATTTTATAAACTTGATTATACCATATTTTTCAATGATTGTGTTAAAGCTTATTTTTAATCCGAAATTTCTGTAATCGAGTTAACTTTGTAGTTGACGATTGCAGCACTTCCGGTTTGAACCGAAAC